>VWZT01011413.1:563083-722679 GCA_013397055.1 Pachycephala philippinensis | reverse complement strand
GCGACTACCGCTTCGAGCGGGTCTGGTTCTGGGGCTGCATCCAGGGCCTGCGCGGCGCCTACTACATCGCCGAGGGGCTGGGCCCCAACCGCGCCGCGCCCCGCAGCCGCCTGTACAGGTGCGGGGGCCGGCCTGGCCGGTTCGGGGCTGTGGGAGGCGGGGGGTGCTGTCCGGGTCTCCGGGAGGGAGCCTCGCCGGGCCCTGAGGGGCCTGGCGAAGTTGCTTCGAGCCCTGTTCTTTAACGGGCTCGGCCCTGAGTCGTGCTTGTCGTTGGCAGCTTGAACTGCTTGGACTGGAGCCTCCTGACACCAGCCCCCAAGGAGATGCTTGCACTGGCTGAGCAGCTGAAGGGCCGCTTTCAGGGGGATCCTTCTTTTGAGTACAGCTTGACTGAGATAAACGCAGAAGCTGCTGCAAGACTGACTGAAGGTGGTATGGAGGTAAATAAAGCAAAACACTTTCAAACTGTCTTCGCTACAGTTGTGCCCCTCACACTGGACAGGTGGTGGCTTCTCCTCCTTTGTAATGAGCAGCATGAGCGTGTGGTCAGGCAAAAGACACACAATTTCCTCTTGGTTAGAGCATGGTGCTAATAACACCAAGGTTGCAGGTTCAATCACTGTACAGGCTGTTGGCTTAAGAGTTGGATTTGATGATCCTTATGGGTCCCTTCCAACTCAGAATAGTCTGTAGCTCTGTCTGTAATTCTTCACTGTCATTGTGTAGCAACAGCTTCTTGATTGAACTCGAGATTTTGCTGGAGTTCAACAGGCCTCAGAAATAGTGTATATCCCTTGTGCTGTATCATGCACAACTGGTACAGATCCTCACTGCAGTTTCTGAAGCTTTAATAGTAACTGCAGGCAGCATTCTGTATAAATGAATAGACAAGTCATAAACAGGTGAATTGAGAGGGAGGAAAGAACAGATGAAGAGATGGATAGTTAGATCTCTGGTGAGTCGAAACTGTCTGCTCCTGGCCATGTTTTCTGTCATATCTTATGAGAAATGTCTTTTGAGGTCCTCTTAGTGCCATTGGACTCCAAGATGGTAAGTCCATTGTGTCATCTCAAGTTCATTTTCAGAAATGGAAACAAGGAAAGCCCTGCCTTTAAAATTTCCATACTTTTCTTTAAAGCCTGTGATCAAGGAAGAGGCCCGCCTTATAGCTACGATAGAACAGATAGACAGAGCAGTTGGTATCGTCCCCCGGGGGGCATTTGTGAAGACTCCTCTTGGGTCTGTGCATGAAAACAGACACTTTGAAGGTAAATTCTAATTGTCTTTATCAGGATCAACTGTACTTTGATCATAAAGGCTGTAAATTAAGATAACTTTCTCTAACTGATGTTTTGATTTCAGTTGGGTTTTTTTTTCACTTTGGTAAGATGTACAGGAGGAGAGAATCCAGTGCCACTAATGTTCAGGTGCATGATTCAACTCTGGAAGGTGGGAAAAAAGTCAGTAATAGTTCTGAGTCATTGAACTGAGTCATTTGTCTGTATAAACTGTAGTTTATGTTAGTTTTTAGCAGTTGTAGATGTAATGAATTGTCCATTTAGATACAGGATATGATCAAATGGGCACAGAAAGTTGTCCTCAATTTGGTACCTGTTGGTTATCTGGGACTGCAGTCAGAATGGTCTGCAGTGCACAGCATCGGGGAGTGCTGGCACCTGTTTCTGACAAGCCTTCTGTGGAGTCTACTGGAGAAAGATTGTAGTTCTGTCCTAGTCTGTGGGCATTAGAGAAGCAGTGTTATACTCAATAGTGTAATGAATGTTATCCTAGTTCACTGTATTAATGTCCACCAATGGCTGTTTGCAGGTCTGTCTTTGCTGGAGGCAAAAAAGTTAAGTTCCTATTTCCATTTCACTGAGCCTGTTAACCTGAAGAATAAAACCCTGCTGGAAAAGGCTAACCTGGACCCATCCACCGACTTTCTAGATTCTCTGGAGCATGATATCCCACGAGGTAAAGGTAGCAAAATCAATAGGTGCAATGAAAGGGAAGGCAATAGGGAAGTTTGAATAGCCTAGGAAACACCGAGGGGACTGGTGTGGGTTACTGTGGAGGTGGTATGCTTGGGAGAAGCTTCTGTGAATCTGTAAAGGAACTTTATCCTTTACTAAATACTACTAGTTATTTCCTGTTTTATTCAATTCTAAATGCTTACAGTGGAAAGATGTAAGTATACCAGGGCGGTCACATCCTCACAAAAGGTCTGACTGAGGCACTCTGCCTCAGTGCCATATTCCCTCCTGACTTCTGTAAAGCCTGTGACAACTGGTGACCCTATTAGGAGAGATAACTCCACCAGCGATAGAGGGAATTTATGTGGTTTGAAGTATTTCACACCTCTTGTCCCATCCAGTATTGCTCTTTATCTAAATGGGCTCTCATTAACACCAAGCTGATATCTTGGACAGGCTGAATTCAAATGTTCCTTTGATAAACTGTGTTGGAATAGTCTGTACTCTGGCGGGATTATACACTGTGAAAGGAGAAAAAAATACAGGCATACTGGATTGTATCTTCAGTTTACATCTCTGCTGTTCTGCTGGACAACTGCAAATATATTTAAAGTCTCTTCCAGGGATCCTTCTGGCAGGATATTTCTCTAAAGAGATAGGAGTGGCTTGTTATTTGTTTCTATCTGTTTTTTGCTGATTTGCTGCATTTTTTTGGATTGGACCAAGTGTTTTCATGTCCTCTGTCAAGAAAGATTCTAGGGAAACAATTAGAACTTAGATTTGTTATTTTATTCTTGTCCAGGAGTAGTAGGATAGGATACTAGGTGGCCTGTGCCAGATGGAATTGAGTGGATGGACCGTGAATTGCCAGTGTTGTAAATAGATTTTCAGACTCTCTCCCTCCCTTCCTCTCTCTTCTTAAACCCTCCACCCAGTCTTCCCTTCGGCAAAAAAAAAGAACTGAGAATGTGAGCTTCTGCCCAAATTCTGAACATTTTTGACAGAGCATAAACTGCTAAAATCTAAACCACTCTTCAACTTACTGGGAGTGTCCTTGATACAGTTGTTTTCCAGAGGTGTAGGCTGGAGAGACTGCACATTTTTACATACACTGGTTGATTGAGGTGGCCCTTTTGACTCAAAGCAGAATTGCAAGAGTGATTAGATCCTAGATATCTCCTAAGAAAATTTTAGCTGTGCTTTTGTATGGTAGTTCGGGTGTTGCTATGGTTTGCCTTCCCATTGCTCCCCCCTCTTTTTTCCTCCCTCCCTTGTGGTAGGGAGACACACCACGTGTTAGACATGAAGATGGTGGTTTTGTTAAAGTCTTCAAATCAAATTTGACTTGTAGCTGTATTTTACCCACTGGCAGATAGAAAGGGGGGCTCAACTGTGCCACTGTTGTGATTGTGTTCCTGTGGCAGCCTGATGTCTGTGTAAGCATGAACCTTTTCCCCCTTCCCGGGAGGATGTTGCTGTTAATGTAGATTTCAGTCTTCTTAAAAAAGCTACCTCTCAAAGACTACCTGAGCTAAAGTGCAGCTGAGTGCTTCTTAATGGAAGAGAAGATTCATCATGGTGTCTGTGCAGCTCTGCCTGCTCTGTCCTGAATTTGGGGATGAGGTGAAGGAGGTAAGACAGGAATTGGTTACAGGATCAGCAAGGTGTGTAGCCTCTCTAATTGCATTTTATCACATGCAGATAGGAGCTCTGACATTAAAGAAGGATCAACCCAGCCTCCTTTAACAAGCATTCAGGTTGCCTAAAAGTACTGGTTGCTTGTGAAAATGTGGGGGGAAAAAAAACCCCAGAGAGCAGACACAAGCTTTCTGCTGATTTTATCAGCATGGCTTTGCCAAAGTCACTCCTGGTTGTGAGATGCTCAAACTCTGGTTCTCAGATTACTTTCCTTCAGCTCTGACAGTGCATATTGGTCCTGACAGAGCAGAAAAAGTAGACAGTGCTTTTTTTCTATTTACTGACATGTTGTTCGTAGCTCTGGCAAATCCCCTCACTTTGACCTGAAGTTTTTCTTGCCTTTCCTGGTTAGATCCTGTCTTGAACAGTTATTGTCAGAGCAGAAGTAGGAATTCTCAAATTTATTGCATCTAGAATTGTGACTGAAGCTAGAATTGTCTCTTTTCTCAACAAATATGTAAGGAGTGATCTGGGGGTAAGTGACATTGGAGTGAAGCTCCCAGCCTGCATTGGCTAAATTCCCCTAGCATCTTAAAAGACCTAAAGAACAGAACTGAGAGATTAAGGGCTGGTTTTAACCTGTCTAAAAGTAACAACTCTGTTGGAATAGTTTTCTCTATTAATTGGGGACTTAGCATCTGTGATGGCTGTCAAGGGGGTAACTGTCATAAGATATATGGTGTGTCATTATAGGAGAGCAGAGGTGTCTTACAGAATGGAAAGTTGGAGGCAGAGAGAACATTTTATATGACAGCTAAGAGGTGGGAAGAAAGGAAGTTAAAACTGGGTTGAATAAAGGCAACAATGGTAAAAGCAGAGTTTAGTGCAAAATTGGAAAACCTGAAGTTCTGTAAAAAACTGTCTGCCATTCTTATCTTTCCCAGTGATATCTGTGGTGGTTGCAGGTTCCAAATTCTGTCTGTGTGTCTATCTATCAGGTTATCTGTGCACTTTAAGAGTACAGAATATGTTGCTGCCCCTCCTTTAATCACCCTGTGAGTCTGTCTGTTCTTTCTTGGTGTCTCAGCTCCCACAGACAAGTGACTGACTTAGTTTTTTTTAAAAAAAATGCATTTTTAAAAACGATTCTAGAGAAAAGTGGGAAATGAGAACCTTGTCTCGACAGCATGAACATGGAGGGGTTGTGATACTGATCTTCTGTCACCACAGTATCAGATCATGTAATGCTTCATCCTGATCCAAATGGCCAGCTGGCCAGAACGTTGCATGCTGGGATCTGTAGGTTTTGCTGGCCATATGTCTGCATTAAAGATAAGCTTGTTTGCTCTAGTCTAAGCAGACAATCTGCTCAACTTTCTGCACAATTAGATGTGGCCTTTCAGCTGCTGGCACACTGCCAGCGTTGTCCTTTCTGCTGCATGGAGTTTGGAACCCTGGACATACTATTTCAGGAACTAGGGCTGTGGCAGTTTTACATGTGCTTGTAGATAATGGAATGGCAAAGCAAATAGCAATAATTCCTAGCATGCCTACAGCATTTTCACTTGATGACTTAATGTTGTGGAGATATGAAATAAGAGACACTTTTCAGGCATTGATAATGATGCGGGAAGTGAAAATGGAGGGGGAAGGTTGATTTTACTGGGACCCTGGTATCAGATCAGACTATGCTCCATTCTGCAAAGATAAAGAAAAGGGATGAGTGAAAGCCTAAGGTACTAGTGTAGAATGGAAAGCTTGGAAGGAAGTGAGACAAGGGATGGAGAATTCAGTTCTCTGGCACTTTGAAACTCCAGTTCAGAAAAGCAATAACTTGACTCTGAGGGTTTGTTACAGATTACTGACTCAGATCACTTTGATATGGAGATAAGGGACACCAACAGAACACTGCTAAAAACTGATGTAGGCGGGGAGGTATGTCTAGATAGGAAAAGATATGAGTGGAAATAGGATTTATATGAGAAGACTTTCTTCAAAAGTCATGACCCCCAGTCAGTAAATAGCTGCCTTTGGCTGAAAACCTACCACAGTTCATTTGTAGATTAAGAGTAGAAATTAGAATTTAAAAAGACATATAAAAGGAAATGCAGAAGGTTTGGAATGATTAATGATTGATATAAATTGGAATTTATAATGAGTAGAGAATGACAAAGGGAGCCAGAATAACTGGAGTAGTCTGTGACAACAGTAAGGCAGATTTTTTTTAAACTATATTGAGAAGAAAAGAAAGCATAGTAAAAGTACTGGAAACTGTCACTAAATGGTGATGGTAAAAAGGCTGATAAGCATGTGGACGGGCAGAAGAGCTCAGCCTTTTTCTGGTTTATTTTTGGAAAGAATATGGACTTGCATCAAGCAAAGACAATACTGTTTCAGACAGTTTTCAGACTATTTGCTAAGGGAGGGTAGAGTTAAACGACATTTACTGTGGGTCAAAAACATTAAAATGGCAGAGTCAGATAAGTTACTTCTGAAATCATTACCTCAGGAGACTTGTGGCATAATAATCTTTAATAAATCCCAGCATTGCAGAATTATTCCCCTAAATTTAATCTTCCTTAGCAGTTGTGATTCAGATTTCACTGAATGGGTGTATTTCTGGAAGAGGTCAGAAAGGGGCCAGTGCCAATATTGATTTTTTTCAACTTATTTATAAATGATCTAAAAGTAAAGTGTTGGTTGAGAGACAAATAATGACAAGGGCAGGATGGATACAGAGATCTGGAAAACCAGGCATACTTAAATACAGTACATTTTGATGTGCCTACCTGCAAAGTCACATGAGGAAAGTAAGGACTGTAAGTCAGACTTCAAGAATTGTATTCTAGAAGCTTTGGCTCTGAAAGGAAATCCAGGCACTACCCACTGAACATCAGCTCCTAGGCTGATCCTGAGACTTAAAAGGGTAACTTGATCTTCAGATACATAAACAAGGGTATAGCAAATAGGAACAGGAGGGGTGACTTTACTTTTGCATATACTGTTAGTGGAATCGTAACTGGATTACTGCACATTGCAACACTTGAGTGTTGCAGAAAAGAGTCACAAAATGATTCAAGGGCTGGTGAGAGACATAAACAGTTCAATCTGTTTATCTTGAGGAAAAGCCCATGAGAATGGCTGTATTACACTGTGTAAATACTCCGTGGAATTTAAGTATTAGGTACTGAGGATCTATTTATTATAGCAGAGAAAGGCATAACAGGAATCAGCAGCTAAAAATTATAGCCAGAACTAAAATGAACAATTAGATACAACTTTTAACAGTGAAATGATTACCAGTTAGCAAGGCTAATGGATGAGCCTGTGTCTCTTGATATCTTAACATCTTGCTGGATGTCTTGCTGGGAACTGTGATTCAGTCAAATGCAAATACAAGCTGATAGTCCCAGACATGCGTAACTGACTTCAGTTTAATGGGCAGTGGTATGTAGGAGTCCAGATTCCTGGTATGCCTGGCCATAAACTTGATGACAGCCATGGACGGTGATGTTCAGCGCGGACTTCTTCATTGTCAGTGGCAGTAACACAAAGTTAACAATGGGTTCCTGAGACGGTGATTAAGTGCAAGTCAGCTCATTTCAGTTGGCTTTGCGTTCTGAACTATGATACGTGAGGGCTTAAAAGAGGACTGAGGAGATTCCTGACTTACTGCTGTCCATTGTGGATCTTTATTGCTGGGAGAGATATTATAGCATCATTCCAAATGGGTATACAGTGGCAGGGTGAATCAGTGAGTCTTGTGTACTTGCTGTTTCAAGATGAAGGTAGGGTAGAAGAAGTGCCTAGACAGAAGATCATTTCAGCTCCTTTACCATTTGACTGTGGAGGAAGTGACAGCCACTTGGATTGTAGCTCTGTTTCTTCACCTGAAAGTGCAGTGGTTTTGGAGCATTCCTTATACAGCATTACAGACGAAGGGATTTGTGGCCATTTCTTTGGCTGAAAACTTTGAGCACTAGCTTTTCTGTAAGCTTGCTGAACAGTAGCCTCAGTTAGAACACTAACCTCCTGTCATCTAAGGTTCATTAGCACGGTCTGTATCGGTTTAGCAAAAGCTGGTGCCTAATGGGTCCTTGAAGATGGAGGGGTTGCATTTCTAAGTGGGAGATGGCTTCCGTGGCTGCTCTCAAGGGCCATTTTGGTAGCCCCATCATGGCTGTCCCAAAAGTCAGGGTGCAGGAAGGAAGAAGGCCAGGAGGCACGACCCTGCTTTATCTCCATACATTAACACAGCTAATTAACTTGCTTTCGATCCCCCTCCCCCCTCCCTTCAAGGCGATTAATCCCCTATCAGCCTCGGTCTCCAGCCATTTGAAGAGTCTGTGTCTGCAGAGGTATTTACAGCCCCCAGGCAGCCACCAGAGGCTAGGGCCCTTTATCAGGGCTCTAAGACAAATGGCTGCCTATCTCCCTAGTGGCTTTGCAAAATCCAGCAAAGTGCTATGCTGAGCTGGCCACCTACTTTCACCCAGCCTCCCTTCTCCACTAACATTTCACAGATGTGACCTGAGCCCTCCCCTTTCATTGCTTAACAATAAGCAGCACCTCCCCAGCTCTGTGAAAGCCGAGAGCAAGAGCACTTTACTCCTTAGCCTGCCAAGAGCCACACGGGGACAAGGCTTTTCAAGCTGTCTCACTGAAATCCAAACTAAAAGACTCATAATAAATGAGAGGGCAGTACTTCATGTTTGCAGGGATAAAAAGAGGTAGCCAAAATGTAGACTGAAATACCTAGCATGGCTCACAGCTATCCTCATTCCTCGTTAGGAGATGTGATCCTTAGCCTTGGTGAATGTGTGAAACTGAGCCACAGAACTCCATGGAATTACTTGACATTAATACAAGTGGTTTTGACAAACAAGCTTTACAATACGGTGTTAGAGAATGAGAAAACTAGATGAGTGCGCATCAGAACAGTGTGATTTCTGATCTGAAAATCGAACCCAGTAGCTGGCTCAGTGGGTTGTTAGAAAAAGCATTGGTACCTGGATTTCTCTGTTCAAACTGAAGTCGGCCATCCCTAGAAATAATTCCAGGATGGCTCTAGCTGCTGCCTTCCAGCAGGGTGCACTATGGTGCCAGGATTGTCAGTGCTGAGCATAGAAAAGGAAACCTCGGAAAAGTAAAATGAGAAACAAAATCACCAAGAGCAGCAGCAGATCGAGGAAAAGGTATGGCCTGAGTTTCCAGACTGTGTGTGGCATACTGGCCTCCTGAACTGTAGGTATAGAGAAGATATTCTCTCCCTTTCAAGCTTAGGCAATTTCTGGAATGGTCACAAGACTTTTCAATAGCTTTTTCAGCATCCTTAGAGATCACTTGCATGCAAATGGACATACACAATATATAAGCATGTCCCTTACGTTCTTCAAAAGTAGGGTCACTCTTAATTTTTGCTAGTGATGTGTAGAGGCTATTAAGGCCATTCCTGCAGTGATCCAAGAAAGCTCTCTGGGAACAAGACAAGATGCTGTCCCTCCTACAAGCTGGGGTGCTGCCAGCTCAGGAGTTCAAGATCAGACTGGAACCTCTCACGTGGCAGCACGGCAGGAGGACTCCTGGCCCAGCTAGTATTAGAGCTTCTGACTGGCTGATCATGGTCTGCTTTGATTACTGGAAAGGAGCCTGTTTTCCTTGGGCTTTGTGTCTATGGGTAATAAAGCAGTACATTCACTGCTTTTGGGTCCTAGGTCTATATCACCTCAGAGTCTTGTTTAGTCAGACCTTGGATGAGTTTATACTGGAACAGGGCTGCCCGTCAACTGAGAGCTGTGGTGGAGTCCTACGCCCTCCTGACTGCTGTAGGGAAAGAATGAGGACAGAAGCAGTCTTCGTATCGACTTTCCGGGGATTGTATTTAACGGGTTTTTTTCTCCTCAGTGAAAGAAATCATGACCCACCCTGTCCCCATTTAAGCTCCTGGTTCCTTGGACATAAAAAAGAGATGAACTTCTTGCTAAAATGATGGGAAATGCTTGTAAAGCCTTATAGAACCAGAAACTGCAGGTTTATCACCACATCAGCCAGCCTTGACCTAACTTTTTCTCTAGGGAATGATGAAAAAATACTTGCAGAGGAAATCCTAGGACAGTCTGTGTGTCACTGAAGTCAGAACAAGGTCAGCTTTTGCTAGGGGTGATCTGTTCCTGAAGGGGCTCCAAGGAGTGGCAGCTCCTGCCAGTGCAGTCATTGGCATTGGTGCCAGCCCTGCATATAGCTTTGCTTTGCTGTTTGCTGCCCCTTTGGTCACAGAGCTTTTGAAAGGAGGAAGCCAGTTGGCATTATCTTGTTTTACTGTACACAAATATCATATAGATTGAAATTCTGCATGCTGAAGGGGTGTGTGGCAGTGTGTAAAGGGAAAAGGACAGGGGACAGTTCATCTTCGGGTGTATTTGTACAGCAGTTATGCTGAGCAGAAATAGCTAGGCTATCACAGGCATTAAAGGATGCTTAGCCATCTTTAGTGTTCAGAATGAGCTTGAATATCAACACTGCACTGTGTGGATATGCTCAGTGTGACAGTATTCTCAGAAACCGGTAAACTCTTTGGGTAATTTGGTCCAGAATTCGTATCTGGTTTAGTACAAAAACATCAACAGTTTATAATCCATGCCATCTGTTCCTCATCCCAAGCCCTTTTAACTAGCCTTGCTAATTTGATGATGAGGTAAGAAGTACGACTGGGAGACTGACAGGGCTTGTGGCCTTGCCCCTCCTGCAGGAGAGCGAATTGGATGTGCTCTAAGCATTTGATGGATTTTGAATCCCAGCATCGACTCCTTTGTGTTTTCTCAGAATTCAGAGATCAATGTGAGGTTCTTTGCCCCTAATCCAGCCCCCGTTCATCATTATCACCTCCTCAAAGTGGCCAGTGCTTTGTTACCAGGAGAGGAAAAATCTTACAAGGTGGCCATAATCTCCTCTGAGAGTCAGACAGATATTCTCCTGTGGGTAAGAAAGTGACAGTGACCAAAAGCTCTAGGGGAAGCAGGCTAGAACAAAGCTGCCCATTGCATCCTTTCATCAAACTGTTAATCTTTCTTTCAAAGACATCACATTTGTTTGGTGACAAAAGCCCCAAAGAAGCTGAATTGAGCCTGAAATCCTGTAGCAAGATTTAGAGGAAGCGTCTTTCATTCAGAACAGGGAGGGGCGAGAGACTCCTTTTTCTTCCTACCAACCAATGGGCTCAGAGAAACCCACGAAGGTGACGGATTAATGCAGGGGCTCCCCAGGTAGATGCTACGTGACTCCTGGCACGCTCCAAAAACGTTTCCACAGCGACCAGCTGAACAAGAAATATGGAGTGTGATGAGATCTAGCATAAACTTGTGCTTTGGAAGGAGGTGATTTGCCGCTCTGAGAAATTTCTAAATTTACTACAGAAAACCCAAGATTCAATGATCTGTATGGTAGTTGTCAGAATACAAATGGCATGGATTTTAATCAGTTTTTCCTACTCCTTATAAGTTTTGATTGTATATGGTCTTGCTGTTTCCTGTAGTGCACAGCCCTATTTCAAGTCTTTACTCTAATGCTTTCTGCGCAGTCTGCATCTTTTTTTCAATTAGAATCTTTTTGTTTTGTTTTGTTTTGTTTTATCAGGTGGATTTAGGACTAAAGGGCAAACTAACAGGGCTATAAGGGAGGCTCTAATTTGATGTGTATTACTTCAGTGCTAGCTTTTTCAGTCCTTCCAATCCTCTGCTGCTCATTTATATCTGTGTATTGTCCCTTCTTTTGTGTTGGCATTGCCGACTGTGCAGTCAGATTCCAGATGGAAAAATAATGTTATTTCTGTCTAGTATATTTTTCAGCCAGATCATTTCCCCAACCTGACTCACTGAGCAGTAAATAAACATTTTTGTGATCTCTATGATGGAAAAATGATGAGGGTGGGGATAAGGGTTTGAGGGCAGAGGCTGCTTCAATTGGATTAAGCAGCACTGTTGTTGGATGTCCAAGATGCCTGAATTTCTTTTTCACTTGGAGGTACCTGAATACCGTGTATCTGGGACAGCACTGCAATCCCAATCTTCCTTGTCAGCAGGAAACAGGTTCTACATGTGTAAATGGAAGGCCAGTCAAAATAATTTCTACTGCAGAGGCATCCCCAGTGGGAGAGGATAATGGAGAGGAAAAGCCTCTAAAGTATGCTCATTTTACTTTGGCGTTTGGGCATGGTGGTTTTTGTGTGTCAAGGACGTGGCAGGCATTAGGACCATGCAAGAGCCACTTGGCAGCATCTGACTGTAAGCTGTGCTTTCCTGGCTCTGGAGGCTTTTAAAAATAGTACTGAACCTGCAACCAGTCTGTGTTTTTATTTAATTATTATTAAATAGTTATATGGGGAATTGGAAATATTGACAGCAGTGTTAACATATGGGGTGCAGGTGGTGTGTCAAGCAAATGAAAGAGATTTAGTTTGCAGCCAGTAAGTGGCACGAAGGAGTTTGGGCCCCACATAGGAGTGTTTGGATGGGTCCTTATGGCTGGTAGGCTGTGTGTGAAATGTCCGTGTGGCACAATTTATTGAGAGCCAAAGCACAGTGACCTTTTCCTTCAGCTGCTCTGGTTTGCAATTTGTCTTTGTTCCCTACAGACAACAAATTAGAAGTAGGAAGCTCTTCCCAGTGTAGGATTTTCTGCTGGAGGGAAATGGAAGCTAAATCCCACGGGTGTAGTGAGGCTTTGTCAGCTCTAAGTGCTTGGGGTCATGCAGCCAAGCAGCGGCTGCTTTTGCAGAGGGAAATGGTTATGTTGCCCCTCTCCGGGTGTTAATATTTGTCCTGGAACTCCGTAGTTGACTCTCACTCAGGACTAACTGCAGCAATAGATGTTGTAACCTGCTCTTGTGGCAGCATATTGTGTTAATGGTTAAGTGCAACCATGCTGTAGCTGCTTTTCCCTTGAGACATCTCCTCCTTTGAAGAGGAATTGATAATGTCACTTTTATGACCCTCTGTGAGCTTTTGTGACGTGGAGCCTCTCTATCAGGCTGTCTAGCTCTTAAAAGCTGTTTCTTCTCAAGCTTGCACTGAAATGAGGCATTGCTGAAGCACCTCCAAAGCAGCAGTGTTATGAGAGGTCATACTGAAAGTGGACCAGTTACAGCAGGAAAGTTCTTCTGCAAACAGCCCTCTTAAAAGGGTTTTGTTTAAAAGCTCATGTCTCACGCACTCTGTTGCTTCTGTGGATTACAAGATTCAGCCCATAGCTGAGGCAGACACGGGGGATGAGACAGGGATTTCTATTGGCGACTGGAAAGGAAGAAGAAGCTGAGAAGGAGGTTGACTTTTGAAATTCAGCCCTGGTGTTCTGGCAGCTGTTGAAGGGCCATAAAAAAGGCAGTGGTTTAACACTAGGTGAGCATCAGAATCTTCAAAGCACTTTCTTGTTTGGGAGAGATGTAAGGAACTCCTCAGAATTCCTGCCTGTGTTTGGAGGAGTGGAGGCTGCAGCCTGATCCAAAGAGGGAATAGGAAGCTCCAGATCTTCATCCAGCGGATACTTTTCCCATGCTCTTTCCTCCCACACAGCAGTTCCCTCCCTTCCCTTCTGGAGCAGCAAGAGGCAATAGTTTCAGCACAGACAGTGCTTGGCTTTCCTAATTTTGCTGGGTGCAGCTTGAAGATTAACTTGCTCTTTTAAAAAATGCCTTTTGAACTTTGGGAACCTCACCAGAGCAGTGTTACTGGTAGGAATCTCTAGTGTGAGAGCAGTGACCAGTTCTCTGTACCTCAGCAAGCTTTACATGAGTGAATTTAACCCTGCTGCCTGATTTAGAGACAGCACATACGGAGATGCAAGTTAAAATCAGTATTTAACTCTAGGAAATCCAACCTTTATTTGCTGTCTCCTAGTTCTAGTTGTATTCCCTCCAATGCAAATATTTGTATTTTAAAATCTTTTTTTCTTGACAACTTTTATCTAGGAATCTTGGTGTACCTTACAGAGTGATGCTTTGAGCTTCCCAGTCTCTCAGTAAGAGACGTATTGTCTGACACAGGGACTGCCATGGAATATTCTCAGCCAGTGATGGAAAGGATTTGGATCCAGTAGCCTGCTTCTTATTTTTATAGTAATACAGACCTGCAGCTATCTATGCAATGGTTTTACCCCAAGAACCATCTATAATAGCACAGAAGTTTAAAAAACAAAAGAGAGAAAAAGAACACAAAAAGGATGACAGTAGCATTTAATTTTCATAGTTCTAATTCCTTTTTATATTGCATTATTAAATGCATTTCTAACACTTTCTCTTGAGGAAGAAAAGGTGGCATATTCATTTTAAGCTGTTACTGCATACTGTTCATTAGTTACTTTTTAAAGTACTTCTAGAGTAATTTATGACATCAATATTTCAAACTCCTACAAGAAAGAAGGGCCTGAAAAAGCATCTTGCTTGAATATTGTGAGATATGAGCTGTGATGGAGAACACAAATGTCCTGTATCTTTTCAAGAGAACGACTTTCTCCATGTCTCACGAGTTCAAATTTTGTTTTATGTACCATTTCTTTAAGTACTGCTGATGTGGTGAGGTATGGGGAAAAAAAGTACTGAGATAATGGGTTCTTATTTTTTCCCTTAATGAAGAGGTCCAAAGAACCCAGATAGGTTACAGAACTTTAATGTAATCTCTGCTTAGAAAATACACCAGCATTGTGTATCAAATGCAGTTTCTGAATGGGTTTTGTGTGTTGCAGAAGTCCAGTCTGGAAAAGTATATTGAATAAATCACCTTTGATGACTAGGTTAGAAAAATGTCTCTAGTGATGCAGTTAGTAGAAAGTGGAAGGCGGCACTGCTGCTACTCTTTGGCTCTGCAGAATAAAGAGCAACTCTAGGACTAATCATCATTCTGGCTGAAAACAGGATGTCAGTGAAAATGACATTACAGTTCCAGACAGCTTCTTGTAATTTTTTCCTGTTCTCAACCTATGTTGTGCCCGTCCAGATGGGACTGCCCTTACGCAACCTGCTTGTTTTTGTTCAGGCCCTCACTTCACAGGAAGGCTTATGCAGCATCAGCAGAACTTTACTGTCCATATTTGTGTAGAACTACATGCAGAATGAAGGGCCAGAGAAGAGCTGGAAAGTATCACAATAGTAATTAAAATTCCCCAAAGGTCTCACATTTATGAAATGACAAATTCGAGCCCTTTGAGGGTTCACAGCTTGGACAGATGATAAGGAAGTGCAGAAACTGCACATCACAGCCTTCAGAGATGTAGCGTGAAAGTGAATGGAGCCATCTTCAATTATATCTGTCCATTTCTGCCAGATGTGAAGGTGCATGGGAAGTTCCTTTTATCAGCAGAGTCTGCTGATGAATGCTCTGCTGAGATTGATAAGCCTGTGTGTCACTGGGTAAATGTTCTGAGGAGATCATGGATCCATGTACTCTATTGCCCCAGAGCACAGATGTGGGGATTTAATTATGTTGAACTTGATTTACTCTACCTCCTCTGTGAATTTATCCAACAGAAAGATGTCTGAATCCAGATATGGTTCCTAAGAGTGTTAAAATCCCTGTTTTCCCAGGCATTCTCCAGGCATTCTTTTTGTTCTGTGTAAATGGTTTGGGGCGGAGGGTTCATCTGTGTAGGTGAACATATGTAAACAAGCTATCACACGTACCCAGGTTGTTAGATGCTTCCAGTATGTTGGGAGGCATTAACAGATCAGATAATCTCTAAAGGTTTTCACCACCCAGCAAGGCAAGGCATAGTCCTATTCTTGACAGACTTGCTTTTCAGAGGACTGGTCCTAAATCAAAGACAATGAGAGTTCCTCATTGCATTATCTTTTTGTCAGAGAAACTTTTCGAAAAGTTTACGGCGTGTCGTCATCCCTTTCCCCACAAACCAGTGTGTAAAGCTGCAGCAAGTACCACCAGTATTTGGAGGAAAGACTTGTAGAAAATTTCTGAAAATTCAAGCTGAAGAACCATGCACTGGGAGCAGTCGTTCAAAGGAGAAACTGAGAAAGTTATTTGTCACTATTACATTCAGACCTATTTGCCTGTTACTTGTTGCTCAATGCTCCTATGCATGGTCATGCTACTGCCACTAGCAAATGCTGAAAACTTGTAGAGACAAAGTTCAAGAAACTGAAAGCTTGTCCTTTGACAGCAAATGGCTATAGTGCTTCAGTTGCTGGATGATCTGCCTTGTAGTGAAGTGTTCCTCACCTGGGTTTCCATGCTATCCAAGTGGTGAAATTTCTTAAGAACATGCACATTTTGTAAGAGACCCCCTCAGTCAGGATTTGTAATCCCAGTGGCTGAACCATAATAGGTGTTTTTACTCCAGGTCTGAAAAAGATCCAGTCCAGTTTGTGTCCCTACCAGTGGCACTGGAGAGACTGGATGGGAGATTGGGGTTGCCTTGTATGTGAAACCACTGCTTGTGAAAATAGTAGTTCATGTTGTACCTAGGACTTGAGTAAAGAATGTCACAGGGGAAGAAAGGTGAAAAGATGCAGGCACACACCCGTATGGACCGTCCCATATTAAGTAATGCGCTGCTTTACTGCAACCCTGGTTGTTTGTCTTTAGTGGAAGTGTGGAGGAGAGCAAGTCAGAAGTAAGTTCTCCAAAGCAGAAATCTCCTGAGTCAAAAGACTGTGAATGTCTGTTTTGTACTTCTGTCCAGCAGCTCAAGTCAGTCTGTCAGAAAGGAGGTAGGTACTGCTGTTCACCGAGTTCCACATTTGCACATGGCTGAAGAGAGTACTTTGAAAGGTAACAGATCAGAGATGACACAGGACTTGCATATTATAGTATAACAAACATGTGGAACTTGCTACTGAAGATGACAGAGGAAACAGTGGTGTCCAAGAAACTTTTGAGAAGTACAGAAATACAAAGTGAAGAGTTAGGTAACAGGTGAGCAGCACAACTCATGACATCTGGTTTTACAGGGTTTTGAATTGTATTGTTCCTTTCTGATTCTGCAGCCACCATATAAACGTTTCCCCTCAACTTCCCTCCTTTCCTCAGCTGCTGTAGTTTGCCATGAACTGCACAGGAGACAATATGTACTGTGAGGGAGCACGCAAGAGCCCAAGGCTGCACCAATGCAGACTGTCCAGCTAGCTGCTGCCTCTGGCTGCCAGGCAGGCCTAACAGGCTGTGCTTCCCTGCAGCTGCTGGCAGACCAAACAAAGCTCCAGGAGCTGCAGTCAATGCTTGGGCCACATCCCAGGGAGACCTGCTGTAGGAACCTGTGGTGTTAAAGCCCTTCAGCCCTTTGTCGGATGTGACTAAAATTGGCCAAGAGTCACAAGTGAGTGGGAGGGGGAGGACAGGCAGCTGACAGCAATCACAGAAGCCCTTCCCCAGGCTAACCGTGACATGAGTAAGCATGAATCATAGCATAAATTGATGAGCCTAAAATTAATGAGCCTAAAATTATCTACAAAGATGAATACTGCCTAAATGGCCCAGCACATTATGCACTTTCTGCTTACTCTGGAATTGGCAGATTTTGGCTTTGGGTGCAGATAGGCTGACTGCTTGACTCTAGGCCAGTGGTAGCCTGATAATTCCAACCACTTTTTTTTTTTTTTAATTGGTCCTGCTCCTTTTTTTTTAGATAGAGATTCAGCAGGAACCTTCTTCCCTACATTGTAGCCTCTAGGCATTACTGATTTGGTGCTGAAGCTGGTATTTTCTTCTGGCAGCTCCTTGCCCTCCGGCATTGAATCCAAGCCGAAGCTTCAGCCCCCTCCCTCTGGCACAGTTCCCAAGCTGTTGTGTCAGATGAAAAATAAATACTCAGTGGCTCTGAGCTCCTTGCATCCAGAAGAAACTGCATTTTCACACTGGCTCTGAACCTCTTCTGTGGAGCCAAAGCAAAATTAATGTGGAAACTAATCCCTTTGCCCCTACCACGCACATCCTCTTCAATGGTGGAGCCAAGAACGACTGAAGAGAATTAACCTTTTCCATAAATTTCTCAGAGATAGGAAATACCCTACTTTTCATTTTCTCATTTTTTTCCATTTGCTGCATCAGAGAAACCAGTCTTCCCTGAAGGAGGAAAGCACCTTCTTCCTCTTCCCACTACTAATGCTAGAAGTTTATTTTAAGGACAAATTTCATACCTATGCAGGATTGCTATAGCTCATCTTGGCTCTCTATAGCTATTAGCTACACCAAGTAGGTGGCAGAGCTTGTTGGAGTAACTGCTGCCCACTCAGCAGCAGCCAAGAATAGCTGCAGCCTCTCCTGGGGATCAACTATACAAGTCTGGAGCTTGAGGGTCCCTTCCTGTGACGCATATGGCATTACCACCAAAGCCATGGGAATATATTACTATGTGAACCTAGACAAAGACATCTGGAAATGAGGGCAGCCTGCAGTGCTGAACTGACAAAAGGAAAACAAGGCATCGAGGTTTATGCTCTCCACGACTTCCCTCTTTTCAGGTGTCACACACTTCAGTGCAGCCTTGCACCCCGTTAACTGGTCAGGCAGAACCCATGGCAGCCCTTCTCTCAGCTTAGGACAACTTGCTGCAGGAATGCTGCCTCTTTCTCTTTTCCAGTGATTCACTTGGACATCTTCTCACACAGGCTCCTGGAGTATCCAGCTGGAGAAAGGAGGCACTGTGGTGGTGCTGCGGAGCCTGCTGTGGCTGGGACTGACATTCTACCATGTCCCAATGACCAAGCAATTTGGCTACGTCTACTTTGGCACTGGTGAGAAGAACCTCGATCTGCCCTTCATGCTGTGACTCTTCTGACTGGAACAAGGACTCAAGAGCTAGAAAAGATTTAGATTTTATACTTAGGAAATTTTGTTTACTGCTTGTTCTAATAAAAATGTGAAACCTCTGCACTATGAGCCAGATTCTTTTGTGCCTGTACTCTGGCCCTGATTATTTTCCTAGGACTTCATTGTATGCAATCCTCCCTCAACTCCAGATAGAATTCAGAGAATCACAGAATATTCTGAGTTGGAAGGGACCCACAAGGACTATCAAGTCCAGCTCGTAAGTGAATGGCCCATATGGGGACTGAACACAACCTTGGTGTTATTAGCACCAAGCTCTCCCTGTAATGTGTCGCTACAGATCCTTTAGATACTAACAAATGGCATTTTCTTCCCTGATGGGCAAGCTCTAGGTCAGAAATCACACCTAGGCCATCTGTCTGATTACAAAAGCATCTTGCTTACACAAGAACTAATTTGGAGATATGAATGAATACCTGCTGTCACCCATGAATGACAAAAGCAGAGTTGGAGTCCAAGTACAAAGCTGATTTATACTGTAAGAGATCTGTACTAAACCCTGAACTCTAGAAAGGCATATTGAAGAGAGTATTAAAGAGATGTTAGATTTCACCAAAATTAGAGGGGTCTTTCCAGCTCATGTCACTCAACTGTAGGAAAAAAACAGCTCTGGGCAACACCTGGTCTTGAAAAATGTGCTTATTTAGGTTCATCTCAACGCAATGGTTTAATCCAGTGACTTTTCCATTAGCAAAGCTCATTGAGCAGAGCTACCTGGACTAGAAGACATAGTAACTTCTGTACGTATGAGAATAAAGAAATACACTTTCCTTTCTGAAGGGCTGTAGCTTTCAAAGCTTTATAAAACAGAGACAGTCAGCCAGAGATCTTATCTCGGTATGGTTAATGAAGTCTTGGCTCTGTCTCCCAAAGCAAAACGTCTTGGCCAGCTCAAGGGGCTGAATCTAGGGCTTTCATTTCACAAAATAAGGCTAAAAAGAACCATTTGAATCTGATCTGATTTCCTGGATAATACAGATTTATCCTTACCTTTTGTTCCTGTCCAAGCTGATCGGTATTAGCAGATGATTCTGATAAAAGCAATCCAAGGTTAAGTGTCATAGTAGTACATGAAAATTCTGTATTGATTTGTAGCCTTCAGATAAATACTGAAGAAATGGAGCCAAAACAATAATGACTATGATAAATTTCATGAGCCTTTCATACCAGGCCCATAATTAGGAGTGGTCAGTAGGTGGAAGATCCGTATGTGTACTACACAGGGAGAGAAATGGTGCCACTTTTTAGTTACAGGATGGATAAACAGCTCCAAACTATCCCAGGAAGCAACCATATCACTGACATGGAAGATTTATGGAAAATTTATTTGCCAGGGAAAAAAAAACAGGCCAGGTCATCAAGGATGTCACCATTGTATATTTGACAGATTCAGGAGTGAAGCAAAAGCCAGGAATTCTTAAGGGGATGTGTAAGACACACACCTGTTTGCCACTGCCACAGGTGTTCTGATGCAAATTGTGGATAGTACAGATGATAATAATAAAAAAAAAATATTTTCAGTAGTCATTAAAAAATTCTGTTACTGCCAAGAAAATACAGTGCTGCAGAGAAATTTTTCTTCCATCTGTGTCACAGGTACAAAAGCCCAAACAAGGCAAATCTGAGTTGAAACACATGTTAATGAGGAAACACCACTCACTGCTGGGAAAAGAAGGAAACATCCTTTCCCAAACCCATTTGTGGAACATAAAGAAACAAAAGCTTTCAGATCCTTTCTGGTTTTGAAGGTAGAAGTCTTTGCCCCTTGCTTTCCTCAAATCATCCTGCACACTGAACTTTGCTTTGATGGCTCTTGTATTCTCCTAGAGGAAGAGATCACAGCTGGACACAATATAGAGTACTAAAGTCAATTCTGGAAAAAGAAAATTGGAGATATTGACAAATTTGAAAAAAAACCCCAGCAGAACAGTGGAAAACAAGTGCGTACTGACTATGCCAGTTCTGGCCACTAGTGGTTTAAACAGAGAGGCTTTTGTGTATATGTGACATTATCCTTCAGCAAAGGGTGTCCGACTGGAAAGGGCTTTTTGCACCACTTAGGGCCCCTCTTCCAAATGGGCTTTGCAGATCTGATGGGCCAGCGGGTCAGGTACCTGTCAAAACAACACAAACACATTTCAGTCAGACTGATCACTGAGAAAATGTTCCAACTGAAGCAGAAGCAAGGCACTATAGCCTTTGCCTCCCTAACATGCCTCTTTGCAAAAGGAGTAACCATGAGCAGAGCTCCCTCAATTCAAAAGGGACCACTGGGAAGGAGTTGTTTGTTTTGGAATTTCTAAGCTCATCTCTCTACTGAACCCACTGGCACCTGCTTGACTTCCAGTTTCACAAAACAAATCAGGTGTAGTCTCCAGGCTGCTGGCAAGTTGTCCACCTGCAGCTGAACTGGAGTGCCAAATCCCTTCATTGCAACTAAGTCCAAGACTGAATGCATCCAGCCTCTAGGGGAAGTGTTATTTCGACAGCTGGTCTCAATAAGGTAAACTAATTACAAAGGCTAAATTCTGTGAGAAAGCTTCTAAAAATGAATTCATTTACTTTGGGGGGATAATTAATTACTACTGCTGCATGCAATGGGTTTCTGGCCTACTCTTGTATTTTTGTATGTCCAAATTTGCTCTAGTGTTCTCTTTACAATACTATTGCAGCTTGCTAGTGCAGGAAGTCAGCACCTAGAGTGTAAAAGGTATTAAAATGGAATTATCATTACAACTACAAATCTCTGTGAAGAGCAGTGTCTGGCAAATATCCTCTGCTTTTTACCATTTGAAGTTTTAGACTTGGCTTTGCAAACAGGCAGGGGATTTCAGATCCAGAATCAGTTACTGGAAATCTTACCCTGTGGCTGGGTGGCCTGGAGTTTTGTTAGGCTTTAAATCTTTTGCTACCAGTAGAGAGGGGAATAGAGGTCCTTAGAGAAAGAGGAGTCTTTTCAGACAATAAAGATCCAAAGGAAAACCTTAGCATAATCTGCACAAACAATGCTCCAACAAATTAGAATTTGGAACAGACTGATAAACTTTGTCCAGCGATGTTTGCATGCCTCTGTTGAGTAATCCCATGGTCTTAATGTAACCTCAATCAGTCATCCTCCCCACAAAAAGCTTTGTTACCTTTTATTTGCATCGTGCAAATTTGAGATATTAAGAACTTTGGACAGAGACCATGTAATACATTTATTTGAAGGCATTTGGCACATTCCTGAGAACTACAAAGAAAGCTTGCTATGCCAGGCAGCTACAGACTGCATAACAGCAGCCCATTTAGCACTTTTCTTCCTCAGTGCTCCCTAACAGCACAAACTGAAAAATGAATCACATGTGGAGCTTTCCGCCTCTGAAATCAAACCACTTTCAAAATGCTTTGCTTTTGCTTTGAGGAGTGAGTTTATGATAGTTAAAACACCAGGAAGCAACAGCAGGAGGGGTCTGGGTGACAACACGGAGCAAGATCCAGGCACTTGGTCTCCTATACAGGCATTAAACTCATCCCTTCTGACCTGTAATGCTATGCCTGTGAATTAGTGGAATCCCTTACATAACTGCATCGGGACAGGAAGTAGGAGAGACTTTCCTGTCTCTAATTTCACATGCAAGGCAAGTTCAGAGAGACCAAACGCAGGTCCCCAGTTTGGAATCTGGCAAAGGACCACGGCAAGGCAGCTAGCTCCTTTGGGAGAAGCTGTAGGGGTATTAGATGAGCACATGGGCTACATCCTCCTTTTCATATTCCCCTTGCTGCAAGGGGAGTGTCATAGCACAAATTTGGTATTGCAAGACTACACTTACAGAAAAGGAGGAAAAAAAATCCCAAATTGTTTTAATGCATCAATGTGCCAAGTGCAATTCTGGTCACGTGTCCACGCGATTACGGGAAAGTGCTCCTGTGATAATAAATGATCTCACTGGGAGAGAAGTGAATGTGTGAATGTGAGATACACATCAATGCTGTATGCAGGTTTAGACAGACAGTGGCTTTTTAAGAAATCCCTCTGTTTCAGTGTGGGGGCTGGAAGTGCACACCCCAATTCTGCATAGGAAGGAGGATTTAGTAATGGCCTGATTTTAAAGCTTTTGTTATTTCTCTTTTGAGCAGGTCTAATCCAGCCCTCTGGTCCAGGCTTTTGGCTTCCTTTGGGGACTGCAGGCTGGGGCTTTTCATTGTTAGCTGAAACAGACATTTGGACGCTTTCCCTTCCTGGAGCACATTTGCTTTTAGGGCTTTTAATACTTGCTTTGTCCCAAACTCAAACTTGTCCTATTTTGTTTGCTGCTTTTTTTTTTTTTTTTTTTTTTCACCTTGATTCAGCAGTGCAAAAGCCTGATGCCTGGGAGCAGTCATTCTACAAAGTTCCTTCTCCTCTTTGACTAACTCCATTTCCTACTGATTCACAGATTTGGGTTTTTTTTCTGTGAGTAAAAACAATCCACAAAACTCACATAGGAGAGCTTCAAAGCCCAGCACACAGGACTTTTCTGCAAACTCTACCATCCATGTAAGATACTGTACACCCTTTTCTAACCAAGTCTCCCAACTTTTCACTGTATCCAACAAGTTTTGTCTTGGGGAGTTTTTATAATCACCTAAAAACACACACTGGCAGACTAAATTTTCTCAAGTAGCTACAGGTTGTCAAGACAGACCCTTCAGGTGGATGCCAAATGTGGCTGGTCCACAGTCTCCTAACCTGTCACCTCAGTGTGCAGAGCTCCCACGCTAGGCAAAGGGGGACAGAACTGCTGGTCTTGGGAACTGTGACTCACCTTGGGGCTCTGCCTGCCCCCTTGAATATGGTAGGGTCCTGAGCAAAAACAAGAATTCCTAGACTCCAACTGCACACATGAGTAGTTTAGATAAAGTGTGATGGGAACCCTGGTGGGATTTCCCTGATGGGAAAAGGAAAAGATATAAGCAGGATTGGAAACAACTATGGTTAGTTCACCTGCAGTCACTGTAATAGCTTAAAATCTCTGTAGCATGCGGAAGTCTGTTTTCATGGATTCTATTCAGTGGGCAGGCCTTCCCACTTGGAGGCTGCCACTTTAGACCTGGGAGTAGGCACAAGGTTTTTATGTGCAGGGTAAGGGAAATGTGAAAACCACAGTCCTGTACACAGCTCAAGCAAAGGCCACATTGGTACAGTTCAAGTCTGAACTTCTGAACCCTCACTGAATTTTTTTCAACATGGCTTTTGTTTGGATTAAGAGCAGAAGGCAGAGGGCTGGAGACTGCAGGAAGCACTCGATCAAAGTGCTGGCGAGACTGCCTCCTCCTGCCACATCCCTTCCCATGACACCTCTTGGCTTTGCTCACCTGCAGCCGCTCTGGCTCTTTGCTTTTGAATACACATGCTACGCACAACACAGTTTCCCTGCAGATGAGAGGAACCACATGCTGCTGGAGTGAAATGCTGATAGTAGGGAAACCAGATTCTGCTCCCAGGGATGAGAGGTGTCCACAGAGCCTGAGAACTTTGTAATTCATGAGGAATTTGTAGGGAGCCTGCCTCTTGCTTAACACAGAGCAACTCCTCCAGTCCAGGTGATGGAGGAGGGATTGACTTGGATACTATCTGTGCCAAGTTACACTCTTCCAGTAGGAAACTGAAAATGGAGTGGCAGTTGAGCACTCAAAATCAAGTACTCCATAATCTTACAGCACCTCTTGCTGACAGACCCCAGACTCAGGGAACTTGTGATATCCCCCAGTCCTTTTGGAAAGGGAACAACTTCACAGTGTTGTGTTTTAACCAATACTTTGGACCTGCCAGAAGAACATGAGTGCTATATTCACATTAAGAGAGCATCTAGATGCTGGCTTGAATTCAGGGACTGTTCTGGATAGACTGTTAGTCCACATTTTCCATGCAAAAACCACCATGCTGAAAAGAAAACTGCTGAGCTATTCAGGTTTCCATTACTGAAAGGAAGAAGTTTGACCTACAGCTGAGCTTGACTGTTTCCCAAATGGTTCTGGTGTGTGGTGGCCTGCACACACATGACTCTGGAGTATGGGAACAGTCTGTCACCCTACACAATGCTGGTGAAATCGCTTAGAACTTCCTCAGCCTCATGGGCTAGCGAAGATTTTTTGTTGCTGCAGCACTTAACTGGAACATGCCAGGCTGGAGCACGAACAGATGCAGAAATAACAGCAGGAAGTTTTGAAAGGGAGAATACAGGCTGAGGATGAGGGAACAATCCTTGGCTGCAAGACGAATTTGCTTGTGGAATGATCCCCTGGAAAGAGTGAAAGCCCCAGACTGGGCCAAACATGAGGAAAATGAACTGTAGGGAGTAATTCTGCATTGACAGGGTAAACTTCATTTGTTTTCAATGTCCAACTTCTGCAGACAAATGATACATAGGAGAAGGTGAGGACAGGAGACTCGAGAGTTTATGGATGATGTGGGTTACTCCCATGGCCATTTCTTCAGAAGAACCATAGCTAGTAAAGCAGTTAAGTGGTAACATTCATGAGCTATTGCTGTCAAAAACAAATCAGGCAGAAAGCAGAAAGGCAAAGAACTAAAGTCCAAGAAATGAGAAATATCATGGCAAGTCTCACCTGGACAGTGTCCCAACTGCAGGGGGTAGAAGAGGGAGATGTGGAATGCTCCCCAGTTGAATTCTGACCACAAGGTATTCTTATTCTCCTACCACCCTCAGGACCACAAAGCTCAGCATTTCACTTCCATGTTACACCTTCTTCTGCAGTTCCCAATCTCCTCCTCTGTGTTACATTACATGATGGATGAATGTTCCATACTACACTAGACAGTTACAATTGAGATAGTAAAACCAGTTCAGAAAACAGAGCAGGATTTATGCTTTTGGAAAATATCATTGAATAAGCACCAGAAGATCACCTTCTTGAGAGGCAGAGGGGTTCTGGATGATAAATCCACACTTCACAACATTAAATCAATGGCATGTCAGCACCCCTGACCCTTGTTAAAACAAGACAGTTTGCTGATAGTTCCATATGGTGGCATGATACCTTTTAATCCCAGCTAGGTGCTAGCCAGTGCATGCCAGACTCTTCGGATTTGAAGCAGGCTCACTTTAATCAGGGTGACAGTGACACGGGCCAAACATTCTGGCCAAGACAGCCACAACTGCAGTAAAGAAATAGCTGAGGAGCAGCCTTTTTTGGTGCTTTCGAAAGTATACATTAATGCACCTCCTCAGTCCTTTGTATACTTCCTTAGCACCTTTGCCCAGGAGCCACAGAGTTCCTCCCATGTCACTGGCCTGTACACTGTCTAAGGGACACATTGGTTCTTCATCAGGCTCATTTGCCCCTCTTTTGGCAACAAATGAAGCTGCTCTCAAAAATACTGACACAGCCTTGGAAGAAGCCTGGCCAAACGGAGCACCAACCAGAACTTTGCCAGACAGGAAAAAAATGAAAGGGATTGCTCATCCAAATGAAGTAATCTGCCAGACTTCAGCCAGGCAGGGGTTGCTGCTCTGAGTCTATATGCAGCAAGTCAATGCTCAGGTCTGCATCATGGCAGAGGCACTGGGCTCTGACTCCCACTTCACACTACACTTACCATGATAAATCTCCTTCAGTCTCAGGTGGTGTGAGTGAATCAGTCCCTAAGGCTATTTTAGGCTTTCATCGTGGTCCTGTCAGCCTAGCAGCTGATGCTGTAGTCTTATGTCAAGAGCTCTACCATGAGCAAAACATTCTTCAGCTCAGTATAAGATGGCAGGCAGTTCCCAGATGCTAGGAATTCCCACAGAAGTGTGTGAGGTAACACCTGGAGTAGACAGTGACTTCTCAGAAGCCCTTCCTTTACAAAAGTGAAAACGTTCTCCATTCAGAGTAAAGAGACAGACAACAGATTGCTTACATTACCTGTGTTTCTGTCTTGGAAAAGCTTTAACAAGGGGCCCAAGCATATTATGAGGCATCTCAGTTTCTCCCTGTTGACATTCCCAGGGCTATGGCAGCAGTGAAGAAAGGCACTGCTACCTCTCATCTAAGCAGAGTGGTAAAGATGAGTAGAATAGCCAATACAGTGATCTCAAAAAGAGATGAAGCTCGAAGATTTGGAAAATACGTCACTTAACTGTGTAATGTATTGCCTGCTATAATAGGCTCTCTTTAGATCCTGCTCATCCCTTCTTGAACTGACACTTAAAAATACAGTAGGCATACACACAATGAAGGAACAAGCTAAGTCAGGTGAGTAGCCCTGATATTACACGTTTAGAGGATGACCCAGACATGTTCTGATGGCGTTGAACACGGCAGCTTGTTCCACTCCAAAGTCCAAGCCCACTTCTGCCCCTTTTCTCCCCTGTCAGCTCACTTGCATTTGGCAGCACCACAGGTTGAGTGCTTCCCAAGTTACTACAGACTTACAGGAAGCTTTGGAAACAAGTACAGAAGCAAAGACAAGGTAAGCTTGGACAAGTCATTCATGTGGGAAACTTCTGATAAGAGCTCTGGCTTCATTCCCAAAATAAGTACTGGTTCAATGACTTCAGTCATTCAGCATGTGGGTGCACTTCAGGCTAGAGGAAGGAAGCAATTTGTAACTCCTGCCTTATGCTGTGCCAGCTACTGCTCCAGAGAGCGAGGGAAGTACAGGTGGGGGTTCGCACAGTCAAAACTCTTACAGAATGGCCAAGATTTTGCAAGGTTCCAACACACACAGCTTTCCCCTTCCGGCAGGCTGAGAAGACACGAGGGACCAGGAGAGCACTCCTGAAGTACTCCTGCACTTTATCCTAGCTCTTGGGACTCATTTGTTTAGTGTCAGCCCCATCAGCAAAACTTTCAATCCCATTTCTTTATCCTGTTCTCTTGTTTCCACCCAGACCCCAAAGTCAGCCTACTTCAATGCTGCTCCATATCACCAGCAAGCAGCACTGCTCTCTTTTTCTAAATTGCTTCCACCGTGCCTGCTACATTCCCTCTCTGGGAAGAGAAAAACAAGGGTGGTGTAGGGAGGGGCTAGCACTGCAATAATCTCCAATATAATTAAGTTAGAGGCGTAGCACACCTACTCGCATGTAGAATGTTTCCGGAGGTATTCATTCTTTGCTCTCACTAAAAGTCTACAGAACAATTTGTAAGAGTCAGGGCATCAGATCTGGAGTCCTGGTGTGGTTCCTACAAGATGTGGCATTTACCATTTCCAGTCTCGACCTGCTACACAGGGTTGCAATGTGAAGGCTAACAAGATAATGTGCTCCACCCCACAGCTGCCAGATAAGACACTGATACTAAGGAATCCCCAGGGCTTGTAAGACACAAGGAAGAAGTTATCACAGTTGAAGTATCTGATGGCTACAGGGCTGCATCAAACGTAGAGTCCTCTAATTTGATCCTCACTGATACCCATTATGCAGCCGGCCAGCATTCCCAAGAGCCTCTCTCAAATCTCCACTGTAGAGTCAGACCTGAAATGCAGGAGTCTCCAGCCACCCTGAGCCCTGCAGTCTAAGCTCTCCCAGCGACAGCCCCATGGCCTCTGGTAACCTCACGGTTTGCTAATGCAAGGTTCATACACCGCTCTGACATCCCCATGGAAACAGAGTGTGAGGTTATAAACAGGGGATTAGCACCTCCAAGTGCCCAGCACAGAGCAGGAGGCGGCTGCAGGCTTTCCCTTCGCCCACCAAAGGCCAGGGGCCATTCAGGCTGGGGAGGGGAAGAGACTCTGTTGCACAGGAAGGGCAGGCAGAGGGCAAATCGCTGACTGGAGGGAACGGGGCTGGGGCAGAGGGTAACAGGCCTGTGATGGGTCCCTGCTGACTGCTCAGAGCCCCCCTCACTGCTGGTACTGCCTGGGCACCCTCCTGCTGTTGGGGGCTAAAAAGGCTAAGAGGGAAGGGACTGCTCAGCCTGGAGAAAAGAAGGTTCAGTGGGGTCTTACCAGTGTTCGTAAGTACTGGAAGGGAGGGTGTAAAGAAGACAGGGGTGGGCTCACCCCAGTCACTGGTGCTCACTGACAGGACAAGAAGCAATGGGCACAAACTGAAAAAAGAAATTCTGTCTGAATGTAAGAGAACACTGTCTTGTATGAGGCTGGTTCTCTGGAACAAGCTGCCCTCAGGAGAAACAGAGGAAGGTCTATCCTTGGATATACTGAAAACCTGGTTGGACACAGTTCTGAGTAAGCTGCTCTAGGTGATTCTGCTTAAGTGGGGAGCTTGGACTAGACAATCTTCAGAGGACTCTTCCAACCTCAGCTATTCTGTGGTGCTGTGACTCCATCTGTGGCATCCTCCTGTGACTGCCTTACTGGTTGTTAGTGATGAGGAGGTGAGCACAGCTGAGGAAGGGCAGGCAGACTCTAACATGTGTGGCAGTTTTAATCTTGTGTGAATAAATGGTTTATATGAGATATGACTTGTCCTTAAAAGATTGCCAAGAGAATATTGTGACAGATCTTCTCCAAAATGCTGAGTACTCTTTATGAACCCTCCTGCCTGAGGCATTTCTCACCCAGTTGTATGGAACTGCTTTTCCCCTTCCAATTTATTCCCGAAAAAGAGAAATGTGGAAAGACAAGACTATTCACCTGTTCAGCTTGGGTTTCTTGGGAACATGCCCTTCAGGAAGTGGAGGCCTGTGGTTTGGCAACAAACCTGAAACAGAAAAAGATGTGAGAATATTGTGAAGTGTCTCTGCTTCTATGGCACTCAGAAGTCACATTAAACCTCATACACCAGGCAACCCAAGTCACTGCTGAACCTGCACCCCAGCCAGAGAAGCTGGGAAGTTGTACTGGGTATAGGGAGAAAACACACACCAAAGACACTGTCACTTGGGCTCATCAGAGGCTTTTTCAAAGGACACTGGGCACTGGTGTCCAATCAGATTCCATCTCCAGGATGGAAAATCTGACTATTAAAATTCTCAGTCCATTTAACTTGGATACAACTCAGGCACCAGGCATAAAGATCAGCACAATATTCTTGACTGCGTCAAACTGGGTCTCACTCCCAGGGAAAAGTAAAAAAGTCGTCACATGGCAGATGGTAGAATTGCATGTTACTAATGGGGTAGGTCAAGCTTAGTTAAATCAAGTAATTTCAGAAGCAGGTGTTTAATCATTAGTTACTGGAGACTGAACCACTTCCCAGATCTTTCTGCAACGCTAGTCTCATCTACAGGGATAAATGTCTGCTGTCAAGGCAGGAGTCAGGACACAGAGAAAGCAGAACAAGTAGTCTCTGTTCCATCATCCTGTCCCAGCGCTTGGACCGTAACGAGTTTGCTGGGTGAGTGGACAATGACATCTCACTGAGCTATACCAATTGGGCAGGAGACCCCCTCAAGGGGTTCAATAGGTAGCCCACAGTCAGGGGTTGTCTCTGGCAGAGCTATGTACCTGCACGGTGAGCCATCTGCACACAGACAGCAACTTTCTTGTGCTCCTCCAAGCAGAGGCCTGTGATCCTTCGTGGCAGCATCCCTCCATCTGAACGGATAAACTGACTCAGCAGCAAGACATCCTGAGGAAGAGAGAAGGGCAAAACCATCAGTGCCCCACTTACCTTAACTGCTGTGACTGCAGGTGTTGTGCTGAGCCCTGCATTGTGTATAGAACTCCAAACAATGTAAAACAAAACAATGATTCCATCCTACGCATTTTGTCTGCAGCTTGACAAGTGGCTTTTGCTTGCTGTCACTGCCTGCCAGTTTAGCTCAGTAAGGTCACTCAGATGGTTTGAGTCTTCCCCTGACTTCACTAGTGTAAACATATGATGTCAGCTGCAATCCCTGCTCCTTCACTGTTTCACTACTTGCTCCAAGATTCTTGCTAAGATAATGTGTCCTAGGTACTCAGGCAGAGTTACACAAGACCTGCAGATGGATATTGTTTACACAACGTGAAATGCCATCACAGCTGCTGTCCTAAAGTTCACAGATATGTTAGATCACCTCTGACTCCCTCTTTGTTCCCTCAGAGCAGGACTGTTCTCTGCTATCTACTCCTCAAACTTTTATCCAGTTTCCCATGGTGGAGCTTCCCTCATGTCTCTCTGGAGGGGTGGAGAGCAGGGAAATGGTCCAAAACCTTGCATGAGGAAGCTTTATATAAGAGAAGAATATGTGCTGATATTAGTAAGGACTAATAGGATAAATTTCTGCACTCAGTCCTTCAACTGTGTGTGCATTAGGTGGAGCTGTGACAGTCATGGTGGATGGAAGGAGCACTTGAAGCAAGCTGAGGGTTCATCTGTGATTCAAGAACCATTTAGACTATACTGCTATTGACCTTTACAATTAAAAGCTCTAGAAATGTAAAGCAGCCCTCTTAATAATAACAAAACTAAAGGGATCTCTAGGATCAGATAGTATCACAGGGCTGGAATGACAGATTTTTAAACACAGCAGCAACAGCTGTTGCACGAGTGTCCCATTAACTGTACACAGTACAACAGCCCAGGATTCAGATCCATGCTTTCTATTTCCACACACAGCACCAGTGCAAAGATACCCCTTAGGCCAATATAGGCAGGCATCCTTGACATCCTGACATCAGCATAAGTTGGCCCAAAGGGCCTCCAGAGACTTGGTGCTTGTTTTCTCCCCTTCCGTTGACAGACTTGTTGCTGGTTGAGAGTTTACTTCTCCATGGCTCTTGTGAGTATGTTCCTAGTCGAGGCAGCAGGACCATGCAGAGGCTGCCTGCAGGCTCAGGGGACCTGCCAGTGAGCACCCGGACAGAGCGAGTTCAAACGGGGCATGGCAGAACTTTGCACCCCCCGGCCAGGGCAACACGTAAGAACAAAGACTACTTGTTGCTTTTCATGCTGGGTGACCCTGACTGCCTGTTCACAGATTCACAGACCTGCCCCTACCCCCCATCTTTGCTCTTTTACAAAGAGCTCCCTGGAGCTTCCTTACTGCCCCTGCAAAAGCAAATAATCACAAGTGAATAAAAAATGAGTATTCAGAAAGCTAGCTAACTAGGAATTATTCACCCATGTCCACTGCACAAGACCAGCTCAGCTGTCAAGGGGGCTGCTGGAGTTTAAGATGCCCTTCCAGTAATGATGGATTCTGACAGATGCTGTCATAGAACCATAGAATGGTTTGGGTCGGAAGGGATCTTAAAGATCATTGAGTTCATCCCCTCCCTTGCCCTGCTGGCCACCCTCTGTGTGATGCAGCTCAGTTGGGTTTCTGGGCTGTGGTGCACACTGCTGGCTCATGTCCAGCTCTCATCCCCCAGCATCCCCAAGTCCCTCTCTCCAGGGCTGCTCTCCATCTGTTCATCCCCAGCCTGTCTTGATACCAGGGGCTGTGCTGAACCAAGGTACAGCACCTTGCACACGATCTTGTTAAATTGCATGCAATTCCCATGGGCCCACTTCTTGAACTTGTTCAGGTTCCTCTGGATGGCATCCCGCCCCTCAGGTGTGTCATCTGCAAACCTGATGGAGGTGCACTCAATCGCTTTGTCTGTGTCATTAATGAAGGTACTAAATAGAACAGTAAGGTCCCAGTAAGGACCCTGAGGTACACCACTTGTCACTGATGTCTATCAGACTCTGAGCAATTGACCACTACCCTCTGGATGTGACTATCCAACCAATTCCTTATCCATCTAACAGTCCAGCCATTCAGAGTGCTATCTCTCTCCAATTTAGAGAAAGATATTGAAGGGATTATGTCAAAGGCTTTACAGAAGTCCAGATAAATGATATCTGAAGCCCTCCCCTTGTCCACTGATGGAGTCACTCCATCACAGAAGGCCACCAAGTTGGTCAGGCAGGACTTGCCCTTGATGAAGCCTTGTTGGTTGTCTCAAATCATCTGCCTGTCATCCATGTGCCTTAGCACAGCTTCTAGGAGGATGTTCCATGATCTTCCTAGGCACAGAGGTAAGGCTGATAGGTCAGTAATTCTCAGTCTTCCTTTCTATCCTTTTTAAAAATGGATTCCAGTCACCGGGACAAATTGTTGGTCACAAGTGTTACAGATAAAACGCTGAGGGTTTTTATTTGTTTGGGGGTTTTGTGGTTTGTTTTTGTCCTTCCCACCCTGCACCCCCCACTCCCAATCAATACCACCCTCACTAATATCATCATAACACACCGTTTTCCTCTTCCCACGTTTGGCTTTCTTTCTACATCCACTTGTCTACAGTGAACACGTTCAGACTGATTTTTAGATGCCACATCATGTAGGCCCACTGACATTTAGACACTTAATTTCTCACTGACACAAAATGATTTATCAGGCACCCTACAGAATGATGCTGTATCCAGAGAACAAGAAAAGCCCAGCTGAGCAACTTGCAGCACGCTCCTGGGAAGCTGCTGATGGTTAAAAGGGAAGCAGAGTGTCCCTCAGCCCAGCTAAAACAAGGCCCTGCCAAGGAGAACAGTAACCAGGGGACCAGCTGGTGCCAGCTGCACTGGTAGAAACTGGCTGGAGGCCAGCCAAACAGTCCAAGGGCACTGACTTCTGACCACTCCTGAAATACCCTGGACTGAATTCAGGAAACCAGAGCAAGACTCCATCCCCCTTTTCCCTCTTCTTTAGCTGTCTGGATCTTCAAATCACCAACAGCTCAATTTGCCATTTAGCACATACCACTTCCCTAAGTGAAAAAAGGCTGTTCAGCTCCAAGTGCCTAGAAAGAGAAAAACTTGCAAGACTTTGCTAGTAGCCTGCTGCATTACTCTGTGGAGAAGAGGAAAAACAGAGGTGGTGGCAAGTTTGAGGCAGTTTCAGTCTTTGCAGCCATGAAAGCCTAAGTAGGCCACACACTCTTGTGAAGGGTGTGTGTGTGGTCCAAGTGATTTCTCATATTACCACCACACCTCATGGAGTCATAGGCTTGTTATCAAGTGTTTCCATGTAAAGGGGGGTGGTGGGAAGCAAATGGAGATAATCTTTTCTTTTTCTCCCTGTGGGAAAAAAAAAATCAAGAAAAACTGTTCTCTGTTATCATCTCTGACCAACAGTGTCACCAACTGACCAACACCCTGGCGTGGCAGTCATTTCTTGACTGAAATCATCAGTCATGTTCCAGCTGCTATAGCTCCAAATTACACTCACGCTGCTTGGCTTAAAATGCTGCACACTTGACCAAAAGTTTGTCCATTTCTGAAGATTCCCCACAGCTAACAGGCCAGGTGCCTCTCCCAGAGTACTCACACAGATGTATCTTACCACTGGGAGAATGCAGACAGGTACAGCCAACTTTATGGGGCAGCTGTGGAGGGAAGTGAACAAGTACGTGGAGCGGTCAAATTAAAAAATATGTCTGGCAAGTTCTCATGGTGCCGTCATGTTCCATGAAATTCACATTTTGTGCTAGTGGACAGCCAAGCCTGTAACCACGGATTTGCTTTAATCACTGGACAGCTCCCATGAGGCTGGACCCAGATTCCCACCCCTGTAATCTGCAGCATTTGATGAAAACAACTTGGACTGAATTAATCTAGGGCTAATAGGCAAAGCTTGCAGTTCGGTTTCCCCTAATTGTTGCCAAAGCAAGATGACATATTTACTGCCTACTCAAACTAATGATGTTTGAAGTGGATAAGGGGGGAAATGAAAAACAAGTTTAGCCTTCACTTCTAAAAGGGCTGGACAAACTTGCTAAACGAAGCACTGTATACTGCACATTCTTGTGAATAGATGGTAACCAAAATGCAGAGGCACCTGCATTTTAATGTCTGCAGACACTTTGAGAAGCAGGATTCTTGACTGACACATGATTCATTAATACTTTGATTTACCGCAAAAACAGTTCTATCTGTGCAGCCAAATTACTACTGGGCTGTATCAGACAAGTCTGCCAGTCATTATTTCCAGTTATACAAGAGTCTAGTTCTTCCATTCTCCCTTACTCCTGGGAGCTGTACACCATTCTCCACGCATTTTGTAACAGAATTGTGGGTTTCAATCCAGTTGCATCCTTACAATGACCAAAATAATTTTTTTATCTCCAATGGATATGAAAAAAAATCAACTGAGATCTCAGTTTCATTAGACAGACACACACACGCAGACCACAAACTGTGGGAATTTATATCTCAAGCTCTGTTATCCTGAGCCACAGCAGAGGATCAGGATTGAACTGGCAAAGACAACTGCAGCCCTCTATACCACAGCTGAGGCAGGTTGGAATCATGACCTGCTAGAGCTCACAATGCCTGTTCAGTTGATTAATGACTTTGGAGACACTGGTCCCCCAGTCCTCTGACAGCCAGAGTAACTCATTATGCCACTACTTTAGACTGTGCTAGTTGCACATGACAAAAGGGAAGTCCTGTGAGGTCGTATTACTCAACTCCCTCAGGGGCTAATTCAACACTTCCCTTTTCACAGTGCCTCATTCAGTCCAATTACAAGCGCCCCAAGCAAAAAAGCCCACACTTTCCCTTCTGTGCAACCGACTGATCTCAGCTTATCAATCTCAAAGGAACCACCATCTATTTCAATGTCTTACCAAGCACAGCTTATAGGTTATGCTGTATGAACTGGGCTATATCTTTAACAAAAATAGCTGCTCTCAATTTACAGACATTTAGGACAATTAACCACCAGTGAGAAAATTGTCCCACTGTTTAATTGCTCATGGAGTTAAATGCCTGCACTTTAGTACTTAAGCATCTCAAGATTCTGCTGCTCATCACGGCTGCAGCAAAGACTAGAATAGCAGACAGTGCTTTAGCGCAGAAAAGGGAGATTTTTATTCACCTTAACATTTAAAATCCTGAAAATCTGTGACTGGTACAAAGCATTCAAAAACATAAGGGACTTATACAAGCACAGAAGTAGTCTACTCCAGAACTCAAATTTCTCCTAGTACTCATCAGCCCCACAGAAGGATGCTTCTAAATATGAGGTAAGAAACCTACAATTCCAAAACACCAGTTCACACTGCTCTCTAGCTTTTTGTCCAGAAGGAGTACCAGATATATATACAATAGATGCACATGCATTCAAAATCCATGTGACAGCTGAGATGAACATGTTCCTAGATTGTCTCTCAGCACCACAATTTCTTAGAAACGGTCTTAGCAATGATTCTCTCACATTTAGCTTTCTCTTGCCTCCTTACTGCACAGTAGAAATTAGGATCTAAGAATCAAAGTGAAGTGTGGAAGAAAACTCGTAACTTAGTTCACTCTACAAACACATGTAAAACTCACGTTTCACACTGTCTGTTGTGACCAATTTCTAACCCTAGAGCTCAGACTCTACAGAATCACATTGTCTAAAACGTCTTTGGTTCTTGATGGCATTATTATCTCTCCAGATACTCAGCGGAGTCTTCTACCACACACAGCAGTAGAAACTGAATCTATGTAAGTCTATGTATTAATTCCCAAGATGTAATCCACTGCCATAGCTCATTTCATCCCTGAACATCAGTTTATAGTTTCTCTAGGGTTGTAAATGTGTGACTCATGGAATGCTTTCTGTAAATCTCTAGAATTACCCAGTTTAATGATGCTGTTTACTTCTTGCATTTAAAACTCACATAAAATGCTATGAACCTTAAAAAAGTATTTTCCAGTGTAAGTAACTACTTGGTTTTGATCACAACAAAATTCAGCAACCATGAAAAAGAATTGCAAGGAATCCCTGTGTTCGAACATGGGCAACACAAAACAGACACGATCTGGTTTTGAAGTACTTTACAAACCTTAATGGTATTAGTCATTTCACCTAATTTATTATAATCCACAAATTCATTGTATTTCCAGGTTTCCCACGTTGTTGAGAAACCAGGCCAGAAAACACTAAATACTCTCCTGCTCCCAACTTATTTCACTGTTTAATACTGCACCTAGCCTGAGTAAGAATCACTGACAACACTAGATTCTAAATGCCTCAATTTCTGCAACACAGGCTTTGAAAGACACTAAACATTTCATTTGCACCTCACATCTGTGGTTTCACCTGTCTGGAGTAATTGCAAGTATTTTGTCTGGTACTAGTGCTGTACTTGTATTCTTCATGAGTCTTAATTAGTCCTATCCAACAGATTATTTGCTTTTATTCCTAGCTGACACCCTTTTACTTGGAATTTGCAACATTTTATTTACCAGCTGGTAATCATCAGCATCATTCTCCTTCCTCTCTCATCTACTTAATATTTTGCTTGCTGTTTTCAAACCATTTGGGGATTCCCTAGGATTTTTTTTTTTTCATGCTTAAAAAAAATCCTGTGAGTGAAGTAATACATTTGTTAGCTAATTCCTTCAAGACCTTGAGGCAACATGCAATCCGGGCCTGCTGGTCTGTACTTAATTCAATTCTTAAGTTATTTCTGTATCTGCTTTTTCGTGTTGTTTTATGTTTGCAAGATTGCCATCACTACACAGATATTAAAACATAATTTTTCCTTTGTGTGTGTGCGCACTAGGAATACACATAAGCAGCTCAGTCATTTTGCAATCAATGTGGCTTTCAGCCCCCTTCTCCTCTCATTAATGGACTTTCTCACAAACATTTCTTTTTCTCCAATGTATTTGTATCTCCCTCTCTAATCCTATTGACATTAGCTTATTCTGAGTTTTCTGTTGCCTTATCTTAGTAACAGCATGTTCCTGTCTGGTTTTCTTCTTTTCCAATTCCAGTGCTGGGTTTTGAGCTTGCAAGGGGGGAATTTAGTCCTTTTGTAAACTCTGTGTTTGAATGACCTCTTGTAAATTTACATTCTGCATCTGCTGTATCATGCTTCTTATTCTAAAGTGTTTGTGACTCTTGTGCTTTTGTTTTAAAGCACTACAGGATTTCCTTCCCATAGGTTTAGTGTTAGTTATTCCCTCATTAGTTAATAAACTTCTCATTAACATTTCCTGCAAAATGCTTGAATAAAACCTGTTTTATCTGTTGCAAGGTAAATAAAAATGCATGCTCTCCTTCATACCCATCAAGAATTTTAAAAGCTATATGAAACAGTTATTAACTTCGTTAACAATGACCAATGAGAAATCATAGTGCTCAAAGTCTATAATTAACCTAGTCAAGTCTTCTGGCCTCTCTAGAGCTAGGCCTGTATCCACTGACTAAATGCTGCATTCCAGTTTGATTCTCTGGGAAGTGCGATGGTGAAAGGCAGCTGGGCACAGAAGAGATATATGGCCTTTTCAGATCAGATGGCCATGTGAGTAATTCCAAATCTCCTATTTGATACAAACTTATCCTTTTTCCCAGTAACACCATCAGCCAAGGCAAACAATTACTGTGTAGGAGGCTCTTGCTGCACCCAGGAGAAGAGCTGGAGTTAAGTATCTTTACTACACCCAGCAAAAGACGAGAGGGGCAGGTTGTGGAGTACGTAGACCTGAGAGCAATACCTGTCTAGGCATGAAGATGGGGGAACTCCTTCATGAAACTTACCACATAATCGTACTTATGCTTCAGGTTCCAGCGACAGATGGGACACTGGCCAGAGGGGTTTGGAGGAGGTGGTGCTTCAGCATCCTCTATAATTCTCCCTTCAATCTAGGAAACAATTCAAAGGATGGAATGATCAGGCATGGCTTACAGCTCTACCTGCACCTGTGACTCGAGGAATACTTTTCATCAAGTCCACAATGACCAGTTCTGTGCAGATGTAAGTGGAACAGTATCTGCATCATACAACTCACTTTTATATAGATATAACAAACCCTTCAGTATGTCTATGCCACAGACTGTGGGGAGAAGGACAAATTCAAAGGGCATAGAAAACCCTTTGGCAGCAAATTCTTGTGTATGTTTTACTAAATGTAAACTATTTGACAGTCAGTGTGAAGTTCTCATACTCGCGTGAATTCCATCTATTGCAGTACTCTTTTGAACCACCATGCCTTGAAACTGGAAAGGCCCTTTAGCCAAAAGCTTTAAAATATTTTTTTTCTGGGAATATGAGAATGTCACAGAATAGCAGACGCGTGTTAAAGCTGAAAACGTGGAGGGGCTTTCTGGATTATAAATCACCAGCAGGGAAAACTCTGAGCTAAATTTAAAATTTAAGAAAGGACCATTAGGGAATGTCCATGGGGCTTCTAAATTTCTTTTACAATACCAGTATTTTATCCAGTTTAATTCTCTGAACAATTATTTTACGAGACTATAAAATGATCTTTTCTACATCACTATAAAGTGGTGGCATCTAATATTCAAGTTTTCTCACAAGTAACATGCAAAGAGATGTAGGAGTGTAAAGGAAGAACTTGACAAATTTGTTTCCTAAACATAGATGTGTTAGAAATACAAAGTCCATCTACATGTGCATTTGTCTGGTTTTTTGGGGTTTTTTTTTTGAGGACTTACTAACAGAAGCAAGAGCTATCTCGAATTGCACCCAAATGAATACAAGAGACAATAAAACAAAGCCGTTTTTTTCTCCAAGATGTTTTGGAGTTTCCTCTGGTCAAATTAGGATTACAGCCAGATTCTGAACACCAACTGTCAGCCTCAAAGAGCGCAAGCACCAGAGAGTTTGAAAAAAAACCCTGGGTGGAATGCAAGGTTACTTTTAAGAAACCATCAGGTTCTGTGCCTGAAAACCTGGGAAGAGAGAAGCATGACCTTTTCTGTAAGTGTGCACAGGAAGCTGGCATCCAGCTGAACTCGCAGAACTATTTCACACCCCAGATTTCCGCCTTTCTGATGATAAAATGGAAACAGGTAAGTTACTTGTAGTTTAACCATCTCGGTACCTCAGACAGAACTGTCAATTTTTAAGTAAGATTCCTCCCCCCACAAGTACAACAGCCATTTGTTTTATGAAAACAAATACTTAACTATGAATATAAGATGTAGGTCATATCTGATTTTCTATTAATCAGTAAAGTTATTTTCAAGGAAGCTGGTGTATCTAGTCTGGATTCTTGCCAGTCTGGCTTCAGACTGTAATTCCATCTTGGAAATGAATAAAGATTCAGAACGCTATGTCAGCATCAATTTTTCTTGAGATAAATTTCAGTGTACAGGTTTTGGCAATTATTCCCCAACTGCTGAGACTTCTATACTGTTAATCCACTCAGTTGCTGTTTTTCTCTTAAACACCTATGAGGGAGTGTAGGGGCTGTACATTCTCAGTATGCTGATGAAATCTGTATTTCTCTGGGATTTATTAATCTGGTTTGCATCAAACGCTTCCTTCAATACTGATTAAAAATGAGGACACAGGAAGATGAGGAGAGAAAGATGGATTCAGGGAAGACTGATATAGAATTGGCAGGATAAATGGAGCGACCAATGGATACACTGAGAAATGTATCAACCCTTTGGTTTGTCAATTTACACCATTTTTGACAACATTTTCCTCATCTAGGGGCACTGACGGATTCCAGACTGATGCTAGGATATTACACAGCCAATATATCCAGATCTCCAGGAAGAGTTATTTTCATGAAGGGCTCTGCTAATGTAATGCTTACCTTTTTTCACTTCAAGCCTCAGTTAATGTTTTGGACTTTTGAGATTATAATTTACACCCTCTTTGAAACCAACTGAGTGCAAAATACAGCAATCCACTGAATATGTTTTGTTGGTGTGCACACTCCCCTCTTGTTTTGGTTAAAACAACTTCAGGTCACACTTGCAAGCTCTTCAGGTTTCTGGGCAAAGATTAGTAGTTTGGCACTTGAAGACAAGAAATAGATACTTTCCATCATACCTACTGTCACACATTAAACTTATTTTTTGTTGACAGTCTTATGACATCTTGCTAACTGCTATATATTTCAGATATATAATATAAAATAATCTGCTCCATGTAGGTTTCAGACATGACAATGTCCACTAACACAAATACAACAAAACTTTCAATAAAATACATTTCTGACAAAAATACTTGGACTTTCAAAGGCATGAACCAGCAGGTTTTTTCTGTTTCACTAGCAAACAAAAAAAAGTCCATCCACCTCTTATTATTTATGTATATATAGATTAACATTTAGGTGCGCTTTCTTCTATCGACTCCCAAATTCCTCCTCCACTCTCCTCATCTTATTTATATATTTCAAAATATCTGTTACCACTCTCCAGCCAAGGCATATATTGCTACTGCCATGTGCAATGTGAGAAGAATAATGCAATCTCCTCTCGCCTTCAGCAATTTCAGTGCTTCTTCTAAAAAATGACAATTCTCTTGATAAAAGTACAACAGATTAGATGGTGCTAACTAGGCAAAATTCTAATTCTACTGCTTTAATCTTTTCCTTCCTGTCTTAAACTGTAGCTGAGAAGATGCTCTTCTTTATCAAGTTACTTCAGAACTTCTGTTTTATTTTCAGGAGCTTTTTTTTCTTTTTGTTTTTCTAACATCTTGCTTTGAAAACATCCCTTCCGCTTAATTTTTTTTTTACCACGTGTGTCATAAGATGCAAGCTTTGTATCACCTGAAGTCAGTACGGCACACACTGTGGTGAACAAACACAACACAGATCAAAGGCAAGCGATGTGTGTGCCATGTAGCCGGTATGGACACATTCTGCAATGCCACAGCGCACTGCCAGTGCAGGATGGAGTGACAAAGCCACTGGCAAACCTCCCTCGTGCCTGTTCACACTCAAGACGAACCCAAATGTCACCAGCGTAGGAAACGAAGCCGTCTGAAGAAAGGCCTCTAGTGTTTTGGATCCTGGATGCCTCTGGGCAGGGGCTCCGACTTTACCCGGGGTGCGGCGAGGGGTCTGGTGCTCATGAGTGGCTCTGACTGGAGGCACAGGGTGATCATCCTGTCCTTCAGCAGCCAAACACCTGCAGTCGCAACAAACTCCAGCCTTGGCTCTGCCTTCGCACACTGAGAGGTCTTTCAAGAAGAATGTCCCTATTTTTCCTTTACTTGTTGTGGGGTAGGGCACGGACACACACGGCTGAAGGAAGGAGCAGCAATGTCAAAGGCAGCTACCAAGGAAAAGGGGTGCAGGGACTTACTGTGGTCGTGTTGCCTTCAGTCACCTCCACGACTGCAAAAGACAAAAGAGACGGGAAGCCAGAGTGAGACTCATGCAGCCAGAAATAAGTAGCATTTTGGGGGGCGGGGGGAGAGGGCGAATTACAGTGCCCGCAACCATCTCTCCGAGACAGCGGCGAGGCAGCGGGGCGCGGGGCCGTGCGGAGCCCCCTCCGGACTCACCCTCGCGGAGGCCTCGGGCGGGCGGCGCGGCCCAGCCGCTCCCCAGGAGCCCGGAGAGGATCCGCCGCAGCCCCCCGCGCAGCAGGCTGGGCGCCGCCATCTTGCCGGGCTCGGCGCTGCCGTCACGCCGCTTCCGCCGGCGGGGGCGGTGCTGCCGCCGCCATTTCGGGGCGCGTCCTCCCCGCCCCGGCGTGCGAGGGGCAGAACCGGGAGGGAGCGGGAGGTGTTTGTTCCCGTGCCCAGCGTCTTCTCTGCTGGGTGGTCCTCCTCATTGTTTTCGTTTGATTCTCTTAAGTTTATTGTGGTTGGTACTGGGTTCGGGCTTTCCTGGGGTTTTTTTGTTTGGTTTGTTCGTTTGTTTGGGGCTTGGGGGGGTGGGGTTTTTTGGCGGCTGTATCTGCTTGGGATCACAGCATCCCAGATTCAGCTAGGTTGGAAAAGCCCTCTGAGGTCACCGAGTCCAACCCATGGCTGAACACCACCATGGGAACTAGACCATGGCACTGAGTGCCACATCCAGTCTGTCCTTGAACACCTCCAGGGATGGTGACTCCACCACCTCCCCGGGTGGCACATTCCAATGTCTAATAACACTTTATGTAGAGAAATTCCTCCTGATGTCCAACCTGAACCTCTCCTGGCACAGCCTGAGGCTGTGCCCTCTTGTCCTGTCGCTGGTTGCCTGGGAGAAGAGGCTGATCCCCACCTGGCTACAGCCTCCTTTCAGGGAGTTGTAGAGAGTGACAAGGTCTCCCCTGAGCCTCATTTTCTCCAGGCTGAACATCCCCAGCTCCCTCAGCCACTCCTCACAGGACTTCTGCTCCAGACCTTTCACCAGCTCCATTGCCCTTCTGCACTCAAGGTGTGGCCTCACCAGTGCTGAGTACAGGGGACAATCCCTGCCCTGGTCCTGCTGGCCACACCATTGCTGATACAAGCCAGCATACCATTGGCCTCCTTGGCCACCTGGGCGGACGCTGGCTCATGTTCAGGAGGATGGAGGTAAATCTAGAGGCAGTGATGCTTTTGTGTTGTGGAAGCCTGAGCTACACTCCTGCCAAGCTCCTGAATCTTCTAGCTCTCCGGTGAGGGAAGGCTGAGAGGTGGTTTTGCTTGAACTATATGGCTCCTCTGTTTGGATGGGCTCTGGAGGGGCTCCTGCATCAAGGAGGGTTTCAGGGAACGGGTTTGTTTCAAATCACCATTACCACATCTGGATGTTCCAGGGATCCTGAGATTCCTGCCTGTTCCTGCGGTGCTTTGTGCATTTCAGCAGATGACAATTTGAAACAGTGTGTTGCCGGGCTGTAACTCTTGTAAACAGTCAGTCTAGTTTAAATACTTTCCATTTTTGTTTTAACATCACTTGCCTTTGACAGTTTGAAGGCTGCTGAGAGGTCACTTTTCCCATCATCTTTCTTAGCATACCTTATCTCTTGACTTGTTACACCTGCCTTTGGTGGACGGTAGCTTAGAGGTGCCTGCTTATATGCACATAGTCCACTGGGATTTCAGATACCCACAAACAATTCGTCTTAGATGGTAATGCTGCATCGTGGTGAAGAGCGTACTTGAGTTGAACTGTACTTGAGAGCAAAGGTCATTCATGGAGTTTCTCCAAGTGCTTGTTTGTTTTCTGTCATTTCAACTCTTAAAAAAAACCCCAGAAAGTGAAAACTAACAGAGCAAATTAAAATCCCTTGTGAGTCATGTGCGTTGAGGGACATTCACGACATTCTGTTTCATAAGTGGTCAACAGTGCTCATCCAAGATGTTCTGTATGTTTTTCTGAGTTTGTATCTAGAATGTGGTGCAAAATGTAAACTGCAACAGAAATGTAAAATGTATTGTAAAATACAATTTGATCTTCCTGTCACAGGAGGTCTTCCATCTCCTTCCCCTTGTGTGTTACACTCGCTTCTTGCTACAGTCTACTTTGCAAATCTCTTTCTCTTGCAGGTCTAAGCACTCAACTCTAGGACTTTCCAAAGAAGTGGGAATGAAGGCACGGCTTCTGTCCAGATTCTTGTGCTTTATGCCAAATAGTGAAAGCAGGGCCGTCCCATTTATTTAGAGAAAAAATTGAATAAGAATGCTTGCCGGAAGAGATCTCTTCCTCTCTCGCCGCTATATGCTATATAGTGAAGCAGGGTGATCTTCAACTTGTCCAAAAGCTTAAACACAAGAGCCAAACAAAATATTTACTGCCATCCAGTCTAGGAGTTATTTCCTTATGAGGAGAAGGAACATTGCTGGGCACAGTGGTGTAGTGATGTCACATTTTTATGAGTTGGTTGGTTGTTTTTTCTTTATAAAGTGAGTTTTATCCTAGGGGAAGAAACAACCTAACAGAAGAGTTTATTCAGTGGCTTAAAATAAATGCAATTTCTTCTGCTGGCTTTCTTGCCTCTTGTGATTGGGAAAACTAAAGGGATGGCTCTCTATGGGATAGAAACCAACATTTGATAAGCACAGTGCTGGCTCACCATAGTAAAGATATGTAGGATTAGCGGCTGTTCAAAAATTTCTCCATGTCGTGGGACTTTTGAGGCAGATACTTAAACAGCAGTGTGGCTTTTGGTCAGACAGAGAGAGACCAGCAACATGGTCATAGTTCAAATACAGTAAGTATTCTACTTGCTTGCCTCACCTTCGAACAAATGCTGTCTCTAAAGGACTTTAAGTGACAAATAATTTAATGCAAAGAAGGAAGATTGTTGCTTTCTTAAAAACCTGCACTCTTGAGTTGAGCGATTTCTCTCTTCTCCCAAGAATTTTTTTTTGTCTTGTGAGTATTTCTACAACTGTTAGCAGTGCAGACCATCGAGTCCCAAGGAGACAAACAAAGCATGTGCCAATTTGAGTTGAAGCCCATAATCTCTTTCCAAATTTGGAAATTTGACATATTTCTGATTTCTTGCAGATAATTTTCGAATGTGTTTATTTCATCAAGCCCTTGTGTTCAGGGAAGAAGAAATAAGCCCTGAATACGATGTCCCTGTACATGAGAGAAAAGAAAGTGATTTTCTTTCTGTAAGCTGGTTCAGCCATGGTCTGTGATTTGTCAGCACTGTGGTGGGTCATCCAGTTTAGATAGAACCGGACGTTTCCAAGGAGCAGAACAGGATGTCACTGGCCGTTGAAGAATTAGTCCTTTGCCTTTTGAATAAAAATTAAGCCTGTGCTCCCAAATAAGGGTCTGGTCAGGAGCAAGAAAGTATCGTATTTTAGCTGAGAAACTTATGCCCTAGTTGCTCATGGCCTCCAGAAATTTTATGGGACTGTTCTCAAAGAAATTGTATTCTCTCATTTGAACTGCTTTGGGATTACACAATGTAGATGTTCTGTAAGGCTCCATTTTTCTTTTCATACTAATTGTCTTATTTTCCTGTCTGAAAATGGACTATGTTTTGCTATTTTTCTTGTTTCTTGTAATGTATTAGTGTATCTGCTTCCATCTACAAAGAAACTTTTCTGGTCCTGTGGGCCTTTTCTGGTCTGCTGGATGTTAATGGATGACATGTATATCTGCTCCAGAGTCTTACCCATGCAAATAGCTTCTGAAGGCTGAGGCTGTTCCAACCAAACATGATTAAAAGTCACAGGAATCAAGATGGAAAAAGCTATTAGGTCAAGTAGTTCCCACACGCACCCCCAGGACCAGTGCAGGTTTGTTTCCAATGGTACATTCTTGGTGCTTTCCAGAAGGGGTCAGTGCAGGTCAGCGCTCACTTTGCATCCAACAGCCCTTCCCCCTTCTTGAAAAATTAGGAAACCTGAATCTGGTTACAAGTAGGTTGCAAAGCATCTAGAATTTATGTTATAGTCTGTGATTTTGTGTTGGGTGATCAAAAGCAGAAGAAATGTGTTCAAGTCCAACAGTTGATCATCCAAGATTTTAAATGAGGAAAATCAGTGAGCTCTTCAAAATTACTTGTTAGATATGCACGTATATTGGATGTTGCAGATCCTGAGAACTGTTCTGGGGATGCTCGGCTGTAATGAGAGGGACACACATTCACAGGTTTAGCCTTTTGCGTTGTCTGTACTTAGAAAGCACATATTACTATAATATTTCATAGTTACATAAACTAAAGTCTGGATAACTCAGATTTCTGATCCTAAAAGACAAAAGTGACAAAAACCCTCTTAAGTCTAAATAAGGGAAGATAATAACGATCATCCTGCACCAAAATACAATTCGTCCTACTCAGCCACTGAGATACAGGAATGTGTTTGAAGGTTGTCCAGTGTCAAGAGTCCTCTAGGGCATGGAGGCTCCTGCAGGGTTCATCGCATGTGAATCAGGTGTCTGGCCAAGAGTGACCACATCTTGTTAGCAGGAATGGCTGGCGCATTCCACACCACAACAGTGTACCCCGAATGCCTGTGTCCATAAAGAAGTGACAGCTAGTTTCTGAAACTGACTTTAGAGGGTGGAGGAGAATGACATTGGGACAAAAATTAATAATTGGAAGTGTGAAGGGGGATGAAAAGGTGGTTGGAGATGTTAAGAAGGAAATGCTGCAAAGAGAGCAGAGAGATAGCACTCGGATAGAAGAACAAGTGACTCACTTGAATATAACTTGTTTATATTTTTAAGGTTTTCTTATTTTCCCAGTGGATATGGCTATTTTTCAAAGTAAAATAACCAAGGAATAATTTCATTATGTTTCCTTCCAAGATTTCAAGCTAAGTGTAAACAAGAAAAATCCAGTGGGAAAATTAATCCAACTTCCTTTTGCGAGAGCATTTCAGTTCTGTTTCTACCCCCACCACAGTCCTTATGTATTTTCACTGCTACTGGTCTTACACCCAGTATCTGTGGCATTGCTGATACCAGCTAAATTACTTCAGTGATGGCATTTATTAGACAGAGAAGACTTTGGGATCACTCAAAATCACTTCTGATACAGGAATGATAAGTTCTGAACTTTTCAGTGTTTAAAAAATACTGATGACTTTTGATGCTTTGGGAACATTCCATATGGGCAAGTCAAAGTGATGGAAAACAACTGAACCACTTGCACTGGATTTGATCTCTGGCAACTTATATTTGGGCTGCATGGGAGAATCATAAGGAACAAAAACTCTGTAACAACACCATGGCAATCAGACCAGCAAACTTCCAAAGCTTTAATTTTTCCAGATGTTAAGTGCCTTGATTTTCCAACCCAGGTGAAGGAGAGACTTCAGCAAAACAGGCAATAAAAAACCATTAAATTTGTAAGGGTTGGCTGGCATAAAGACCACTGCATGGCTGAGTGTTCGGATACCAGTGTGCTGAAACACACACAGTGTTAATTTGCATTAAATGAAATCAGAGGCTTTATCTGAGACATAAATCAAGATACATTTTATAAGGTTTAAAATACATTTGTATGTTTTTATAATAAAAATGTTGCTTTCTCAGATGTTTCCAGGCTGCACTGTAACAAATGCTGTGTCTGCTTTCTACAGCAGACATGCTTGTAAATGGCCAGGATGAGCAGGAGGAGACCGGAGCCCTCTGGTTCATTCACATTAGGAGAGCCCTGGGGTGGTCTTTCACTGGGGAGTCATGGAAGCCTGAAGCCAGCTGTCGGTGTCGGTGTTCTGTGCTGTTGGCTGCAGCACGTAGAGCCTTGACTCAGTTTCTCTCTTGTTGCCACCAAAGCTTGAGATTTATTGGAGCGGCCTTGGGACAACATGCTTTGTGAAAAGAGAAGGGGCTGTGTCATAACGATGAACTTTTCAATCCTCTTCTTGCTCATCTTCCCATATTTCACTCCACGAGATTGGAGTGGGGGAAGCCCGTGCTGTGCTCTGATGTTGGACCATGATGGGACGTGATGGGGAGATCTCCAGCAGGGTTTTACTCTTATGGCTCCTCCAGCCAGATGGCTTCAATCTACTGACCAATTCTCTGTGCTTTGTGTGAGGTCTGTATGCAATTTAAATGGAGCCTGTTCTCAGCTAGTTTTGCCTTTTCTTTCCCCCCTCCCCCACATGCACATATATTCCCAACTGACCCCTTTCATGCTTCTCTTTTTCTTTAGCCATTCGGGGAAATTATGCTGGCACCATGTAACAAATATAGCAGCTGGATTCACCTCAAAGTCCTTTACTTTTGGAGACTTTCAGTCATCTAACTCCTCCAACTCTTTCTGAGAGCAGTGCTCACTTAGCCAACTGCGCCGTTGATGTAGTTCTCAGAGTGGTATTTCTTTGTAATGCTGCTGTTTTCCAACTGGGTAGAAATTTTTAGAACATGGCACTTCTTGCACACACCTATATGTGCTACCACTCTGAGTCTCAGCAGATTTGTCTAATCCACAGAGAACTGTTATCTGAACCTTGATTTATCTTTGCATTCTGCAAATTTGGAAAGACTGCATTTGCTTTACAGGTTTTTTTTTGTTTTGTTTTTTTGGTTTTTTTTAGTTTTCCAGTATTGTTCAGCATGAAAAGTCCTAAATATTGCAACAAATAAAAGCGGGGAATGCCCTTCTCACTGCATTTTTATCACTTAGCATCAAAATTGCACAGAGTAGTAGACAATAGGAGACAGTCTTATTAGACAGTCTTCTCAAGAGAAGACAGTAGAAGACAATAGAGGAGTGATAACAGTGCAAGACAGTAGGACATCTCTGTTTTGTTTCAGTCATCATCAAGCTTGCTTCCTGGACTGGCATGTTGGAAAAACGGTTAGATGGGCTGGAGTGATGATTAGTGGTCCATTAAAATCAGTTTTACTTCATCCCTAACTGTATGTGCTTTCTGCTTTGCAATCTGTTGCATTGCATTTTTAGTGAATTCTTTATTAATCATCGACCTGGAAGAGACTTGAAAGCTGCTGGAAAACTATAGTGGTGTCCTCCTTGCCTCAGGTGAAAACATAATATGTTCTTGCATTTCCCTTTGTCTTCCAGGGTGGATGGCTGGATGCCTGACCTGTTTAGAGACAGATAAGGGAAAAGAGAATTTCCAAAAGAGTACTTTTATGACATTTTCCAAATCTCCTGGTACATCGGGCTGCAGGGTCTGCATGGGTCATGTTGTGCAGCTCAAAGAGTTCCACTGATGAGGATTCCCAAAGTGTATTGCAATGTAGTGCTTTTCATTTAATGTCTGTCAGTTTGTTTTTGGGAAAGACATTCTCTGCCTGTTTCTGTGATTTATAATGACAACCAATTCCCATTTTGACATCCAATACATGGAAATAAAATCCCCTCCTGGCCCCAAAGATGCTTGTTTCTGGTGCCCTGCAGATCTACTGTATAAACAAGGACTCTCTTCCTGTGTATGTGTGTGTTTCCCCAAACAACAAAACAAAACTATTAACTGTAATCTCACTGAGTGTATCAGAGAAGAATATGAGTTTGGCGTGCAACAAGAAAGCTGAGGCAGAGCTCGGCAAAGATGAAAGTGAGACACTGATGGCCATATTTTAATTGCATTTTCATAAAACATGCTGTTCTTCACAATTTGGCTAGCACTTGATAGTTTATTTTTATGAGTCTGGCAAGACAATGAAACTTCAAACCGTTTTCTTTGCAACTGGAAAAATGAACCAGAGAGATACTCAGAAGAGCACTAGGACTCTTTGTCTCTTGTATTAAGAAGAAGCAATTCAGCAGCAAGGGAATGAGAGCCTCCTGCAAACATACAAGCACAGTTTAGCAGTAAATCAGCTCAGCTGCAGTCCTTACCACATGATGTTCTGTAGTTGCCACTGGGGGGAATTCTGCTCATCTCTAGACAAGATTGTGACTTGAGTTAATATTTATTTCAGTTTTTACAGATGTGCTGCCCAGTGATGGATGGGGTGTGTTAACCTTCTACTTTTTCACACCTGGTCCACACCTGTTTGGGATCTCATTCTCTGTCCTACTGGGCAGCAGCTCTTGAACTTTGTTGGATCCTGGATCTCAGGCCAGCTGAGGGTGATGAACAGCTTTGAAACTCTTGGCCAGAGGGCTTTTTGTTTTTAAAGTCAGAGAGGTTGGTAGGTTTTGTTTTGTTCTTGACTGAATATTCATTCTCATGACAAAAACATTTCACAATAAGCTGTTTCCATTTGACAGCTCCTTGGCAGTACATGTGTGAAATAAGTTGGGTTTTTTGTAGTCCAGTTTCTAGTGAGTGAGAATATCCCTTTCTCTAAAAGGCCTTGGACTTTCATTGCGCTCATTGATAGTTTATTCAAAAAAGTTGTGGACTAAATCTTACTCAGAGTCTAAACTCACTAGGGAGCATAGAAGTCGATCCTGCAGCACACTGTGAAGAACCTTGTCTTGCCTGTACAGCTTCTTTTGAATTAAGAAGGGGACTGTGGTCTCCAGGGCTGTGGATTGAATAGCATGAAATTCAATACAAAAATTTTAAAACAAAAAACAAATGGTATTGTTTTGAATCCTTTTATAGCATGTTTTTTTCATTTGCACTGCATGAGCTTTAAATATTACTATGTGAGCACTAGCCAAATTTAGGTTGATCAAGACTAGAGAGGAGTTCAGAGAGACCCAGCTAAACTTACTGAAGAGGAAGCTCCGTGGGAAATGAAGTTCCCTGTAGAATGCCAGGAGACAGTGCATGATTTGGGAGGAAACTCATTTGTTCAGACATCTTGAATTGGTCTAATTTAATTCTGTTGGTTTAGGAAAAGACCTGAGCAGCACTACTCAGTGCACTTAGAGTATTACTGTTTACTTGGTTGGGCAGTGTGTGAATGGCACGTATATGGAGAATCACTGTAGTTATTAACAACATAATTGAAAGCCAGAATAAACATGATGTTTCAGGCTTTTAAGCTAATGTCAGTTCAAATTTAGGTGGTGGACAGGCTACTAAGTGGATTTTAAACCCTCCCCTGTCTAGTCTGGTAGCTTTTTCAGGAGGTAAAATACTGAACTATGCAGACCTTGGGATTGATACAGTAGAGCAACTCACATGTTCCACATCTGCTGGTTTCCATCTGTATGGGCTAAAGAAGGTGGTGAGTTGGGACTGAGGTGCATGGAAGGAGCTGTGCTGTGAATGAGGGTCAAGAACAGTTGGGATGTTGTGAGCGAAGGCCAAGCATGCAGCAGAGATGGGTTGTGGGCTCCCGGAGCTGAGCTGTGATCAAATTGTGAGTAGACCATCATGTCACTGGTCACACTGGGGGCTATTGATCAAGGCTCAAAGGCAACTACTGGGCAATATGTTGTGGTCCCAGGGCTGGATTCGTAGGGAGAGCTGCAGATCAGCAGAGCTTGTCGTGGTGACACCAGGGAACAACAGAGAGAGGAGGGGAGTTGCCAGTCAGGAATGAGAAATGTTGTCAGAGCTCAGTATTTGGACTAACTGGTTAGTGCTAAGGTGCTTTCTTCTTCTTTGGATGCCATTATGTGTCAGTTTCTCCAGGTTTGTTGGGTTTTTTTGCAATTTTCCTTTAAGAATCTGAATCCACTTGAGCAGCAGGTGATCATGACTATAATGTAGAGGAATAAGCTTGGGAAAGTTTTGTTAAAAGAGAGTAGGTTATAAAAACAGCACTCTCTGCATGGCTTTAACCTGTCAGCGTGACGCTGCCGACGCTGCAGCTGGAGGGGAACGCGACAGGCTCCACAGCCCTGAAACAGAGCAGCCCACACAGCCTGCAAATGTTATGGGCCCAACGTGGGTTTGGGGGAGGTGTGCCTGCTTTGCCAGGTGGGCCATGCATGGAAGTCAGATGCTTAAGTAGCTGTAAGCCTCTAATTAAAGCAATAATTTTGAATCACAGTTCTGCCAAGAGTTTGAGAGGGGTGAGGAAAGTGCCTGAAAGTCGTGTTGCGCTCATCTCCAAAGTACAGGGTGCTTTTGAGTGTCTGCTTTGGGCCTGATCTTTTGGGCCCTTGCAAGATGAAAGAACTCTTCATAATGATAGTTCTCTCTGCAAATGGCTGCAGCATGCAGTTGTGCTGGTGTCCAGGCCTGGGGCAATCAAATAAAGCTAGAAAGAAAGTGGCCAAAGGCTGGGAGGGTTTGTGTCTCTGTGGCATGGGATGCTGGTCTGCCCAGGATATCTTGGGTGTCCAGCTCAGATGCAGTAGCCCTAGAGCAGGGGTTGCTGCAAAAAATTTCATCCAGACAAATTGACTCTGTTTGTTCCTGTTGGCTTTGTTCCTGTCTCCTTTGTGTTCCAGAAAGGGAGAATTTACCCTCTGCAAATACAAGGCTTACACACAATTTTCCTGGAGCTCAGTCAGTCAGCCAAATCAGCAGGAGCTTTTTGGAAATGACTGGAGCCAACTGAAGTCAGTTTTGATCTGGTGGGAACTTTGCTAAACCAGTATTGGTTAGGAGTCATTTTCATTAGACCGAATCAGTAGGAACTACAGAGAGCTGGCTGAAAAGGTGTAATTCCTGGTGAGGAGCTCTTGGATGAAAATCACCTCCTAGATGAAGGAGTCAGGGCTGTGCTGAGTTATTTGCTGCTAGGAGGGTCTTTGTTCTTGACCAGCTGAGCTAGACTAGTCTCTTCAAGTTTTTTTTTCAACTTTCCTCATTGTATACTAAGACCCGTTCCAAACAGGCAGCAATGGCCCTACAGCTGTTGTGTAAGGAGCATCAGAAGTTACTAGGTCCTTTGTGGGTGCCCAGAGGCCAGGCTGGAACCTTCTCTGCTCCCAGCTGCTGTCTCAATCCCACTGTGTGGTCCTCGCTCTGGTTGTGTGGAGGCTTCTCTTGATCTTCAGAGATACTGCAGGAAACTATTTGCTCTCACTGTCCTCAGAGGCGTCCATTTGGAGAGGAGGTGTCATAGCCTAGCTTGACACGCCAATGTACGTGGTGCTATCCTGTGGAATATTCAGCATGCCATGTCTCTAGCCTTGCAGCAGCATATGGGAGCATGCCCTGGTGCCTGTTGGTTGAGATAGCTCATCCTTTCTCCCAGAATTATTTTGTGTTCTGTTTTCTGGTTTGTTACATTGTGATGGCACAAATTTTCTTGGGGTGCTTCCAGGCTGTCCTGCTTCTCGTGCATCATCTGATCCATGTTCTTAGGTGACTAGCTGGGGACACAGACCACCTGGCCTCAATTCTCTGCTTTGCTACAGACTTTCTGTGTGACCTTGACAAGTCATGAGGTGATTTTTCCAACATGTTTTTCTTGTCAGCTATTAAGGGACACATTTTTAGAAGCAGAAGTCAAACTCCAAGAGAATAGCAAGAATAAACTTTTGCATGCTGACCATTCATGAAGTAGAGAGTACCTGCATATGGTCTGTGTGTTTTTACTTGAGGAATAAGTTAATTACCCTGTGATCAGGAGCATAGCAACATTGTCAGAGCCACCTAGGGGGAATATGGCCTGCATGTCTAGAAGCTGGACTGGGCATCATTTACTGCCTCCTTTTCCCAGCCTTGGGCCATTTCCTTGTTTATCCAGTGACAAAAATGAGGACAGTATAGGGTTGCATCAGTTTGAAGACATCTACATCAGGGGTTTTGCTGGCCCAGTTATATCAGTAGCCCTCTTTGGCTGAATGAGCTTTGCAGTGTGGGACAAGCCTTAGTCTTCTGAGTTCCTCAGGGACTTAACCATAATTGGGACATAATTGTGCCTGTCTTTCCTGTAGGTCTGTATGAAGATGAACACATTAAAATTAAGAGTTGCACAAGCTGTAGCTGAAGAGACCATTGAAAAACTTAGAGAGATACCGTATCATTCAACCAAGATTTCATAAAATGTACAGTTCATAAGATGACTTGAAACATGTGCACTTGATAAGTGGAAGTGGAAACAGGCAGAAGGTGGAAAGGTAGATCAGTTCAAACATTTCCCTAATTAGAAATATCCTTTGCAATGGTACTAAGACACTTATGTTTATGTACAAGGAATGAAAATGTAAAATAGAAGAGCATGAAGGTGACCTGTTTATTTTAGCTACTCACCTGGCTTTTGCAGTGTTTTGGTTGTTGGTGCTCAATCTTGTCTCTCAAACAGAGTAAAATCATTGAATTGGGGATTATCAAGGGGCAAGTGTGGATAATGGCACTACTGCAAATTTGAGGCCTTTCAGCTAATTTTTATTAGTCTCTGCTAGAGGGCTAGTAGTTCTGAGACTTAGTAAGCAATTAGTTTTCTTTCAAAATAAAATTGTGAAATGTATCCGGCTTTATGCTTGAAAGCTACTGCTGGTAGAAGTTCTGTGACCTGATCCATTCCTCCACAGACCAGACTCTGTTATAGGAGCTTTTTCCAGCATCGCCTGTGAAAGCAGCTCTTTCTCTTTGCCTGAAAACTGATGGTCCAATTGACCTGCCACTTTTGGCTTCAGGGAAAGGCCCTGATCCCTCCGGTTTCAGAAAAGAAAAACATTCCTTGTGGCTGCTTCCTAAAGTCAGCATTTCACATCAGTGCATACTTGGCCTGTATATTTTCAAAGCTTTTTTTTTTTTTTTTTCCCCTTCCAGATACTTGGGAACAGGAGGTTCAGAATGTTTGGTGATGCAAGAGTAGGGTGATGCCAGGGGCTGTATTGCTGGCAGCATAGAGTAAACACCCTTGACTTATAGGCTGGTGCCAAATTAAGTTCTTAGAAAGCCGCAGAAAGACTACCTGGAAAATCAACAAAGGTGTAACATGCAAATGAGCTGCCTTCCTTTTTGTAGCTCTCAAAACAAATCCTTCTTCTTTAAGGTGGTTTGGGCATTTTAGGGAGTGGCAAGTGAACCACACCTCTTCTTCCAAATTCTTCCCACTGACCCACCACTAGGCCTTAATTCTGCCAAGGAAAAATCTGTTAAAGTTCAATGTCAACAGACAAGTGTTGTCTGTTCTCTGTAGGGACAACATGTATCTGAGTGATCTAAAAATACCATTCAGTGTTGAGAACTAGAGAATCTGTGTTCTTTGTAGGGACCCAAGTTACACAGAGTAAGTAAAATACAAAAATTATTAATTTTGTCCAATAATTAATTGCTGGTAACATGTGAGGACAGTTTTCAGAGAAGACCAGTTTTCACTGGTTTCCTGAATTGATATATCTGTCTGTCCACTTACCTACCTACCTCTACTGGACATGCATGAGATTATGGTGAGGGATACAGACCTGAGTTAGATTTTGAGTTAGATTCTTTGCATATCAGTTATGCCATGCATAGGCAGCTGGGGGAGATCAGGAAGCCAAATGAAACTTTCTTGTCATGTGGGACAATCACAGAGTGAGTGAGTACGCTATGGGCAATTTTCTCTTACACTACTGGTGGTTAAACTCCATGGACTCTTGATGTGATGAAGAATCATAAAATAAAACAGAATTCTGTCAAGACTTCTACCCTGTTAAAGCATCTCTTCCACTGGGAACCTCTCCACTGTCCCTTTACACTCAGAGTCCTGATTGCATTGAGTTATGCAGAATGGCAGGGACGGAAAAAAGACTGATGAGTGGTATGTAGCTTCCAGGCCATTTATCCCAACCCAGAAGTCTTTCCATCCCACCTTGCTCCCTGTGTTTTTGTAAATGGCACAGAGGATCTGGACTGTAGCATACAAGTCATGTTACTTTTTGTTGGTTTTTTTATTAATATACATTGTACACTGAATTTTGACATAAACTGCAAATGCTCTGTAAAGAGCTTTTTTGCCCTTCAATACAAAGATTTCAGTCTGTGCCCCAGTACAGCTCTGCCTCTCTCCTTAACGGGAGGCCTCAACACGGGGAAACACATCCTAAGAGAGCAGAACAACAGGGCGGGAATTCGTCGGATGCAGTGGCGAGTGGCTCGATACTAATGGCCAAATAGGCTCTGACAGCCTCACACCAACGGGCCACTCTCTTCTATGGGGAGTTTACGAGGCCTTGGCTTGTGTGGCCACCTCCACTTACGAATTAAAATCAAAACCAGATTGATGCCCCCCTCCCAACAGCAGCTGCCTGTTTTTCTGCATAAATCATGCTCCCCGGCCCCTCTCCAGGGGAGCTCCATAAAATAAATGGATTCATTACATGCGGATTTCCTTTTCCTTCTTCTCTGGAGAAACAAAGAGCCTATTAGACACAATATGGAAATGCACATACGCATGCACACACGTGCAGACAACATGAAAATGTGCACATGCACATGCAACCTATAAGCTCCTTCCCATCTCCCTACGCAGGCAGTGCCATAAAATACATGGACAAAACCCCTTCTCCTTTATGTGCACGACTCTGCCGAACACACAAGCCTGTATCCATTCATGCAGATCTGCAACTTAGATTCTAAACTAACAAGGACAGGAAGGCCCAGGGCAAGTTGCCTCCTCCCAAAAGGTGAAGGACTGCGAGTAAGCTGAGGGGGGCGTTGCTTCCTTTATCCAAAGCCTCCCCCAGTACCCAGGAGCTGTGTTTTTACCAGGAGTGTAAGGGCCCTGTCCTTCGCAGAGCGAGGCTCACAACAGGCTGCACTCATGGGACACCGTAACCACAGAAGCTGGGAGGCTGCCAGCTCTCCTTCCAGCTGAAATAGAGGAGGATGCTTTGTGGCTGAGAAAAGGCAGAGGGATGAAGGTAAGGAAATGGCTGGGAGCCCTTCATTCCTCTCATCTCCAGGTGGCGGCAATACTGGCACAGGAAAGAGCTGGAAAACACACCTTTCCTGGAAAGCTGTGCCTGTGTGCAGCAGCCACAAATGCAAATCTCACACACCTGCGTACCAGGGTGAGGGAGGCACTGGAAATCCCTCACCGAGCAGGTTACATGAAGTTAGGAGATGCTTCAAAATGCTGCAGTAAGATGTTGGCCCCAGGACAAGACTGTGGTATGTGGGCATGTTCACACTCTATGTTAAATCTGGGTCAGAGCCTGAGCTTGAGCATTAACTTGCTTCCCATGCAAACTGTGAACGCCTTAACCCTCAGGTCCAGCTCCACCTTCAGTCAGAAAGCCTTTGGGGTTCCAAAAGCCCATCCCCAAAATGGTGCTGTGCTGTAGAAACAAGAGCCAAATTACAACAGCAGTGGAAAACTGGTTGTAACCTTTACCAGCTTCTGGCTACCTCTGCTAACCTGACAGGGGAGCCAGGAATGGAGGGGAGGAGGAAGAGGAGAGCTGCTTTTGCTCCCTGGCCAGGGGATGCTATGCCCTGAGATGAGGGAGACGGACACGGAGCTCAGCTGGAGGCAGACACGACAGTGACATTTGCTGGGACAAAGCTCAGGGCCATGCTAAGGACATACTACTAGTGCCTGAGCTGGACTGAGTTTTGGTATTCAAGGGAACATCAATCTCCTTTTATTATCCAGAATCCATACGGCCATGGAGCACTTTTTAGCCTTTTAGCCTTTTTAGGAAGCAGTGGTATAAATTTAAGAGGGCATAGCAGCAGCCTGGAGGCAAGAGAGACCCATTCAAAATTGAAGACTGGGGAGAGCAATGTTGCCAGCAGAAGGAGCTCAGATACGCGATCCAAGACCTGAATCTCTCAAATCATAAACGTCTCAGTAGTGTAAGAAGATACTGGTGTTTTTCTCAGGCCTTCAGTATTGGGCTTTCAGGTTACAGGGAGGCTCAATTGCTAGCTTTTCCTGGCACCTATGAGGAGTAGGAACTTTTCCTTATATGATGTAAGTTTTCACATAACTGAGTGAGTCTGAGAGCTGGAGCTTTAAGAAAAACAGTGACTTCAGCGGGATGTCTGATGAAATCTAGAAAGTCAGCAGCATGGGGGGAGGCAAACCCAGCAGAGGAGGGCTTCTGAAGAGCTGCTGAGCTGCCCTGCAACTGAGAGAAGCTAGAAAGAACTGAGATATGAGGGAGCTTAAAGCAGTTTACATTGCCTTAAATTCAGTATTCTAAGCCCCAAGGGTTCAGACATTTTAAGCTGAATCACAAAAATTTGTGATAACTGTAAAGCTATAAGCTTTTGTAAAAGAATAAATGCAACATGCTATCTCTTTGACTTGGTTTCTGAGCCTTAGAATTGCCTTTAAATAGCATTTTGTAGTTTTCACCCACAGTGAAGACTACTAGAGACTTCTCTTGTCTACAAAACATGTTGCATTAGTGTCACAATTTTTGGTTTTCCCCACACGTGAGCAGGTTAGAAACTTGTCTTATGCAGATAACATGTTTCTCACCTAATCATCTGTCATCAGGTTCTGGAGCTTTAAGGAAAAACAAGAACAGTGTAATGAGATCCACAACCCACCACATTGCACTGGCAGTGCTACTTCAAATGGCTTCACTTCACTGGTGTCTGCAAGGACTTTGTATACACAAATATGGAGATTGTAATCTTGACCTGGAAACACTGGAACCTTGAAATGGTCAAACTTCGTGAGCCCCAAAATCCATTTATTCCCAGATCCTGTCACTGATTATCTGATGCTTTCTCTGATGCCTTTGCCAGATGCTTCAGGGGAAGGTGCAAGAACATTGCAATAGGCAGATGTAACATAATCTGTTCAGTACTTAACATCACTTTCTGGTTACAATCTATTAGAGATGGGATTGGGACCAGGAGGATAAATTTTAGCATATTTTCCAAAAGTTTTGTTAGCTATCACTAGTATGTTTTTTCCTTTCTTCTCATTCACATCATTGTCCAATCTTTTTGTAAGGTTTGCTAAATTCTTGGCTTCCACATCTTCTCGTGTTCGGGATGGCTTAGTCCAGATGAGTGAAGGAAATTAGTTTGATGAAGTTTGGACTGGATGCTTCTTCATCTAATTGAATATCTGTTCACCCTTGTGTGTCCAAAGACAGCAGCAACACCCAGTTGCCTTTCTCTGAGTATTTTGTATGTTTTCATCAGGATGCCTTCTGTTTGCAAGAATAAATGGTGCTGGGCATTTGTGCCAGTGAATCTCTTTGCTCAAGTCTCCCATGTACTTTACCTGCTTTCTTTTACAGACCCTCAGTGTTTTTCTCTCCCTACATGTGTTACCCAATGGCTGAGCACTCAGGTTGGACTGAGACACCCTCTGATGCTTCCTGCTGGGACCTTTTGCATCAGCATCTGCTCCTCCTTAGTCTGTAAGCTCTGAGGCAGGGGTGAGCTTCTGTGTATGTCTGTGCCTGCAAACCATGATTTCCACTGGAGCCTCTCTGTTCTGCTTCAGCGCACACAGCAATCAGTAACAATTCACACCTAAATAAACCCTGCTCTGCTGTTCACAGGGTTAAGTTGCGAGCTCCTTCTTCGTGACCTGGTGTCCAGGCTTGGTGGTGGGGCTTATCCCTGGAGTACAAGGAGGCCAGTGTCTTGGAAGGGATGCAGGATGCTCCTGATTCTTCTTGGGAAAACAGAGGGCACGCTATTCTCTCTAGAAACAATCCTGCCTCTGGTCTCCCTCCTTTGCCCCTTATCTCCGAGGAGATGTGTATGTAAATAGGGTCGAAGGCTCAGAGATGTGACACAGACTGTCTGAATATTCACCAGCAGGCAGTGATTGGGCGGTGCACTTCAGAGCAGCTCATCCTCAGCTCACAAGTGAGCGAGAAGGAAGGATAAAGGCAGGGGATCAATCTGTGACCCTTCTGACAGTCACCCTTCTTTCTTACACTTGGGAGGCACTTGCTGCCCTTTCTGGAACCAATACCTCCCCTGTGAATGGAAAATCCAGCTGGAGATGTGCCTGTGATATCTGACACTTGTAATTCATGGTATGTCGGTCGGTTCTGCAAATTGGATTGGGAGCACAAACATCCCCTCATGACTTGCCAGCCACGTGTGGAATTCAGTAGTCACACTGTGTGTGGGTTCCTTGGAGAGGAGAAACCTTTCCAAGCACCAATGGACTGTGATGAGGGCGATAGGTGGGAGAGGTGAAGACTTCCCAGTTTGGATCTGAGCAAAAAGGTGAGGGTTGATAACTTGCAGATTTGCTCAGGCCCAGGAGCTGGTGAGCATTTGGAGGTGAGGAGCTGAGCAGCTGGCAAAGGAGACAATATGATGGAAAGAGGAATGAAGATTTTGTCTGTGCTTACGTGGGGCTTTTTTGTCTTCCTTCTCATTGCAGTCTGCCTCCAGGATCTGCAACTGCAACTGCCACCACTGAGTTCACCCTGGGCTTCTTCTTGGAACGTAGCTTGCGGCTTTGATCAACCACAGCCATGTGCCTCCATCCCTGCCTGCTCCCTGAGCATGGAATTCGGTTGTTCAGACAAGTGGCAGCTTGACTGGAGGGGGACACGGGCCCTGCTGCTGTGACAGCCCTGCCAGAGCCATCACTTGCTCTCAGGGCAAAGAGAAAGATGCTGGCCAGCCTAATTGCCTCTGGTGTGCAATGGGTGTTCAGCTTCAGTATATCAACTCTGCTGCCCAGACCACCCCACAAGTCCCCACACACAGGCGGAAAGGGCCAAAGTTGCCTTGGAGACATCAGTGTCCTGGTTCTCAAGGGAGACTGGGAAGGTTTGTAGGGGTGGGACAGAGACAAAAATAACCAAGACAGCTGGAGGGAACCATGCTGCTTCTGCCAGCCTCTGTCTTCTATGCCTGGCCTACTGAAGGGAGCAGAAGGCTCCTCTTGTGTGTGTGCCATGTCCTGGCAAATTACGTGTGTGTCGTCACTCCTCCCTCAGCAGCTGGGGCATACAGCAACAAAATCTGTCTGCGTTTCAGACAGTGCTGTTTTCAGGTTCACCTCTTCCCTGTCCCAGCTGGTGATCCCTGGAGAAGAAGGTAATAGTAATGATGGGAGGGTAATAAATATTCAGGCTGTTTACAGTCTATGAGGATCTTTCCTGCCCTTCACACCCATCACGTCCACTATGCCACGGGTTAGCCGATCTCAGGAATGCACATTGGAAACCAGCCCTGGGTTGTGTTCTTTGGGCTGCAGTGATACTTGGGCACTACTCAAATTGCTGAATGCCTGAAACCTCGAAACTTAGAGCTCTTACTGGCTTCTGGATAAGCCCACTGGCCTAGCCTACATCCAGACACAAAGCCACGTCTATCCTCTGGTTTGCAGACAGGATGTTTTTTTCCCAGCAGTTTGAAGGTAGACTCAGGTCTGGCAGCCTGCACAGCCTATTAAAAACCAGCCTTATAAAATATGAGCTAGGAAGCAAAACTCAGCGCCGTAAGAGAAAGAGGAGGAAACCACCAATTAGGAACAGCTCCTGAGGGGATGTTTTCTTAGGAGCCAAGAGGCACTCTGCCAACAGGGCTTTTGGAACAGCATGGGGCTGGCTGGGGAGGGCAGAGCCGGGGTACCTGCCTTGCACAGAGCTTTGCTGCACTCAGGAGGGCTGGTCCTGGAGCCCAGGAGCTTCTGCCCCTGAAGCAAAGCAGCAAGGGATTGCACCCTGGCTGGGCAAGGACTAGACCCCAGGAGTCAGGAGTAAGAGCAGGAGGAGCACTGGGAAGGTACAGCCCTCCTTAGCCTATGGCAACCAGCTAGCAATGAGGAATTCCTTCTGCCAGAAGGCAGCTTTGCCAAGGTGCAGCTGGGAGCAGCTTTCAAAGCTCTCCTGATAGCCAAGCTTCTCACACAATGACAAACACGTGCCTGACCACAGGGCTGCTGCAGGCAGGCAGAGGCTCGGTGGCCCTGCAGTGAGCAGAGAGAGGTCCCCTCATGAAAAATGAATGCTGATGTCCAGCTCCAGAGGTGGCCTCTTACACCACCAGGTATAGGTTGGTAGAGAAAAAGGACACAAAGTCTGACCTTTGTAGTCAGTGCATCCTTCTGGCAGTTTGGGAAATGCCAGGAGATGATTGTTTATGTCTTTGCCCGTGGGGCTGTGGTGGCTGTGGGAGTCAGGGTTATGGTCTGGTGGTGGTATCACAGCGTGGCTGGTGGTGGGGGCAGCACTTGCGATAAGCAGCATTGAGACATCGAGGGCTGAACAACCAGGATGTGGCTTGTGGACAGTGTGCTTTCTGCTGGAGAAGACTGGGTGTTCAGTGTGGCTTTTATTTGCTCCATTCTATCTTGTTCTTCATTTTTTGTGCAGATGACAGCTGCTTACCAGCTTAGGAACCTGCTTAGGCAATGGGGTCTGGGGGATGGTGAGGTAAAATTCTTGCTTGGGGCCATTGGGTGCTGCCTACAGGGGCTGTCCATGGCCTGTGAGGAGAAGGGCCTCCAGTGGGCAGCCTGAAGCACCTGAAATCCCATCTGCTTTTTGGGGTGCCAGTGGAAGCCTTTTAGGAGATTTAGGCCCTGTTTTCTCAGCAGTGAAGTGGCTCATTAACTGGCTTCTCAACAGTTTTTAATATCTGTGGTCACCATTCACTACCCTGTAGGCATTCAGCGCTTTGCTTCAACTCTTTAACAACTGGTTATGTGCTTTGGGAGCAGGTCAGCTGTCCTCACTAATCCCCTGAGTGAAAAGATACATGAGCAGGGTTTCAGGTCAGACCTGCCAGGCACGGGTCACTGCAGTGGCCACCCAGAGCACTGTAGGCAATGTGGTACAAAGTATTTTGAAGATGCTGTGTGAGAGCTGCTTAAATATTTGCTTAGATTGAAGCAGGGACTGAGATCTCAGTCTTTAGTGTCCCAGACATTTTTCCCATCCTGCAAGTTTCTCTGTGGAAGTGGTCTCCCTCTTCCCAAGGAGCTGTTTCATGTTGTGTAAGGGATTCGCTATTCATTAGGTGAGGGATTTGAGTACAGGCCTCATCCTGGCAGAGAAAACACAGCACAGAGAAATGAATCAGTCTGTGGTGCATTTGATGTAGACCGTGAATCTGGGTCTCCTGCATCCTTCTTGCGTACCTAACCTTGACCCATGTGATCTGTTGGCTCTGATGAATTTCCACAAAACTGTTCATTTCCAGTAAACTGATATTTTTTTCAATTAAAAATACCAGCAAGAAAACTTGCTGAGAAATATCAGGTAAGATCCAGTCCAGACATGTCAGTCTTCCACCCAGAAAAGAATCTGTACCAGAAATAATCTTGCAGCAGATGAATTTCGTAGAGAAAAAAATGCACTGCAAAGTTGCCAGTAAGCCTTTTGCCTACTAGTACATGCAAGTGAAATAAAAAACCCCAACAAAATGGATCTTTAGTTTGACACACCAGGTAACAGAAATCAGGCTGTGTAATATTTTCTGCCTGACTACCCTTATCTAATATGAACAGCATGGTGAAAAGGGAGACAAGGAGTGCATAGAATTTAGAAATATGTCTTCTGAGTCACTGCGGAGTGAACAGGAAGTCCTGATGATTCAAGATTTGGCACTTTCCCTTGCTGAACCCAATGGCACATCCTAGTGCTAGGAGAAACCAGGGTGTAGGAAGTGCAATCTTTTGGCTGAGATTACAGACCTGTGATTTTCCTCGTAATCAATCAGGAGTTCAGTGGTATTTTTCATAAGAAAGTAAGGCCCTGTTCATAGTATCCTGACATAGTGTGTGTAATCACCATCTCACTTTCCAAAATGTAATGAAATCTCTCCTCATTTCAAGCATATCTTGCTCTGTGATAATGTACACATACAACAATTTGTTAGTCTATTTGAGGAGCTAGTTATCTCGCTCATTAGGACAAGTTATGTTTATCCTCTTTATTGTGTTACTTATAGCTTTCATTTTTCTCTGGTTTTGAAGTGCTGAGATGCAGAGCCACTCTCATGGCTATTTGTGGACAACACCATTGTTTGGTGTGTGCATTTTGCTCCAGATAAAGTCAAATCTGTGCTCATTTTAACTTCCTTTTGGAAAACAACATTACTGGGAGAAAGCTTCTTGTGGCCTCTGGTCTGCTTAATGGATTCTGTGGACCAGTGTGGGATGTGATAATGTTAATTTATAATGGCAACCATTATTCTTTCTCTGCTGTTTACTTTTTGAGCAGTGCTCTGCTGTTGTGCTTCTCCAACCATCTCTCCTCCTCTCTCTTTCTCTTTCTCCTCCTTTCCTTTTCTTCTCTGCCCGTCCCACTTGCCCACTGTGCAGGTACCTTTGGGGAAGCACAGATGTGTGTACATCCAAAATCCTTCTATGAGTTGGTAGTATTCCAGCAGTAGTGAAAACCTTACATTTCATAGCCAACTCAAGAAAAAGTATGGGCTCTGCATGGATGACTCATTTCATTTCCCTTTACCTACAGCAGAATCAGGTGGAGAATTTCCAGTTGGTTGCTCCTTTAGCCAGGGTGTCTTGCTCTAAGTGCGTTACAATCGCATACACAGCAGCAGTCACGGGTGTTGCACTGGTGAGCTAAAGAGGGCACTTGAGGCTTTTGAGCTGCAAAGGTAGACTTGCAAGAAAGAACTAACATGTGGAAACCATGCTGGCCATCCCCAGCTTGCTGGTTGTTCTGGGCCTCATCCCCATTGCCTCTGCCAAGCCCGGCCATAGGAATGATGTCAGTGAGTCGCTCTGTGGGGTTCTGGAGAGCAGTGAAATGCGCCCAGTGAAGTCAATGATGACATTTCCAGTCCTGGGGGTTACACAACCATGGGTTGCCCTCGTGCATGTTCTGTTGGATGCGGATCTGGCAGCAGGACCCTTCAGCTCCTTGAATACAACTCATTGTATCTGGGAACAGAGCCAAGGGGGAATGAGGGAGACATCAACTGGTGTCAATCCCAGCTGCATGTCTACTTAGCAACACAGGTTTTTGTAAATACATTGTCTGTGGCCTTGCAATCTCTGCTTATTTTTTTTGCTGCATGAGGAGGCCCGTGTGGGTGCTGAGGCCACTCCTAGGACCACTGACCCACTGTGGCCAAGAAAGTTTTGGAAATGCTATATCTATCAGCCACTGGGCACCACCAGCCATCTCCCAGGTGCTGCTCCTCATGACTGAACAGCAGTGATTGCCATGGGTCCTGCAGCAAGAAGGGCAACAAGTCTATGCTTATCTTCCTAAGCAGCCACCCAGTGTCTGGTGCACTCTGGCTGCATCTGCTGCAATGTGTAAATGTCAGATGGGGGAGACTTTAAGATCAGACAAAGATTTGAGGAGAAAAAAACTTTATATTAGAGACAATTTTACTGTACATTCAGTTTGGGTCAAACACTCTTCCTCCATCCTTCTAGGATGGAGATACTCAAGCTCAGATCCTCCTGGTGTCGAGCTGGGCATGAGCTGAGGACCCTGTGCGCATGATTTGAAGGGGCCATGTGTATGGATGAAGTTAGTCCCACATTTTGCTTTATCCCTAGGTGCCTCCACAGCCCCTGCTGGGTTCAGTGGGTGGAACAAAAGCTCTTCCAAATACTAATGCCAGCCAACCAGAGGAGGACTCCAGAACTTCCCTTCCAGCATTAGAAGATGAATTAACCTAATAGAAGCAGGCCCCTGGAAGGAAGGACTGTTGAAATCATGTCCTAGCAGTGGAAGGGGTTGAGGTTAGGTGGCCAGGAGAGGGGATGAGGAGTCAGGATTCATAGGCTGTAGCTTTACCCTTAATGGAGAGTCTTTTTCTGATTGTGGTGGCAGAGAACTCGGGTCAGGACTGACCAGTATTATGGGCAAGCCACCCAGAAGCTTTGTTTGCCTTTGATTCTTGTCTGGGTTCATTCAACTTTTGTCTAATGCCAGATCCAGTCCCACTCCTTTCCCTTTGAAATGGTTTTCTGTTACTGGTGTAAAGGAGAAAAAAATGACTTAATCGTCTCACTGAGTAAACAGTTCCCACTCCATCCTCAGAAAACAAAAGCTGAAGATTGATTTTCCTCAGGAGCCATGGCAGATGAATCAGAAGGCTGGGCTTTTTCTGTGTGTGTCTGAGGTGGGCTGACAAGAACAAGTGAGCCAAATGGGGACGGCAGAAATGGCATCAGAAGGTGACACCTCTGTGTGCTGGGAAAGCACCGTGTGCTGGATGTGAACACAGCTGAGGAGGAGGGACACTTCCAGCTCCGGGCCTCCGGATAGCTCAGCTGTTGCGTCAGATGAGTCTGGGGCTTTACAAAACAGTAAGGGGGCAAGGGTGAGCAAAAAGCCAAGAGTGTGCGTGTGCAAGGAAGACGTTTCACCCCGGCAGCAGGCCAAAGGAGCGCTTACTGCAGCCCCTGGAGACACGTTTGCACACACACACGTGCTGGCTTGCACACACGCTCTCGCTCACACACACTAACACTAACAGCACAGGGAGGCTGCTCCCAGAGGCCAGCCCTGCTTCACACTGGTCCCTGTTAATGACCAACATCTGGCGAGGTAGCTGGGGTGGAGAGACAGCTGGGGCCGGCGAGCCCTTCCGCTGGAGAGGAGTGAAGGAGAGGGCTGAGGGCTGGACTGGGGAGGGGAGGGCTGGGCTGGGCTGGGCTAGGGTGGGCTTCACTTCTCTAAAAGCAGCCTGCAAACACTCACTCCTGCTTCCTCTGTGGAGAGCAGAGGTTGAGCAGCTCTCCACTTTCATGTTTTATGTGTTAAATAGCTGCTGAAAGACAATCATGTGAAACCCCCAAACCAAAGGTCCCTAGCTGCGCCAGACCATAATAACTAGGGCAAGTTTTGCCAGCCCAGCCTGATTTTGCCTGATTTTGCCTGGTTTTTAGCTTTGATGCACAGTGTAGGAGCACAGATATCCTCAATATATCCTGTTAGGAAGAATCTGTTATCCTGATGAAAGGATTTTTCAACAAGGATGTGGGCTGTTTATAGATTTGGGTTTGTCTGACCTTACAGTTGGCAAAACTGGGGAGGAGGCAGCATCTATCCCATGGCCCTGCAGCAGCCCTCCCCACAAAAAAACAGTGGCGTTTTGGCCACCAGGGAGGAGCATTCACTGGTGTGAACTGGTGGGTGATGGTGATGCTGTTAGAGGGTGTGTGGCAGCTGCTGCTGCCTGAGTTGGTCCTGTGCCTCGGATGCTCCCCAAGGTCTGACGTTAACTGAGGTGGAGTAGACGATGCACTGGCAGGGAAATATGGGAAAACTTTGCATTTTTTAAACTACAGCCATTCTTCATCTAGAAGGATTCCCCTGCCAAGCTGGGCGGTTGCCCCCTCCCTGCTCCTTCGCAGCTGCACCCCATCTCACCCCTAGAATTTGTCTGCAGGGGCCCAGTCTGCTCACACCTTGCCCAGTCTGGAGAATCCCAATCCTCCCCACCGGAGCTCCAGGCAGCAGAAACCCTGCCCTGTGTGTCAGCCTGCCTGAGCAGGGACTGCAGCTACCCTGAGACAGCACTTAGCAAACATACCAAAGGCTTTCTGGGCATCAGAGAGGTGATATTATCCAGCTCTGCCGTTATCATTGCCTCCTCCTTGGGAGTACAGGAGGGCTGTCAGAGGTGGGGAGAGAGAGATGGACGGTATAGAAAGGCAAAGGAAAGAGAAAAGGTTTTTTATGAGCAAATTGTGGAGGATTTCATCTCTGCCTGTCCAGCATGGGACTCCTGAGGAATGAGGCCTCATTTCCTGTAGCTGAGCATGCCTGTGTTTCCCACTGGCTGCACCCACTGGAAGATGCCCTGCCTGACATGCCACGGAGCTGAGGATCTGGGGAGAATGATGGGGCAGTCGGGGCTGGGAATGGTATGTGGTGCTGGGTCTTGGGAGCTGAGCCTCACCAGCATCCTTCTGCCTCTCATCGTCTCCCCAGCATTCACCCTGCCTGTAAGGCACTGGTTGGTAAGGGCTGGAATGAACATCGGGGTATCTTTTGTCCCAGGAATATCCTCAAACTGGAGGTCTCCCCAAACTGGGGTCAGCAAGGCCAGACTATGCCCTCAATCTCTGGCTTCCAGGTTGAGTGTGGGACCACAGAGGAAGGCTGAGGTTAGAGTTTGGCCACGGATTTAATTAGTCCCCCAGATGTGTGTATGCATGTCACAACATCACCAGACACAATCTGCACGTCCCCAGTTGGTCACCAGTGAATCACGCAGACTGGAAAAATACAATCCAACTCTAATGCTGTGACAGATCTGTGAGTGCTCTCTAGTAATACGTGAGTAGTGTGTGTGAGCAGCCAGTAGGGACAGTCAGCATCTGACGTTGCTGCCTTGAAGAATGGGATGTTTACTGTATGGCTGTGTTGAGTTCAACAGGGAATGACTCAGGCCAGACCTTCAAGACATGCCTGAGGCTCTTTTGGGATGATGCTCATCAAGTTCTGAGGACACTGACTTGACCTCCCTCCCCTTCCCTTCAAGCCCATCACACAAGCACACAAGCATTGGGCAATCAAAGCCCTAAATCACAGGTATTGAGGAAACAAGGGAAGTCCTGTTTTATCATGAGACATTTCTGCTAAGAGGGAAGGAATTCATCCTGGTGGGTGTTAGGGGAGAAGCACTCTCTGGAGATTGACCTGTCTGGGGCACTGTGATGAGCTAGTGAGTTGGTGATCAGGGAAAAAGCAATGCCTCTCCACCATCCTCCCTCCTTACTGGATACTCCTGTGTAGTGGCATCCAGACACAAATTCCTGCTGGGTGGGATTCTCCTTTGAGACAGGATCAGCCAGCTCCTGTCTGGCAATCCTCCAGGCTGGCTATTCCTCCCCCCTCAAGAGGCTCTGGATGCTGCCAGTGCTGCCAGCTGTGCATAGCTGGGTCACAGATGTGCTGCTGTGGCGCACACTCACAACATGCCCATGTCTTTGCTGGTGGGATTGGGAGAGAGCCCACAGTGGTCTAAAGTGCAGGCAAGAAACTGAATATTCCTGGGTTCTGTGGCCTTTTCTTCAAAGGCCCATCTGTGGAAGGAGCCAGTGCTGACCCAGATGTGGGATCAGCAGGAGTGTTCTTTAAGCCTTTACATGTCACCCCTTTGCACTTGCATACTTAAGGGCTTAAGAGTTGGACAGCAAGGAGAAGATGGTCTGGTCTCCTGCTGTGTTGGCCTTGGAGGACTGGAGAGGCAGAGCCTCTGCCTGATGAAGGGATGGATCCCAGCCACAATCAGCTGGTGGAAACCCGTTCTGTGGCCTGTGGCATTTATGTGGAGTAGTTAGGAGGCTGCAGGGTGTTACAGGGGTATAGTGCTGTGACAGAGGTTGCTGCACCACTTGAGCTCAGATCCTCCTGGCATCGAGCTGGGCATGAGCATTTGTTCTCTCCCCTTGGCTTTCCCAGGCAGAGGAGACAAGGCAAGACTTCAGTGAAGAGAAAGGGAAGGGAACTAGGTGGACATTCTGACAAACCCTTGGGGGCACTGAGCTGCCAGGAGCAGCGAGGAGTTTGGTGCTGCTCTGTGTCCCCCTGAGATGGACAATTCTAACCCTCTGGCTCTGCATCTCTGATCAGCTTGACCACAAGTGCCAACTGTTTGCCTTCAACTATCAAATCCTACCAGCCACTACTTCTTCCTTGGCACTGATTCCCATCTCTTATTGTTTGGATCCATCCACTGCCAAAAGCAGGTCATGGAACAATAGAATTACAGATTTACAGAATGATTCAGGTTGGAAGGAGCCTTAAAGATCATCTAGTTCCAACCCCCCTGCCATAGGCAGGGACAGCTTGCTCAGAGCTCCATCCAGCCTGGCCTTGGACACTTCCAGGGATGGGATGTTGAGTCTATGTGAGCTGCATTAGACTCTAGTGTGGGTGAGAGCCTCAGTATCAGACCTCCAGCTGGAAAGCACTGCAAGTCAGACCCACACGGTCAGTTTGGCATCTAAACTGCTGTTGAAAATAACTTGCTTGTCTCTGAGGTGAAGCTCTGTGGTATCTCATCTGCTCAGGTCTGCTGCTGGAGGACAAGACTGGGTCCTATTTCAGGGAAATGATGGAAGACAAAATAGCATAGGAAAGACACTAAAGCTGACACAGAGATCAGAGGAAGCTTAAAAGCACCTGGGTCCAAAGAGTTGGCATCAAACTCAAAAACCCCACGTGAAAGCATAGCAAGGGACATGTTCCCGGGTCAGCTCCTGACCCTGCAGTTTTGGGTAAGGGCTTTCTATGGCTTGACACTCTGCTGAGGTGCTGAGCACTGGGCTTCTGGCTCAAGGGTGAATTTTACTGTAGTCTCAAACAATTTGTCAAGTGGCTAGTGTAAAATGTCTCTCTTCCTCAGGATCATGACACCTCATCTTGTGGGGCTGCAGTCACAGGTTTAAGGATTTGGTGGCTGTATAAGCCACCAGCAAGAAAAAGCCCCTGAGTGAGACCCAAATAGCTGCTCACAGGTATCCAGGGGCTGACCTGACTGGTGTGCTTTGTCCTTTGATATCCAGGTCTGTCCTGAGCATCTGGACTCAGACAATGGTGAGTGAGAAAAGAGTGACCAAAAGAGGGACCTGGGAAATGTGGGAGGGGTAAAAAAAGGTGGCAGGAGGCAGGGATGGCTTAGCTAGCCTGGCATTGGGGTGGACTGATAGCATCATGGGTTATCCCTTAGCAAAAAGGAACAGAAGCTTGCAATGCTGAAATGTCTTCCTCCCACTATGGTGCCTCAGAGCCAGAGGATGTGCTAGGGCTGTTTCTAGCTTGGTTGTCTGCATCATGGATGAGCGTCCAGGTGCGTTACTGGGTAGGGGTGGATCAGGCTGCTGGGCCAGAGCAGTTGGTTTAATGCTCTCTCCACTGGTTATTAGGTTGTTGCAGAGTCAAGGTGGCATATCAGGCTCTGGGAGCTTTGGTGAGACCACTTATGAGGGCAGGGGGCTGTGTTTAACCCTCCACGTGGCCAAGCGTTCTAGGAGGCTGAAAGTCCGTGGAGACAGCCACATTTCCAACGCCAAAACCGACTGCGGTTTTCTGGCGGCATGAATAGCTCTGTGTCTGCACGGGGAGGAAGGAGGAGGGACTGCGCGATGCTATTCCTTACGCCTCCTAAGCGGAGGACGAGACAGGCAGAGGTTTCCCCCGCGTCTGTGACGCTGACGCCGGGCTGGCGAAGCTGCTCTGGCTCACGGGGTGTCTGCACGCTGCTTCCCGAGGCGCACAGCAGGGTCAGCCGTGCGCCCGCACGCCTCCATCCGCGCTCGCACGGAAACTGTCCCTCCGGCCACCTGCCTCTGAATCACAGCCTCGGGTCCTGGCTCAGAGCAGGGGGATTTCCCAGCTCCCGGCACAAGGGCTTGCGTGCGGAGGAGCCTCCTTGCAGGCAGCTGGAAATCGTCTCCAAAGGCACATTCCTGGAAGAGCCAGGGCTGAGAATGTCGCTGAGTGGGTGGAAGTCCCTGAGGACTTTGCTGTGTTTTGTGGGTTCTGTCCCTGCAGTAAGCACAGGGGCAGAAGGCGCTGGCCTTGCTGCACCCCCTCGTGTGATGTCTTTTTCTCAAGTGCATCCTTACGGTTTCCTCCAGTTCAGGATATCTCCAAAGCCATCTCCCTCCACAGAATGGAGAAGTCTGGACGCTGTTACCTGGCTGAGTGGGAGCATAAAAATGCTGTGGGTTAACGCTGACACCCTGACAGGGGTCAATGGAACTCCTTTGCTTGCCTGGTTGCTCTCAGTGTGGGCTTCAGGATAGCAGAGTGAGTGTGGGACAGCTTTGCTTGCTGTTCCCCCACAAGGATGCTCCTTCCCCAGCCTCCTGCCCACTTCTTCCAGTGCTGGGCACTCTTTCCCTGAGTTTCCCATGGGAGAAACTGCTTTCATATTTCCTGTGCTTCCATAGTATGTGGGTGATGTGGGAGGTGCTGGGGTTCCAGATAAGACATTGTGGCAGCAGGGACCTGTCTGAATGTGATTCTTTGGGCAGTTGAGTGGAGGGTGCCCACCACATCCTCTGAGCTGCTTCTCACTCACTGCCTGTGGGAGGAAAGTATATTTTAGCATCAGCCAGGCACGGATGCCAAACAAGCAGCTGGCAAAAGCACAAATATTTTGGCTACCCCAACACATCTGTTTAGAAGCAGCTCAGCCCCGATTTTAAACAAAATGGGGAAGAAAATACATTAATTGAAGCCATGTCCTTAGGAACGCAATCCCTTGGCTAGGGCCCAGCAATGGCAGCCTCGTTGGGAGATCACGTGTCACACAGCCAAGACAATCACCCTGGCTCTGTTGTGAGCCCCTTGTGCTGCTTTTGGGTGGCTCACACGTCCTACAGAAGCTGAGGGAAGCTGTACCTGGCTGTGTGAATGCATGGCACTCTTGCAGGAGTACATACTCTGGCAGCATCACACCTCCCCATAGCACCATCCTGTTTCTTGGGAAGGAGTCAATGTCAGGGGTTGACTGCTCCTGCTCTGCTTCATCTTTTCAGGGAAGGATCCAACCCTGGGAGATCCTAAAAAAGATCAGCTGTTTTCCCAGCAGCCCCTGGCTTCGTGTGTGGGACTTGGATTATTAGATTGGGAACAGCTGATCCAAAGTCTGTTGACAAATCCATGAAGAGTCCGTGAAGCTTAGACACTACTCTCCTGATAGCCTCCTTTGGTTGACCTCAGACCTTGTTAATCTCCCAGAGGCGAGTCTGCAAAAACAGCTTAAGAGGGAAATTGGTGTGTGGAATGAAAAAGGGAGCTTCCCAAGCTTCTCATCTGCTTCTCCCGTGAACTCTGCAGCCCTTCCTGAGCTCGGGGGTGTTGCAGGTATCTGGGATATTTAGACTGAACTCAGAGGTGAGGAATGCCTACACTGTGGTCAGGGCAACGTGCCCAACCCCACTGATACACCACTGCCAGGATGGTGGCTGCTATGTTACCCAGTGCCCCATGTGTCCCACAACGCTGGTGTCCTTCTCCCCATCTCCTTCCTTACAGCGGAGGCAGCACAACCTGCCCAGCTGCTCCAGTTTGGTATGTGGAGGTCTGTGGGAAGTTCTGGAGGGAGGCCAGCCCCCCCAGACTACTGCAGCAGGGGGCTGTCCTCCATCTCGCAGCAGAACAAAACACATGAGCTCAGGGGTCGCTGGGGTTTGGAGAGGAAGCTGGAGAAGCCCAACATACAGAAATAGGGATAGGGAAGGAACCAGATGTCCCGTAGCCCATTGGATGCCCATGCTGCAGCACTCAGCATTGGGTGAAGTCCTGAGAGAGAGGCCCTGGCTTCCCAGCAGGGCTGTACTGAAGACCCATTGGATGCCCCTTAGGTGGTGATGCTTGGTGGTGTCATTGGGTCTGTCCAAACATCAGCTAGAGCTGACATTCCCATGGGCTCCCTGTCCATGCTGGAATTGGCCATGCTCTGACATGGAGAAAGGCAATGGTTAACAGCTGTGCCATCGTTATTCTTACACAACCTCCTCCGTAGTACGCAGCCAGCCTCCGGGATGTAATAAGTACTAATGTCGTCCTGGGCAGAGGCGATGGGGGCAGGGAGCGCCTCAGAGGAAACCCTTGGCTCGTGTCAATCAGCATAACTTTTTATTTTACAGATCACGCTGCAGAGCGCTTCCAAGTATGAACAAACCTAAATGAAGACAGCTGGCAAAGGCTCTTGTCATCTAATTCCTTCCAGATGTGTGGTCATATGCTGCAGTTTCTGACTAATGACATCCCAGAGGAAAGCCCTGGGGATGCAGCAGCAATGGGGCGGGCGAGGGGCATGCCAGGAACCTGTTGGTGGGCCAGCAGCACTGGCTCCCCAGGAGCTGCTGTCTGGAGACCCTGGGGAGGGGCCCTCTGCTCTCCCCCTCTTCCCCCTGCAATCAGCAGGGCTCCAAGGGTGGCACAGGGCTGCCTCTGCCACGCTTGGGCACCCAGGCAGCTCTCCACAGGTGGGTAAAGCTACTTAATCCAAGAGCTGTATCCTGCAGAGATAGCCACTTTATGGCCTGGAAGCCAAAAAACCGCACTTAGTAGGGTTGTGCTGGAGCAAATCAGTGATGTTTTCTGATAATGAATTGAGGTTGAAGTGTTTATGCTGCTTCCCGCTTGCAAGCCCATTCAGATCTCCCCGTGGGATGCCTCTGTCTGCCACAGAGATGTCTGAGAAATCAGTCTGGGTGGGAAGATTTGTAAATCCTGCTGCCTCCTCCTGACATATCTGCCCTGCACATTCCCATTCTGTGTTCCTGCACAGCCTGGATTATATTAGAGCTGTGCACAGTCTCCAGTGGGTTTAGTTTCCTCACCCCTCTGTGGGGGAGACAGTGCTAGTTTGATGACCTGGGGCTTAGGAGATGCTCGGTGTCTTGGAGATGGGTCAGGAACTGGGGGGTACCAGCCCTTCTGACTGCAGGTGGGAGATCACATCTTCCCAGTGTATTGCCTCCTTCACACGGTCTTTCAGAAACGGCAGCCCACCCGGGGCCAGGCTTGCTGCTTAGGAAGAGGAGTCATTTTGGGTCTACCCATGGTCCCTGTTCTCCCCTCTTCCTCTCCACACCTTTGCAATTAACCTCTGAACTCTGGCTAATCCCAGGATTAGCACGTCATGGGCTATTGGTTATGTCTTCCACCACCCCTTCCATGTCCCGACATCCCTGACAGACTTGCAGGGGGGTCCGGAAAGCCAGGTTGCGCCTGAGAAGGGAGGAGGCTTGTAATGAATGCACGATGTCAGGAGCCTGAAGGGTGGTGAGAGATGATCCGGGGGTCGCCTGTGACTGATAATGGTCTCCTGAAGCCTGGGACCAGGGTGGAGGGGCACAAAGAGCCTGAGGGGCTGTGGCAGCCACTTCAGCCTCCCTACCTTGGCCCCTTCTGCCAGGCAAAGTGGGCTGCAGAGGAAAGGAAAATCCTGGTGGGCTTTCAGTGAAGGTGTAAGTATCTCCTCTGGCTGCAGGCAGGCTGCAGGCAAAGAAGTAGCTTGTGGCTTTTGGTGCAGCATCTCCTCCAGGACTTACTTATGCATGTGTTTTCCCTCTTGAGCGTGTCCTTGGGTGAAGGGAGAACTTGCTTGTGGGGTTTATTCAATATCAGTGCTTGAGATGCACTCCAGGTCTGTGGGTGAGCTTTCTGCTCCCTTCTCAGCCCTCCTCTGCCTTGCCTGTGCCTCCCTGGGGGCACTTCACAGCTCCCAGATGACTGATTTTCAAAGAGAGCCCCAGAGAGATTCACATTTAACCTAACAGAGGCAGTGAAGTGACCTCTGTCACTTCTCCCTCAAGATGAAAACTCCCAGCCGTGATGAAGCATTAGGCGGTACAGTCAATTTAGCCACAAGAGCTGCTTTTTACATCCAAGACATCCAGCTGTGTAATGGACCACACGGTGGAAATAACAGAAGTAGCAAAGGACTCATGCTGGGGTTGGCCCAAAGGAAAACAGAAACTGCTGGGGAAAGCCTCATAGAGAGTGGTCAAGACATGCTGAAGGTATCCTGGTGCCTGTTTCCCTTAGCTGAGGGGTTTGTCTCTGGCTTTGAGTGCCTGTTACCTCCCTTGCTGTAAGTGCCTGTGCTCTCTCCTTCTTGTGTAACTCCATGAGTTTCTCCAGGACCCTGGGCTGGGGGGAGAAGGATGAGTCCAGTTGCTGGAGCAATTCCTTGCCACACTGGCAAGGTGCTGGGGGCTGAGCCTGGTGGGTGCTGCCTGGAGGGGAGAAAACTCCGTTAAAGGCACCTGGGTTTGCAGCAGTGTGGGCTGCAGCTTTCCTTTCTCTCTGGGGCAGAGGAGCAGCACTTTCTTCTGCTTCCACTGTGCCCCAAGGACGGAAATGGGAGGGGAGCTGCTCCCTGGAGGCTGCCTGGGAGCAAAGAAGTCGGCATGAGCTGGCAGTTTGTTTGCACCTCTTGTTACATGCTGGGAGCGGGACTGAGGGCAGATGCAGACATGCTCAAAAGGAAGTGGGCAATAAGCTCATATCCCTGCCGTACCATGTGCTGTGTGTGTACAGGATGTTTGGTTTCCTATTGATCCTGTCCAGAGATAGTTGGCACAGGAGATGCAGAGGCGTGCTTTGTGATTTCCTTAAGCTGAAGGTTTCCCTGCCTCTTTCTTCCACTTGCAGCCAGGTTTGTGTGTGAGGCACCTGAAGTGGCGAGCCGCTGTGCTCTGCCCCAGTACTGGCTGTGTTTGCAGGGAGGTGGGCTGGTGGCTCTTTGTCTCAGGAGTGACTCAGGCTGATGAACCCAATTTGGCCAGGCACAGGAGCACCTCTTTGGAAGGTGCCTTTAGCTCCCAGGACCCAGTCTGGCCCTGCTGCTGGTGAGCTCTCTGCTGGATGCGGAGGGTCAATGTGTAGGGCACCATGTACTAACCGGACACAGGAAAGTGGTTTCCAGCTCCAGTGACCACAGCATCACCTCATCTGTGATGTCCCAGTCAAACCCAGTACAACGATGATGGCCCAACTTGCAGCCATGCTCTGACATGCATCAGACTGAGCCATGAAGGCCCACCCTCCCACAGTCCATGGCAGTGTTCCTTTTCTCTGGCTCTGCTCCCTGCTCTGGCTTTTCCTCCTCTGTCCCTCGGTTCCCTCCTCAGCTTCTGCCTCTTACCTGGGCCTCCCTTATTCCTGGAGCAGTATATCATCCTGCCTAGAGATGATCTTCTGCCACAGGGGCTTCACCTGCATGAAATGGCCATTTTGTCCATGAGCTGCTAGCGAGGGAATAAGCAGGGTGAATCGACATGAGGACAGGACCATCCCGAGAGCTGATGCTAGAGGTACTGTCCTTACACTGGGGCATGCTGAATTGACTTTTTCTGCCTGGAGGATTTGACTGGTGGGGTGATGTACTCCAGGTGTCATGGAAAATAGAGCATCACATCATGCTTTTCTGAAACAACACATATCCTGTGAGAGATGCAAACTCCGAGCATCTGAAAGATGAAGGACTGTGGTATGAAGAGATGTGAGGGATATGTTGGAGCATTCCTTCTGCTGTGACCTGGGAGGAACCTGCAAGAGTGGGAAGGAAAAATCAGTGGAGCCCTTCCTTCAAGTTGGACAAGCTCACCTGAGCGGAAAGATGCCAAAAAGACAATAGGGAACTGCTAGAGAGCCGCTGAAGTCAGAGATAGGTGAAGACTAGTAAGCAGTGCAGGACAGCCGTGGTATCCAGTGGTGAAGCAGGACATCTGTGGGGGGGACAGGCATGACATAGATGAAAAGGCTGGACTTCAGGCACCATTTATGAGTGCATGGAACCTTATCCCCAGGAAGGGGCTGGCTGCTCCCTGTTTGCATTGGTTTCAGTCATGCTTTGGCTCCCAGCTGGAGAATGGACTAGAAAGAAATTGGTGGTGCTTTCCCGTCTTCTCACCCTTCCTGGCAGTGGTGGCGAAGGGAGTACCAGGGAGAGAGTTTAGGAAATACAATTACAAGGTGCCAGTACCTCTGAGGACAGCCAACCCTGCCCCATCTGATTTCTGTGATATCAAGGGGAGTGCACTCCAGGTGTGCACCCTGAGCCTCTGAGCAATGCTTTGTTTGTAAACACTTGTTAAAAAAACATTAAAAATAAAAGACTTTTGAGATGATCTTGGTCTTGCCACATCACCAGGTGCTGGAAGAGCTCTGGCTGCCCACAGAGCAGGACTTGGGTAAGCCTCAGGCATGCCAGTGGGGATTCCCTGGCTTCAGAGAGGAAAACTTCTGGGAAGAAGCACCACCAGCTTCTGTGAAATGCTTTCATTCATTGCTGTCCAAGCAGGAACTGATCCTGGCAAAAAGTGGCGAGGGGATGTGTTTCATTCCCAGCAGGGGCTGGTTTTGATCAGAAATGATCTGGCGCTGGACCTCGGCAGGACTGATAACTGCAACCTGCTGCCCTGAGTGCCGCTTGGCCCTGACGAGGCTCGCTTGTGTTTGCATTTGGAAAGGCCTCCCGTGCTCCCAGCAGCTCACAGTTGAACTGCTTCCAAGGTGGCTTACTTTTTTCTCTTTTTATCGCCATTATTATTTTTCAATAAAGTGCCCTGATTAGCTTCTGAGGCTTCGTGGTAAAGTGGCCTCAGAATTAATTTCCTCTCCTTGGCTACTCACAGTGGTTTCCAAGCCAGCTCAGCACTGCTGAGAAGTGAGACTAAGTGTGGTGACTCCCAGCAGGCTGAGAGGAAGCCCAGGACACTGACTCTGTGCTGATGCCACAGCGCTCTTTGGGAAATACCAGGGAGAGCAACAGCGCAGGAGCAGAGTGTGGTGTGGGGAGTGCAGGTGTGGGATATCCACCCAAGTTCATCTCCTTGACTTCATTCTCCTCTGCATCTGCTGTAAGGTTTTTCTCCACTCCTCAGAAAGCACTGTTTATTAATATCAGTTGTGTTATTAGTAACAATAATTAAAACATTGGCAGTAATACTAATGCATAGTGTTTGTTGCTATTTGCAGAACTGAGGACAGAAGGAACCGAGTCTGCAGGTACCATCAGCTCTTCTCTTTTTACCATCTTCTCTGTCTTTTCCCCCTCTCCAAAGCCAAGAAAAAGCTTTTCCTGCTCTCCTTTAGGCTGCAGAAGGCCAGAGGTGTGGGGCCCCACAGGGAAGGCAGGTGGATTGTAGAAGCTCAGGCTGGGTTGCATGTGAGTCCTGGCTTGGCAAACACCACAGTGACAAACAAAGCTGACCTGGGAGAGCACTTCCAGCATATCCCTGGGGCAATTAGGTCACTGAAGGAGGACAGGACAAGTTCAAGGCTCATTTGTCCAGAGTCCAAACTGAGTGGGATGGAAGCAGTGGCGTGAGCGGATCAGAGAAGTGGAGAGGTATGAGCAGAAGAAACTTTGGGTTCCTTACTGGAAAGCCTTAGCCAGCCTAACCCATAGCCACTGGCAGACAGAGGGGACATCCTGCCTTAGGGTGAGCAACAGACAATGAACTGAAAGGACAGGCATGCCCCTGGCCTCATTACCCTGCTGGGGCACACAGAACACGGCCACATCCCTGCCGGCATTTTCCTTCGCAGAGTGGTGAGGCAGAGGCACAGACAGGAAGGGAACATACCTTTGCTGGAAAATGTCATGTATTAAGGTTGAGTGCTGTAGTGGCTGGGCTTCCCAGAGAGAGGGCCAGTGGTACTTGGAAGCACCACAGGGCTCTTGTATTTATGAACTTTAGTGATCAGCAAGCTCTTTGCAAGCCTGCACTGCGTCCAAGCTGCTCTGGCCAGCTGTTCTCTACTGGCTGTTAATCCTCACTAATTTGCTTGTCTAAAGCCTAAAGGCTCCTACATACTCCTGATTACTAGGGGTCTGTGTGGAGGATGAAGATGCTTACATCCTTATTCACCTTTTCCCTCTCTTCCTCTTCCTTTCCTACTGGGGTCCTTTGCTCTTTGGCTGTGTTTTTCTCTTACTGCAGCACCTCACCTCCCTGCCCAGCTTTAGTCTTTGGCTGGCCTGAGGGAAAGGCCATCCATTGCCAGCATATATTGCTTTGCTTGCCTTCATTTCCTCAGGACCTTCTCTCCCAAGCTGACGTGCTGAAGATAACATATCTCTCCCTCCCTTTGCCTCGCATGCCTTTCCCCTTTATTGCATGTATTTCTCTCTCTCTCTCCATCCCTGTGATTGAAACTTGGCAGGAAATTCAGATATGCTCAGTCATTAAAGTGACTAAGGAAAGGCCAGATCACAGCCTGAAGCAGCAGAGGGAGTGGAAATGGGCTCTCAGCTGATCCCCATCCTTTCCACATCAGCTGGGAATGAGATCCCTCCTCCCTGTGCTAGCAACAGCCGCTGGCTGACCCCAGGAAACTGGCAGTGCTTGCCTACCCAAATGGGAAGTGGGATCTGCTGGGACAACTTTCTTGATGCTCCCACCCTTACTTTTAGATTGGAAGATGAACAAGTGTGTTGGGTAGTCCCTGGGAGAGTCCCTCTGCATCTGGGAGTTCAGGGGCAGATCCCTTAAGCTGAGCTGTTGTCTGGAGCCAGCGTGCTGGTGTTGGACGGCGCTGCTTGGGTCTGTGTGTGCGTTGCTGCTGTGTTTGTGTGTGTGTGCCTGTTCACACAGCGGGATGCTGCTGAGGCCAAGCTATGTGTACTCATTGGGTGTGGTTTCCATGGGCAGAGGTTTTGTCTTTCCTTGCTGCTCCATCATTCCCCATCTCTGTGCTGCATGGCCAGCTCTGGCCCCCAAAATGACAGGACAGGAGGTAAAACAGGGAGCAATTTCCTGTAGCAAGTGCATGGTCTCAGGAAGGGAGCACTGTGGTCTACCTGGTAGCTTGAAAAGGAAATAAGGGCAGTGCAGTAGTGGAATAAATGTTGCAGGGAGATGTAGAGAAGCTCTGGTGTGTCACAGCTTTCAGTGTCAGACGAATGGGGCACAGGCTAAAATGCAAAGAGGCCAAACTCCAGGCAGATAAAAGGGGTGATTGTGCAACCCTTGAAACCAGCAAATAATTAGGTGCAGAACACATGAAATATTTTTAATGACCAAGAAGAGCATTGGCCAACTGCTTTATAAAGTTCCCCAGGTGGTGCTGTTTAGCCAGTGGAGCCAGGATCTGGAGAGGCTTTGGCCAGGGTCAGGTTCTCCAGGCTGAGTGCCCAGCTGTGGCAATGGTAGGTAGCTGGACACACACAGTCAGGAGAAACCCCAGAGAGAGCAAGGGATGCTGTGGGGATCTGAGGTTATGCTTTGCTGAAACTGATGCTCTATGACTCTGCTACTGTTTCCCACTGGGGCCAGGAGGCAGGCACCATGATGGATGAGACCTCCTGTCTCTGTTTGGTGACAAGCAGGATAACAATCAGTGATGGCGTCTGGCGTGGCAAGAGCATGGTTTGTGGTGGCTGGCTGGACCATGCTTCCTTCAGCTTCACTTCACGTTGGTGCAGCTCTGGTGGCATTCTTATGGCATGAAGTCACTGGATCTGGATGTACAACAGCTCTGGGCAAGGCTGGGCTTTGATGTGCTGTGGTTCTGTTCTTGCAGCTTCCCCAAGAGACGTCTTTCAGGCGACATCCCAGCTTCCCCATGGGACAGTGCAAACGCCAGACATCATTAGGTCTAGAGCAGATGTAAGGAGAAGCCACAGCTGCTGTGCCAGCTAACACTGCCCTGTCTTGGGCTTGGTGGGAGTGAGGTGATGTGAGCGACCTGTCCAGAGCAGGTCTTTGGGAGTTCCTACCTGGATAAGGCAGATCTTGGCAATGACAGGAACTGGCAGTCTTCGTAAGTCATCCTGCTCCCTTGTTCTCCAAACACATGGATGCTGGCCAGACCATATGAGGTTGGCTTGTCTATACTCATGGTGTAAAAGTGCCTTGTGGGTTCTGTTAGGAGATCTCTAGTGTCCCCCACGTGGGATCTTGGTCAGCCTCGGCTCCCTCATGGAGTTCAGCCTACCACCAGCACGCTTTAAGGGAAGCCAGACTAGAATGGTAGCTGAGATGGCGCTTGGAAGTCAGTCTCCCGAGCGGAAAGGAGCTTTATGAGTGTTACTGGAAGCTGCTGTGGCTGAGTTACCAGAAATAAACCACTTCGATTTGAGGCCAAGTGCTCTCAGACCACTGCATTTCCCACTCTGGTAGCTGGGCCACCTTCCTAGTGCTTTTGCTTCTCAGCAGGGAGATGTTCTGTAAATGCCACCCACTGCTCTTGCCGATTTGGGTGGGTGGCAATGAGGCAGGAAGACAAAGGTGGGTGCCTTGCCGAAGGCTCCTGTTAACATGGATTTTTTTTTTTTTCTCTTTTCTGGGAAATGGGTTTTAAAAGAAGTAGCAATAATAGCTCCTTTTCATTCACAGGGAATTGCAGGGCTGGGGGGCAGGAGGCAGCTGGAAAGAGATGCTCTGCCCACAGTCCGGGAGCAGAGGATGTGTCCCTGGGGAGGCACAAATGCCTCAAATGGAGACTTTGCACACATGGGGGTGGCAGGATAAGTGGCCTTTAGCCAACGCATCCCTGCTATTCTCCTGCCTGTCTTTGATTTTAAATAAACTGCAAACATGACGCACAAGCTACGTGTTAACCTGCTCCCCATCAGGAAGCATGGGGGCTGATGCCTACACAGCCTTCAGCAGATGGGATTTTTTTTCCCATCACCCCAGGAAAAGGGGGCAGGGACCTATCAGCCTTGGGTCCTGGAGGGGGGACTGAGGCAAGGAGGGGTTTGCCTGCTGCATGCAGAGTAGGGAGACCTGAGCCCAATGCTTTCATCCTAAATTCATGTTTTCTCTTCTGTGGAAATACCTAGTGAAGAGGCAAAAACTGAGAACAACAGGGACATGCAAAGACTGCGTGTGGCTCAGGGCAAAAGTTGTGATTGGTACCACCTCTGTGTTAAGATGGAGCATCATCTGACAATTCAGGACTCCTGATAATTTCCCTTGCTGAGTCTTTGAGCTTTGCGGAGACAAAGCAGCCTGCCAGTAGATCCTCTTGGCCAGTGCTGGGAGTTGCTATCTCCACCATGATCCTTCTTCAAGGGCAGGGTTTTTTGGTGGAAGGAGTGTGGCAAAAGCCCTCAGTGTCTGAGACCGGTGCCCTTTTAGCAGCACATTCTCCCTGCTGCACTGCGAGCAGCCAGCCCTGCCTGCAGCATGGCCAATGCACCAAATCCACCAACTTGGCCAGTATCCTAAACCCAGATAATGCAGTCAATTGCCAGGCAGTGCCTGGTTTTCTGCGCTGGAGTCAGGGAGAAGGAATGTGGGTGGCTCTGCATGCTGAGGCTATCTATGCCGTGGTGGTGGTTAGCCCTATGCAGTGTTGATTTCCAGCCTCCCTGGGGATTGGGAACCAGCAGGAACTCTTCCCCATGGTCCCATGTGGCCCGAGCTTGGATGCACGGGGCAATAATCCTACATTGAGGCAGTGCCCAGCTCTGGAGTGGGTCAGGGTGATGTTGGAGGGTATTACTATGCCCTATTGTGTCTCAGGATTGGTATAACATCTGGTAGCAACTTGTTGAAGGAGCACTATCCGCTAAAAAATGCACTTCTCTCACACAGTTATTTACATCCCCTTGCTGAGCTGTGAAGTTCCTGAGAGCGGAGGAAAACGCTCATGCTCTGCTCCTGGCTGGGTCATGCGGTGCGTGTGTCAGCACTTTGGGTGCAATCGGTTTTCGTTTGGTCAGTGAGTTTCTTCCGTTGTTTGGGTGGGCCTTGCACAACCTTTGGGGGAGAGCGAAAGCTTTTTTAGAAAGTGGAATATATGACTGTGAAACCACAAGAGTGTCGGAGGGTCTCAGGCGTGCGTAGGAAAGCCTAAATGGCTCCTGGATTTCAGGATGTTAGTCACCGTCACTATCACTTTCCTGGCCTACTGCTCCCTGCTACCCACCTTTTGTCAGCATTCTAATTCTCCATGAATCATGTAGGATTTTGGGAAGACCATTCTTTCCTCGCCATCTGTACAATCCATGGTGCCTCATGGCTGCTACTGTGACATAAAAAAATGTTAGTAAAATAACCACAACACACTCATTTTGGAAACATATGAGAATTCAAATTGACAGTTTCCCTCTATACTTAGGAGTAAAACCACAGGTCCTGGAAAAACTCCAGCTGGTGTGAGGCTTAGCACACATAAGCATCCAGGAATATTTGAGGTATGATACAGGGAAAAACTTTCTAACTGTGAGGCTGGTTAATGCAGGGGCAAACCATCTAAAGGCACAATGGGAGATCCTTCCTGTGATGTTTTCAGAGGGGCTTAGACTAGTGTCTCTCAGAGAGTGCTGGTGATACCTGAGCAGGGTCCCTTTCACCTCTACAATCTATCCTACTTTCTCTCGTGGGAGACAAAGTCCTGTTCAATATCTTTGTTTTTAGACTTGGGAGCTCTGTGATGGCTTGGGAGCTCTCTGATGGGTTAAGCTGAGCCTAAAGAAAGGACTGCATCTAACCAGGGCCATCCTCTGTGAGAGGTATGCCATGTCAGTGACTGAAATGGCTCCTGGGGGAGGGCTGCAGAACATGAAATAGGAGAGCAACGTAAAAGTGAGAAAAATGTGGCTGAATTTGTGGTGCCATTGTATCCTGCAGGAGTTCCTGGAAAAGCTTCCTGGCAGAGGCAGGAGCTGTCCCAAACAGCTAAGCACAATGTCAAGCCCAGGAGCTGTGTCTCTGGCATGGAAAGGCAACAAGCCCCGCTACACCTGGGCATGATGGAAGAGACACTGGACTGAGCTCACGTGCCTGTGCATCCCATTACTTGGGTGGGTGTATCCAGCATCTTACCAGAAGTCTGGGATCAAAGGATCTGGTCTGGCATCCCAGATACCATCATGCTTCCAAGAAGAAAAATAACCTAGTTAATGTTATTTTTTTGTTTATTTAAGATGCCAGGAGAAGGCAGTATCATGTACAGTACAAAAGCAAAGAGGGTTAGTCCTTCATACAACCCTTGTGTAAGCATCAGGATGCAGTGAGTGCTACAAATCTGTGACTCCTGATGATGACGAGGCAGACACAAGGAGTAAATGTCCCTCAAGTACTCTTAGTTATGAAAGCAGCCTCTGTCTCAGGAAGTCCTGAGCTACAATCAGCCTGGAAGAGCATGCAGAGGCAATATCACTGTTGGCCTGCTCTTCTCTTCTTCTCCCTCAGGCATCTATCAGCCAGCATTGGAGACAGAGCACTTGGCTGATAGATGCTCACTTTGACTCAGCACAGCTGTGCTTGTTCCTTGTGTGTGGAGCCACAGGGAGGCTGCTGTTGCACATAGAGTTTTGCCCATGACTCTCCCTGTCACATCAAATCATAAATATTTTGCAAGGGAAAGGTTTACAGAGCCAAAATGTCATCCTCTTCCCTTTTCCCTGTGAAAAAGTGTATTGCCTCACATTCCCAGGCTGTTGATCGGTGCTGTCTCTGGTCACGCCACTGGTGCCTGGGTGTGTGCCTTGTCTGCTGTCCCCAAGGGCACCCAGACATGGAGTTTCATGGGGAGGGTGAGATCTGGTCCTTTTGTGTAGCTGTGTTTAGACCCTATCTCCACACTCACAGTGGGAAGTGTGCCAAGAGAGGGGTGACCTCTGGAAGGTCAGAAGTGAGAGGATAGATGGCCCTGTGGTATCTTTAGCTAAGTACTGCATGATCTGTGCACTGCAAATTCCCCTGGGAAGAAACTGCACAGAGCCCTGTGGTGGGGAAATGAACAGGAGAGTGAATGCACAGGCTGTGGAAAACCTTCTGGGAGCTGTGAGGGAGCTGGCGTTCACACCTGGTGAGGGACGAGGGCACTGTTGAAATGAGGTCCACATTGCTTTGAGATTTGGTGAGAGGCACAGCTGATGCCAGACCTTGGGCACTGCCATGCAAAATCCAGGTGGCACAGGAAGATGTCTCCCACCTTGGTGCTGCTGTAGGCTGAGGAGCTTTCCGGAGGAGTCTGTCAGGGAGATGTGCGGTTTGGTGTGGAGAGGTAGGCACAATCCCTTTGTCTGGAATGCTGCCTTGGAGAGACCCTCCTGAGCAGTGGCTCCTGCCCTGCACACAGCATGCTATGTCTGCTGGCAGAGGGTCCCTCTCTAAGACTCCTGGAGGAAAGATCTTCTTGTGGAAAGATCTGCCAAGCGCCTCGTGCTCCTTCCCTCCCTTTTGCCTGGTGCTCTCCTTTGGGATCTGTGGCTGACACAGAGGATTTTTTTGTCACACAGTTATACTTTTTCCTCTCTGAAGGGCAGAAAAGACCAGGATGGAGATGAGCAGCTCTGCTTTCACACCAGAAAAGATGGTTAACTGGGAAGAGAGAGCCAGGTGGGGCACAGCCACGGGCCAGGCCCCGAGCAGAAGGCCGCGGCACCCCCTGCCATATTTGCACAGGGCTGAGCACTGCCCCCGCGCCCCCTGTTCCCAATCCCGTCCCCCTGTGACCCTCTCCCACCAAATGGCCGCCCCCCCGGCCCCGGCAGGGCTCTCCACACAACGGAGGGGCTGTGTGACCTGCCTGCTCCCAACTTGGTTGCTATAGGAAAGGGAAGAGGCTGGAGAGAATGTGTGGGGCCTATTCACCCCCCCAGCCCCGATTCACGGTGCCCCTGAGGTAATGTTTGCCCGGCTCGCCGTGATCTTGCCTGATAAAGGGGCCTCCTAAAAGCCGGGGGGGACACACCAGAACAAAGAGTCTGGGAGAAATATTTGCCTTGAATGCCAGTAAGATGTGGAAATGGGGAGGTTGAGTAGGGAGGGGGGCATGGTAAGAAAGGACCCTTTGAAAAAGGGGGAGGTGGGGAAAACTGCATGCCCGGCTGGCCCCACAGGCTTGCCGCCTCTGCAGAGTCCAGCCATGCATGGGAATATTGGGGTTCCTCTCCACTGCAGCCAATTGGTGACGTTGCACAGGTACAAGTGTATGAACACCTACAGTGATGCTGTGACATGTATCCGGGGTGGTTTTCTCCTGACACCGGGGGTACAAAAGAAGCATCAGCTCTGCAGCAGCAGCAACGGCTATACGTCTTTCCAAAACTCACCTTTATTTCTTTCTGTTCAGCCATCTTACCCTGCATGTTCTCATGATTCAAATTGTTACTGTTAGTATAATATTTCTGCTTTTGGTCAGTCAGAATGCCCTTTGGGCCCATCTTTTTGTAGGTTGTAATGGTTTTGTTTCAGAAAAGCCCTTTGGCTGCGTGTGAATCCTGGGAAACAAAACCAAAATTCCCATTGCCTAAAAACAAGCAAAATAAAACTCCAATGATTTTGTAAATGTTTCCCTGTGCAGATTAGGAATAGGAATTTTGTTACAGGGCAGGCAGTGATGACATCTTACATTTTCATAGGTGATCTCAGCAAACGTCCTGTTTGTATCCTTGATATTTTTGAGTGGCCTGATCAAAGCAACGAGATGTGTATGTCACTGCTGTCGGGATACTTTGTGATGAAAACTGCATTCAAAATGCATTTTCAGCATTGCTGATGAGGCCCAGACGTTTACTCTCCAGGACAGTGTTATCTCTGCTCCGAAGGAGGTGTGAGGAGGGCGGTGGGAACATCTGGACCCTGAGGCCCAGAGAAGCAAACCAGTCTGGGGGAAGGTGCACGGCAAGGGACTGGTCAAACCATTCGTTCAGAGGACTGTGTTTTAAATCCGCTGTAGTTGCTTGGCCAGGAGGCTCAGTATCAGTGGGCATGGCTGGATGGAAAGCTCTTCCCAGTGTGTCACTGGGGTCAAAAGGAAACAAAAACGAGAGTGGGGTGGAAGAGGAAAAAAAAGAAAAAACAGCAAATATTATAGTGGCATTTTCTCATGGGAAGGGAATATAGTATCCAGCTCTGGTAAAAAAGAAACAGAGGGGGTTGGGGCACTGCTATTGAGAAAGGCTGGGAGCCTGGGAAAGCGCTTCTATGAGAGAAGGAAAAGATGAGGGTGATTTAGGATAAGAAATGTTGTCCTTGGCTTTGACTAGAGGGAGAGCAGGTCTGTTCCTCTTTTTAAATGGCACCTGTCATTGTAAGAAGAAAACAGACTCCAAACAGACCGTGAATATGGTTTATAAAAACCTCTGCTTATACTGAGAAAAGGGCACCTAGAAATGGGTTTCTCAGCCTTCTTTTTCTCAGCCTTTTCCTGTTGCAAGGAGTAAGCCCTCACTTGGGAGAAAGAGAAAAAAAAAGAAGCCCTTGTATGTGAGGGAAAAATAAAAGGAACATCAAAATGCTTGACTGATGACTTTGGGAAGAGAAATGGTGTTCAGAGAGGTGACTTCTGGCCCTCTAAGGATGGCACTGGAAGAGAGGCAAAAAGAAGCAAGATTGCTTTTATTTGGGATTTAATCACACTTTGGCGATCTCGCCCCCCCTGGGCAGCCTTTCTGTGGATGGCAGCCTACCAGCTGGGGAACGCTGCCTCTCCCGCACTGGGGATACACAGCTCAGAAAACAGGGAATCTGGGACTTACTGCAAGCTTTGTATTTCATTGCAGCAGCTTGATTGGGGTCTTGATGTTGGGTCAGTTGCTGTTATTCCTGTATTTGTATTTAGCAGATACACCTCTTGCTCTGTTTTCTGGAATTCCTCTGAAGAGTGCTCTCATGGGTGATGGAAGCTGCATCTCAGAGAGTTTATCTTTCATTTATCTGCAGAAGAAACAAGACTTATAATACTTCTGCTATTGCTTAAGCCTGAAGTCTCCCCTGCCCCCTATTTTAGGTTAATTTCATGTCCATCAAAGGATGTTTTTACTTTTGGATGAAAGTTTTTCTTTAAAGCCTGTGTTGCAAGTGACCCAGTGAGGCTGTGCACAGTTTCTGAGCCCTCTGAGAGCTCCCATGGCTAGTAAGGATTAAAGGAACTAGGTCAGATTTCTAAACTATAGCATACATGATGCTGCTGTTCCAGCTGGACTATCTATAAAAGCTGGAAAAGAAAATCAGAGTCCTGGAAAGGTTTTCTTGGATGTGCACTTCCCAGAACTCCCCCGAAAAGTCATCCAACTGTGCAGGCAGGACTGCAAAAGCTTCAAAAGGTTTTTCCTAAACCAACCCAGCCAGCTGAAATCCACAGGAAAGCCTGTGAGAATTCTACTCATGAGATAACAGATAATACAAGAAAAAAGTGGGAGAAAAAGCATTTTTCTACATGATGTCACTCCCAGCATTATTTAATGTGAACTAGTGCATAAATAGTTGTGTTCCTCCTTCAGCCTTAAGCACAGGTAGGAGGACTTTACCACCCATTGCAGAGCAGTTCCCTCTGGGGTGGAACAGAAAGCTGTCCATGCGTACTGCAGAATGGCTTGGGATGTGCAAGGAAAAATAAGTTTGCAGCCCATTGAAGCTCCCTCAGGGAAACAGAGAGGTGGAACACGGCATGCTGTGGTCCTAGGCAGCCAATCTCCACTGACCAGGCAGAGGGACTGTGCTGTCCATCTCATGAAATTTTTTGATCTCTGGCTTCTGTGAAAAGGGTGCTGGTCTCTCAAGCCAGGTTGGAACCTGGCCAAAACAACATCCTGATTCTGTGGCAAGTGCTCTGGGATCAGACCACACGTGATGAGTACCCCAGATTTGTGCTGCATTGGGAAGAGACTACTGTCATGACCCCTGCTGCGCCCTGGGAAAGTCACTCGGCCATGGCTCACAGGAAGGAGAAAGCTTGCCTTCTCTAGATCCAGGATTTCCTTCTGCCCCCTTCACCTCTCTCATGTGCTGCACCACATCTTACCCCACTCCTGGCATGCCAGGATCAAAAAGCAGCATGGAAGCATTGTGTGGGGTGCCAGCGTCCCTGTGCCAACAAGGGTGCGCGGCTGTCTTGTCCCCAGTGAGAGAGATGGCCTTGTTTCTGCCCCGCAGTGCCACTGCTGCCGCTCGGCGCTGGCCTGCAAAGCTGCACCCGGGACTGGGCAGCCCTGGCATGGACCGAGCATGGCTGAGCAGACTCCCCAGTGTGGGAAATTTCTAAACAAGCAGCTTCCTTTAAACCACATTTTCATTTAACTAGTCTAAATATACTTCAGTTTCAAAACACACACTTAAAAATAACTTACAGAAATATTTATATGGACACTGAAAGGAACTTTCCAGCTTTGGGGATTCAGCCTGCAGCCCACGGCAGAGCCCGCAACTGCCTTCCTGCTCAGTCACTCTTCGCTTGTTATTGAGCCTCTTGTTTTGGGAGTGTTTGAGTCTCTTTTTCCTTAAGTTATCTTGCTTCACTCCACCCTGCCTCAGGGACTAAGAGGGTTTTGCTTCAGTGAGGTCAAGGCTGATATTGCAGGATAGTTTTTCTCACAGTCACAATCATCATAACTCTCTCGATGGTACTAGTTTTGTTTCAAGCCTGGAAAATTCGTCTGCCCCTGTAGTGGGGGACATATTTGGGAACTCCCTGTGTCATCACCTTGCCCCTCTCTGTGCTCTTCATTCTTTTGCCTGTCTCAGTTCATGTGTTGCTTGGAGCAGATCTGAGCTTTTGGCAAATGTATGTCAGCCTTGCACACTGGCCCTAAAGATGGGATTTGAAATCTTCTAGGTGGTTTTGCAACCCAAATGTGATAGTAAGGGTAATCACAAAACCTTCTGCCTAGTGGTTTTCACCATTGTTTATTCAGTGCTGTCAATATTTTCTTCAGTGACACTGTTAGTTATCTGGAGGTGTACCAATCACTTCCCCTTGTCTATGTGGACAATCCCCTTTGCTAAAGAAAGGCTAGGCTCTTACTAAAGCATCACAATTAGGTCAAGTCCACAAGTCCATACCATACATCATATGGGAGAGAAGCAGCCTGATGGGTCGGGACAAAGTTTGTCTGATAAGGATGTGTTGTGTCATTTGTCTGCGTGTCTTGGCTTTTCGAAAGACATCCCCGTAACCCAGGAATGTCTTCTAGGGGGTTTTAAATGTCTCAGTTTTTCATTTCACCAGGTTTTATTTTTAGATCACGATACAATGTTTGTTCAGTACATATTGCAGCATTGGTAAGAATCTGTCGCGTGTTTATCAGGAACAAACAGCCCAGAGGAAGGTGTGCTCGCTGTGATGAAGAGTATTTGGATTACAAGAGAGGTCAGATGACTGCAAAACTCTGAAGCTGTATGAACGTTCAGTCTTGTTTGGTGCTGCAGGAGGAATTGAGCTTGAAATGTTAAATTACTGAAAAAGTTCTGCTGCGAGAAACATTTGTATTGTTGTAGATAAGGAAACTTGCATAGGAAAAAGCACAAACCAAAACTAGTTCTGCAGTATCTTTTACGGGAATAACTTGTGACACTTTAATGTGTCACTGCCAATAAGTCTCCGGTTTTTATTTTCAAAGTGAGGTTCAGCACCCTACTGGTTTGAAATGATTTTGCCTCTCTCTCTTTGTCCATATTTCTTTTTATATGTAAAGGCTGGAGACGGGTTTGTGGGTAAACGTGTTTTGGTGTTTCTCATCAAACTATAGTCTAAAACTTCATACAAAGCAGTGGGAACAGACTCTAGGTCACCAATTAAATGCAACTAGCTCTGAAATGTCACACAACATCCATTTAAAACAGTCCAAACTCCAGGCTTGGATTAAGATCCAGGCATTCCTAAAAACACAGGATTAAACTGAAAGCTCAGATTTCCTTTAAAACAGAAAGCTTCCTACTCTCTGCCTGCATAGGCAAGATCAAACCCTTGATCTAAAGAGAAGCAATGCAACACCTTCTTCTGGGGTCCCAAAACCCCAAGGGCGCAGTTCAGGGCTGCAGTTTTCCTGGCAGCAAAGATGGGCAGAGGTTTCCGTCCCCTGTGCTGAGGTTGGCTGTGCCTTTGGTTTGCTTCTGCTGTCATCTGCAAGCTGGATCACAGAGAGGGTTACAAAGGGGCACAAAACTTGCTTTAATTTTAGAAGCTTTTTTTTTTTTAGCCCAAACCATTTCAATGAATGAGCTGTCTCTGTGGTCATGTACACTGATGTAGTGGCACCACGGGGGATGAGGGACAAGAGGAAGGACAAATTGCTATGCAGGGTCAGGAACACAAGGGTAGGGCAGGAGCTTCCTGAGCAGCTTTGCTGCTGAGGAAATATTGTCATCAATATGCCCCTGAGAAGGCAGAACATTGCAGCATGGATTCAGGAGCAAGCAGCCGGGCTTAGGAAAGGCCAGAAACTTTGAAATCAGCTTTGTTTTTGTAGAAAAATGGATCAAGACTCAGACCCTGAGATAGCAGCTCTGAAGGGAGTGAGCTGTCCTGCTCACCTCATTGGGGTGTCCTTTCCAAGGCTCATCTATAGGAGACCCAAGCAGGTACTTGTCATGGCCTCTCATTGTCACAGTCACTCAGAGCATCATTTTCATCCTTCACAAGAGGCTCCTTTCCGTAGCACACCCCAATAATGGCCACACCAGTAGCAGGATGGGGAAGGCCTGTGGTGGTAACCCATGAACCACCAGTCCACGTGGAGCAGAACACCACTGCCCCATGGAAGCCTGATGTCTCAATGTAGCACTCCCTGACTCCACACAATTTTCTGGGGAGATCACAACTTAAACTTGGGATGCCCAGGAACCACAAAAGGATGTTGCCATGAGGATTAGAGTCCAATTTTCTTTCCAAAGGTGTCAAGAGTGTTGCTTTATGTTTACGTCAGAAGTGAGAGCAAAGACATCGCTGGAGGCAGTGATCCCCAGGGACTGCAGTGTGGGAGCTTCAGGGAGCCTTGCAGCAGGGGAACAGCTCCCACCACACTCTGGTGAGACAAGGCCAACCAGCACACCAATTTCAGACCCAGCCAGCAGAGGTCACAGTAGGTCCAACAAATTCTCCATGTCCTTGTCCAGCTCAGTCTGCCCTAGCAGTTCACCAGTGACTGACTGGTATTAAACCCTCATCCTACTCAACAGCCTGAGCAAACCTGACAAAGCCAGGTTTCGGCTGCAGAGTACCTTCCTGGAGGGAGAAAATAGCTGCTGGAGACTTGGGCTGTGGCTTGGTTGTAACTCTCTTCCCCAGAGTGTGCTCCTGTTGCAGCTAATGTACAGTATCTTGGTGTTAAAATCAGTCATGAGGGTGTGGACGTGTTTTCCTCCTGTCATTGCACAGAGGAAAATCACTAGACATGCCAGCCTGTCAGGCTCCTTTACCTTTCCAGACCTCTCACCTTCATCCTCCCTGTGCCAAATTCATGACCAAGCTGGAGGATGTTCCTGCTGCCTGAAGGTGATCTGTTCTGCAGGGATGTTGGGTCCATGTCTTCTTGTGCTGTGTTACCACCTTACCAGCAACTGCTCTAGGAAAATCTCCCGAGCATCTCCATGCCATAATCTGGGTGGATCCCTGTTGCACTGGGCTTTCTTGGGGTCTTCCACAAGAGCTGGGATGATCCCCGTGGAGATACATGTACTGCAGGGAAGGTAGGTTTGCAGACAACCAGTCCATGTCTCTGCTCAATTATAGCTCCACAAGGAAATTGCAGGCATGGCATATGCAAGACCAAATGTATGGTTCTGTACACAGAGACACTGGGGATTTCCTTCCTCCATTTCTAGCAACAGTGTCTTGGGCAGAGGAGAATCAGAAGTAAAAAAATGTTCTTTTAAAGTGAATATAGGATCCATGAAGGTCTGTATGCCCTTGCTGGTGTCAAGATCTGTAGGGGATCAGGCCCTGGTTGGCTGAGGTCTCCCACAGGCTACTGGACCACACGCCAGGGCACCTTTCTTGCTATAAAGACTTTCTTGGTACAATGCCTTGGTGGTTTCGGAACCCACCATGGCAAATACGTGGGGCACTTCCCAATGGCCACGAATGCCCACGTTCTGCTGTGGAAAGCGTGAGATGGCTGTGGCTGGGGGAGCTGGGCAAGCGAAGCCTGGTAGCTGGTTCCTGAAAGTCTCTGCCACTGGAGGGGGACAGAGCACCTCGCTGCAGAGGTAGGTGCCCCTACACCCCTCCCAGAAGAGATCCTCCCATGCTGTAGGGCTTTCATCCAGTTCATCCTGGTGGATGGGCCACTGCTTGCAATGCTGCGCCCTGGAGTGGGTCATCGCGGGATTGTGCTTTTAGCAGAGGAGGGGCGCCCTTTGGCAAGGAGGCAGCATTTCACACAATAGCAGTGAATCCACTGAACACTGCCGAGCCTGCCACCATGGGTGGCCCAGCACATCCAGGGAGGGGTGTTGATCAGGGGCTTTCTGGAGATAAACGCAAACTTCCTTTGAACTTCAAGTATGCTCCCAGTGGTCTGTGATTTCCAACTGCTTTCTTGTCACCTTTGGCCCATGAAGAGCCACTCATCATCTTTCCCATTAGTCCATGGCTTGAATTGCTAGAGCGGGGCAGTGCTGGTGCAGTGCCCTATCCTTGGCTGATCTGCAGATGCTTTCTGCAGATCCTGGCAGCGATGTCTAGAGCAGCAGCTACACTGGCTGGGTTCAGTGCTGGGCTGGGCTGGCCAAGACCACCTGCAAGAGGTGCCACACAATACACCATGGTGAGGTGGGTCCTGGGCTCTGAAATGGCACAGAGCCTGCTAGAGCTTCCCGTGGAGCAGTGCCTGCAGAGGGTCTCACCAAAAAGACACGGTCTCAGCATTGGTCAAGAGGAGGCCACCTAGGCAGCTCATGCCTTGCTCACCTACTGGGCTCCTGTGCTGCTGTTGTGCCAAACACCACAGAGAACTGGGTGGCAACTCCCCCAGCACATTTTCGGAGGGTGTGGTGATCTGGGAGAGGCTTTCTCACACTGGGGTACCCTGAGGAGCAGACACCTCTCTCCTGGCCAGCTTGCTGCGGCCGATGAGACCTGATCGATGAATGGAGATGGCATGCTGCCATCAGGCTGCGTTGTGCAACAGTGCATGATGCAACTGAACTTTACATAACCTGACGCAACACCCGGAGCTGGAGTTTAAAGCTGCAGGTCCTGGGTCATTACTGTACGGTGGATGTACCTCCCTGGTGTATACATTCATGAGGTCACCCAGTGTGTGGACAGTAGCACTGCTCCAGGCAACTCAGCTTTACTCTTGGGTTTGAAATTTCTTCAACCAACCAACCAACCAACCAACCAACCAACCAACCAACCAACCAACCAACCAACCAACCAACCAACCAACCACAGCTCATTAGGGATGACTAGACCAAGGGCAGAGGCAAGATCTGCATGTATTGCAGACAGCAACTGTGGAAATGTCATCCATGCAGCTCAGCTTGTGCCCTCCATTCCTATCTGCGACTCATCCAACCCAAAGCATCTTTCCACACTCCTGCCCTTCAGCCCTGGCTGGTCCAGCCCTGGACCCCAGCTCTGCTTGTGTCCTGCAGCCTCCCAATGCCTGTGATAGCGCAGTCCTCCTTTGCAGGCCCTCTCCTCCAGATGCTCCTGAACAGCTTCCTCTTTTCATGTAAAATCATGGCTTTGAGCTCCATGCTGTGTTAGACAGGCTGCCTTGGACTATGCAGAGCTGATGCTTAGCCTGGTGCTTTTGGAAAGGTGGCAATATTCCTCTCCTGAGGCAGCACACCAATGCTCTACAAGACATGTAAGATAATGTAAGATAATTGCCTTAAAGAAAATTGCCTTAAGCCTGACTTTCACTATTGTCCATACTGAGCTTCAGGCCAAAGTAATTTCTCATCTTTTCTTTGACGTTTATCATATTTAAGCTAAAAGAAGACAGAGAGGAGTTGCTGGCCTGTTGTTTTCTGTACAGCAGTGAGAGTTTGCAGCTGTTGTGAGGTCTGTCGTGTGTGTTGTGCATGAGCAAGGCAGGGGGAGTGGAAGCATGTCAGAGAGGAAGGACAACCCCACCAAATAAGCAGTCATGGTATTTACTTTCCTCTCTGCAACAGGGGGATCCTGCAATGCCCCTCACTGCTGTAGGATCGGACCAGTCTAGGTAGCATAACTGCATTAACTTCCTTAGGCTTTTCTGTCTCTCCCTCTGCCCTCCCAGCCTGTGCCCTCTGGGGGATGTGGTTCCCATGCAGGCAAGAGAAAGGAGGAGAGCCTGGGAAGAGCCCAGTCTTCTTTTTGCATGAGGATCAGGCTAGCACAACTCTAAGTATCACCTGGCTTTCCCTTCCCCCCTCAAGGGAAGCTAATCCTGGGCATCACCAGCTCTGCCAAGTTTACATGGAAAATACCACTAGCAGGACCAGCAACTCCTTCTGAAACTGGACTGGGAGGGGACAAACTGGTATCCCCTTTCTGATGTGACACTGCACCTGTGACTCACTGACATCTCAGTACCTTTCCAACCATGCTGTTGTGCCTGCAGACAGTGCTTGGGTGCCTGGTGAAACTTCTTTCTTTTCAGCGTTTTTTTCCAGGCCCCAATGATGTAACACCCCAGGTGAATTGCCACAGCCCTGCCAGAATATACTGTGGTGCCAGAAGGAAGGTGTGAAAAATGCCTTTCCCTTCCCGGGTGCCTGGATTGTCCCTGTGCATTGATGCACTATCCCTCCAGCTCCCTCCTTCTCCTGAGATACATGGGGCCCCTTTCTCTGCTCCTAATTGTCCTCTCCAGAACTGATGCACATCAGACATTTTCTTGCCTGGCCGTGAGCAGAAACAGTGCCTGCAGAGTAAACAAGCATCATAAGGCACCTCTGCCACTCTCCTGTGGTGCCAGGAGAGATCCTCCATGGCATAGGGAGGAATTACAGGGCATTCACTCATAGCCACCCTGGCAGCTAACTGCTGCATTCACAGTAGCTTACAGGAAGGCTGAGTTCCCACAACTGCTGCGTGGTGCTGGTCTCTTTACTTCAGGTTCCCTATCAGCAAAGTGGGAACCATGAACTGGAAAACAAAGGCACCACATTGTCCCATACGGAGAAGAGAGAAGAAAAGAGGTCAAAGGCCTGAAGCTGTGAGCAGAGACGTGTGTTGGCAGTGGGGTGAGCTATTTGTGTGCTGCGGTGAGGCCTCAACACCACTGACCACGTCCATGCAACAGCCTGGGTGTTTGAACTCCACCCTGTGAGGATTCACTGGTATGAGAGCAACACCTGACATGGAGATCACCAGGTGCTCAAGATCAGTTCACAGATATTCTGGGAGGATGTGTAACCAAACCCGTTCTTTACATCCCTAAACTAAGCAGCCTCCAGGAAGCAGATAAATGGTGAAGAAGACAGGCCAAAATGCTGAAGAGAAAGCAACATTTGCTCCATACTCATGGCCAAGTTGTAGTGGGAGAGACTGCTGTGTATACTCAGTGAGTGCTGATCCGTGACCGTGTGGCTCTTTGTATTATGTCTAAGAAGGAAAGAAAAACAAGAAATGGTGACCAGATTAGGATTATAATCCTGGAATACAGTGGCTGCTAAAAGGCTAAAGAGGAAACCACAGAATAGTGGCTTCTGTTAAACCAATGGGTGAAATGCTTGCCTAGATGATGGAAGTTTTCCCAAATCCTCTTTCCATAAAGGCGCTTGTGATGGCATTGTGTTTCAGCTCCTGAAAAATGCAATTAAAAAAAAAGGAAAATTAAACAACTTCTAAGTATGGGGGGACAAGGAGGGGATGTTTAAGGAAATTACTAGTGTATTGCCAGTTTGGAGAGAGTTTAAATACTGTGTCAAGGGAGCAGTTAGTGTGTGGTATGTAAAATGAAGCAATACAAAAATGGTTATTAACTGAGGCTGATTTGGCCTTAAAATATGCTCTAGGAACTTCTGTGTCAAAGGATACAGCTACTCAAGAAGACAGGGAGTTGCAACAGCATCAAACAGCCTGAAACAAAACTTTTATTGTTCCCCATTTGGGGGACAGTCTCCCCTTTGGGGTGAAAGTCCTTCAGAAGTATCAGAAGTATCAGTATTGAAAACATTCATGAGAGAAAACTTCGTTGAAAGAGAAACACACTTTTAATTCCACTGTGCTCCTGAGAATCTGTCCACAGGACAACCTGTGTAGAGGCAGAATGACAACAGGGGCAGGACCTGGGATCCTCTCCTCTCCCTCTGCTGAGGGAGGATGTCAATGAGGAGGAAAAATGGGGCTTTCCATTTTATGGTAGTTCCCTAGTTTCTGTGAACAAAGACGGATATCCTTTGCCTAGGTTTGACTAAGCAAAACTCATCAACCCTATGGGAGTGCTGGCTGATGATGGCAAAAAACACCCCTATGAATAATGCACACAAGGTCTTACTCCAGTGTAACAGGCCAGCACTAGGATAGTTTCCACACCCATGTTCTGTTGGAGGGTCTTGGCCCATCTATTGCAAAACATTGTTAACTTTCAGAGCAATGCAGGCAAGGATTATTGGAAATGACAACAGGGGGTGTCTGTGGAGGTACTGGTGAGGCTGTCAAGAGTGGCTGCAGAGCAAATGAGGGAAAAGTGAATTTTCCAGAGTCTCAGCCATATGCTGTGGATCTTGTAGATGATATTCATTAATCAAAGTAATGCATGAGGTTATCCTCAAGGCACCTCAACTACAAGATATGTCACAATTATCTTCCTTTCTGGGGTTAGGCAGTTATTACCAATGGGTCTTGCTCAACACATCAACACTATTACACTCCCTAAATAGACCAGTGCAGAAAGGACAGAAGTAATGTTGATCCACACGATGTGCCAAGGCCCCAGATGAAGCAAACAATTTTGCATTAACAGAAAATGAAACTGCCTGTAAAATTAGCTTGCAGCACTTCGCCATGGGCCTGAAACACTGATGCTGAAAGCCAGACATGAGGGTAAAATACTCAGAAGAGTCACACTTGGGGCTCGCTGGCATCCGTCTGCAGCGCTGTGCTCACACCCAGAGAAAAGACCCACGGGTCATCTTGGGAGGTCAGCGGTTTAACCACATCTTATCTCAAGAGGAAACAATTTACTCTGGTTGCAAATGCCGAACACTGGCTTCAGTGTTAGCAGGAACAGCCTGGTTAGGACGAAGGAAGGTTTTCTGGGGTACTTCCTGCTCGGGTGGTGTGGTAGGAATACCTAGTGACTGGTACCACAAGAACCTAGAGAGTGACACGTATCTTAATGCAATGTGAAAGAGAGAACAAGCCAAGTCCACAGAGACATCTGATGAAAGGATGAGGAGATGGGCTTAGCACACAGCCTCTTTGAGCCTTCTTGGCTGGAAAGAGAGTACTGAAATACACGTCCAGGTTGCCTAACATGTGGCACCAGAGCACTCACTGTAATAAATCTCAGGTCTACTGTACTCCAAGAATTACGTGATGGCCCTCTGGGAATGATAGCTATGAAAGCCCTGGCTGGATATTTGGTTCAGTGGCCAGACACTGATACACAAATAGGAGGAATGGCAAAACAATGTCAGGGGTATTAATAAAGCTAGTTGGGAAATCTTCCATCAGAATAATTCTCCAATGGAAAATGCTGTTATCACTAACTCAGCAGTTTCTGTAACAAAATTGCAGCTTTCCATTGGGAAAATCAAACTGAAGTATCCTTGACTCTTTTTTTTGCAAGAAGAAAATAAAATTGCCAAGAGCACTGTAGGCGGACTAACAGAAATTTTCTTTCTGTGAGGCTCTCAGACACTCAGCCTTCCCCTCAGGTCCAGAAATCAGAAATGCAGCTGAGCAGTCAGAGGTGCAAGAAGGCTGGGAGATGGGAAGTCACCCCCCCTAGGTTTTTGACAGCTCACCTGCTCCAGAAAGCAAATATACCCCTACCAGGTGGACAGCCAGGGGGCCAGAAGTTTTCATTCTGGTTCTTGTAAATCTTGATTTTTGTGGAACTCTAATGAAGACAGCATTTTTGATTTTTCAGTTTAGTATTTTCCCTAAAAAGAAACTCAGCTACTATTGTTTTCTTTCTTGCTGGAAGGGATTTCTATTTCCCAGCCAACTCCGGGTATCAGCAAACACTACACTTGCTTATATATTCTCCTTTGTATTCTCAGGAATGGCCAGCTGCTCTAGGAAAGCAAACTTAGAAATGGGCCATTTACGGGACATATGTTTTTGATTGCAGGAAATGCGCCTCATAAATGGCCTGAAGTGCTGCATATGAATGCTACTAATTTAACACAGACTGGGAAAGTGTTAAGATTAGTATTTTCATGGACAGGAATTCCTACTTGCGTTGTAAGTGATGAAGGGTCACTTTTTTGATGTTTGAAAAGTTGTGTGCTTTTATCTTACAAAATTGTATCAACCCTGCCACATAAGCTCCTTGCTGTCCTGCCTTAAGAGGAGTTGTGGGAAGATTTGTTCAAACATCCGATTCAGTGATCCAAACCAGAAGTCTGGATAAAGTGAATTTACAATAAAAAGATATGAATTCTCTTTTGGCCTGGAAAGAACATGTTAATGCAGATCTCAACTGCAGTCATCCATGGTCTTGGAACACAGATTTTTCTTGCTTGGACTTGCTAGCACCTGATTTCCAGGGGGGGCGTTTGTTTGAAAAGTGATAGGATCAAATGGCCCCATATAGTCATGCATGAGTCTGCTGCCTTCAGACTGGAAAAAAAAAATCTGTGCAAGAGGTAACTCTGAAAACTCAGAGAAATTTTAAGCAAATTACTTGGCAACCTTCTTCTCTGTTTTATCAGGTGGAAATGGCATTGGGAGCCTTGGAATTAATTAGAAAAATGGAGTGGTCGAATTGTGCCCTCTTATCAGAAGTAATAATTGTCACCTTTATGGAAGTGTTTGTGGTTATGGATGCTGAAGTAGGTCAGCTGGCAGTTATTCAGGTAGCAACAGTGGGGACATGAAGAACCTTGGAAAGACTGATACCATTTTTCACATGCTTGCAAGCACTTTTAAACATCTGATTTAAAGCTTCTACATTTAGAAACATCAGTTGGAATCTCCTGGTGCTTCAGTTTCCTGATTGGTAAATCAGTTTCCTGATTGGAAATGCTTTTTTTGGCAAGGATGTAATGTTTAACTGGTTCTTGTCATGAAGGACATTGGAATTCTCTGGAATTCCAAATGAATGTGTTATGTGTTGCAGTTAAATGTTTGCGTCACGCTTGTTCTACCACACTTGTGTATTGTTTTTTTGAAGTTCTGTTTCTCTCTGGAGCACCTTGGCAGTCAGAATTAAAGAAGGAAGGCCTAATGACTTGGTGCTCCTCTGCAGAGCTTGGTAGCAGGGTCAGCTTCTCCAGCGCTGCTCCGACGTCTTTGTGGCAATGTTTGTCCGGCTTTACGTCACTGTTTCAGAACTCCCAGAACCTCTGTCTCTTGTTGTAATTTGGGGTCTGTCTCTTTCAGCAGCTGGCCATAGCATGATGGTAATGGCCTTCAAAAAGTGTCCCAAAGGAGCATACAGGAGCTTTGCTTTTTCTTGCTGACTTTCAGTTTTCCCCTGTCTTCCTGCAGAGCTCACAGTCTTGATCCCCTTGGTCTGAGCTGCAGGAAAGCTTTTATCCATCAGGGCCAACCTATCCTTCATCCACCTCTCACCTCACTGAGCTTTCACCTTTTGCAAGTTCCCCATCAGACCGAGCTGTGGATAGATTAATCACATTTCTATCAGATAAAGATCAGCAGAAGCGTCACAGATGAGGCTGGGCTTGACTTCCTGGTGCAGGGTCAGCTAGTGTATGATCTCACCTCACACTCCAAAACACAGCACTCTCCATCAGCTTCCTCGCTTTTGTTAGCAGAAAGTAGTACGAGAGTGCTGGGTTAATGGTTGGACTTGGTGACCTTAAAGGTCTTTTTCAGCCTGAATGATTCTAAGATTCTGTGACGTCTTGTGGTGGGTCACTGGCCTGAGTAAGTATAGCTGTTCCCTGTCATGGGAGAAGGCCCCAGGGTGTCCAAGGAGGGACCATTTACACAAGCTCAGAGGGCCCTGAGGACATTTGGTACAAGTACCTGTTATATCCAGTGCAATGCAGCCATCCTTGGCAGGAAATCCATGGGAATTTACTTACATAAATGTAGGGTGATACACTTGTATGTATTTCTGAGTCATGTCCTGTCGGTACTTCCCGCACCAGTTACATCTGTGGGTTAGATAAATAGAAAAAAATAACCAAACCAGTGAAAAATGGAGTTTCATAGAAATCTCAAGGACCAAGATCTTCAAATAATACAAGTTCAACAAATGGTCTTAGTACAATACACATATCAAGTGCATGAGCCTCTTGCCCTTCTCCACAGCTCTTCTACATTTTAACCAGAAAAGCACAGGCACTTTGGGGAGCTCTGGCCCCTTTCCTGGGATGTGCTATAGGGCATTCTCTATCTACAGAAAAAGCAAATTGTCTTACTTTTTGTCCCTCTTCCCATTCCTCATGATCTTGATCTTACATGGGGATGGCAGCTGATGCTTAAGACTTAGGACAGCTGCATAATTCATTGGCAGGATTGCTGAATTTATGGAGGGGATCAGATATCAGAATAACGGGATTCTGGACTGGAAGGATTAAGCTCACAATATTGAGTTTTGGATGTTCCAGTTGGTGATATTGCCAAAAGGGACATGAAAGGTGATCTCATTTCAGTTTGGTGCAGCGCACTAACTAATCGCGGTGAACATACACAGTTCTGCTAAATTAATCCCTATCTCAAGTTGCTCATGTAAATCCACTGACAAACTTTTTTCCCCCTTTTGATTCACTTGGAAAGAATGCTGAAAAGACATTCAAAAGGTTTTTGTTTGGTTTTTTCTCCCCCTGATGCACAAGTCACTGGCTTCTGCTAGATATAAGATGTTGTGGGGTGTCATGATGATTTTAGTGGCACACAGAAACTCCTCCAAGGCCTGCCTGACATGTCTAATGCATGTGTTCTAGCTTTAAGGAAATGCCAGCTTTGGGGTCAGGAAAGTATTTCCATCCAAATCAGATTGGCCGGAACAATTTTTTAACCTTCTGTAATGCGTGTCTGCTTCTCTTGGCCAGAAGGAGATGTTCCTGTGAACTGCAGAGGAGAAAAATGACACACTTAATTATATGAGTGATGGAGAAGATGGAGGTGAATATCCTTGATCTCTCTGGATTGGCTTGTAGTTGCAGGGGCTGGGATTGATGGCTTTGGTGGTCCTAACAAATCCAATAGTACTGTAGATGACAAATAGCTGCCTCCCTCTTCCCTGCCTGGTGTTTAAAGGTTGCCTTGTGCTTTGCTTTCGAAGTTACCTGCGCTGTGTGCAAACATGTTGATCCCTCCACTATATAGAAATTCAAATATAATAGAAGTTCAGTAAAGAGCAGCATCCCATTCCCCTCCAAAAGCAACACCTCTGGGCTTTGCACTTTATGTCTCATCTGTTATGGGACGCGTTCCCACCCCTGGGGCTATGACAGGTCAGGGGAAATGATTAGCTCCCACATTCTGGGAGGGGATTGTGCGCGTGTCAGTCACTGCTAAACCTGCAGCGGCACAGCCAATATGATGTTGCCCTCGGCAAGGTGAAGGGTTTCCCTTCTGGGAAATGTTCAGAAAGCAGCAGTATCTCTGTCATGGCAGGCAGAGCTCCTCCCTGGCCTCTCGCTAAAACAAGCCATTGTCCATGTGCCTATGAATCACCCCAAGCACACTCAGAAACACAAAGGTGTGTCATGTGAATTGAGGGGTGCAAGAAAGAAACCAGGGGAGTTTCAGGGACTGGCTGGGCAAGTGGTCAGGAGCAAGATGGCTACTTTTGGAGGCCTTGTCTGCGCAGAGGGCTGTATCAGTGAGAGGACTAGCTAGCCACATGGGGCATGCACGGAGGATTCCAGCAGTAATCCTCACCACAGCCCAGCATGCTGCAGCATTCCCCTCTGCTCCCTGTGGAGGAAGTGGGAAGGATGGTTGGCAGGATCCACACAGCTGCCTCATGCCTCCTCCAGTTTGTCTTTGCACTCCCACTGCTAGCTTTGTGCTGCCTCTTGAAGAAGTATCTTTATAGCTAAGTCACCCGGTGACCCCTAAGCTTGTGCATTAGCTGCAGTTTTTTGTGATGTGAGGCTGCTTCTGGGAGCCTTCACTTGAAGGACCTCCATGCTCCTTTGTTTTCTGTTTCAGAGAAACCTTGATTATTTGAGCAATGGCTTGCAGCTGGGATGGCTGCTGGTATGAATTAGAAAACCCTCCCCCTCTGTCTGTGAGGTTCTAGATCATGCCCCCGCTCACAGCACATTTTATGGATGGGGCTTATTTACCTTTTAATGCAACAAAAATCCTCACCTTCTGGTCCTGTGCAGGTTTATACATCACTTACTTCAAGACTGAAGCTCTTGGTCACTGTGCTAGGTGAGAACACAGCTCATGTAAGGTTTGCCTGCTTCTTAGCATGCCAGCCAAATCCAAGCTAGAATGAAGGCAGAATTTTTCAATGGTGGGGGCAACTCTTTTCTGGAGCACTCTGTTGTGGGCAATAGCGGCTTCTTTGTTTGTTGATGTCTTGATTGAAGCTGGATGACCTTCTGGAAGGTATGCCAGGCTAGATGCAAATACTTGGGATCAGTAAGGGAAGAACTGAGACTCCGTTTCCCAGCTAGCTTTATATATGAGCTGCCAATCTGTTTTGGCCTGAACACACAAGTCTGGGCTTTGGCCCCCATCTAAATACAACTGCGTGTGGTGCTTTGGAGAGAGATGCTCTTTAATGGGGCTGAAAACTGGTGACCATGCAGCAGCTCCTCAGACAGAGGTGATTTGCTCCTGCCAAGGATGAGCATTCATACTGGCTGCAGTGGAGACACGGCCAGCCTGGAGTACAGCTGACCTGCAGTTTGTTGTGTGGCTAAGAGCTAAGGTCCACTGCATCTGCCTGTACCAGTAACCCCACTAAACAGGCTGCTGCTATCAGACTCTTCCTTAAGTCTCTTTCGGAGCCGAGGTCTATAAGGAGATGTGGCTCTCTGTGCAGGGATTCCCATACAATACCAGCTCTGACAGCTGGGCAACAGCTGGTTGCAGATGATTGCCAGCATTAATAAAGGAGGCTATGTGATGGATTCCCTTCTGTAGGGGTTACTAAACAAACAGAGCTTGAGGAAACCTGGCCTTCTCCAGGAGCAAATGCAGCACAAAACCTCTTCTTGTTCTGACAGGCCAGCAGCGGGTCCTTCTCCACTGCGATTTGCAGATAATCCCATGTACAACAGCTTCAGAAACTGATCTGGTGAGAGCAGCTCCTCTCTGCATCCCTCACCAGCCTGCTAGTTGTAAGGGAAACATACATGTTGAAGGGCAAGATGATTGCTTTGGGGCCTCCTAAATGATTTTGCAGTGCCTTCGGGAGAACATGGGCAAACTGTAGGAAAGCTCCCACACATGATACACTTGTAGGCAGAGGTATGTGAATGTAGGGGATGGGAAAGATTTCCCAGGCCTCTCAGGATGGGCTCAGATGTATGATGATGTCTTAAAAGGACCGTAGGAGGGGAAACAGGCTACAGTTTCCACTTTCCTGCATCCACGGGCAGTGCAGTCCTCATATTGACTTCCAGCAGGCCCCTGTGCTCATGAGGAGAATGTTTCCCATCTCCCTGAGACCAGGGTCTCCCTTAAACAGGCAGTTCCCACTGCTGTGGGGTCTGAAGGACAGCCTCCCAAAATGCACCAGACACCCTCTCTTGAGAGGCAAGCCCCTTCTTGGCAGCTGTTGAGCCGCCTCCACATGTGCCACTGTGCTACAGAGTCTTGTGGGCAAACTTCAGGGCACTGAGCACCAGCAAGGGGGGAGGATCCTCTGTGGTCTGCCTTTCAAGCCCCCATTTCTCCGCTCTTCCTGGTTCGCGTCCTCTGTGCTCTGGGTTTCCCTGATCCCTCACAGGCTGCTGTCCCTCCCCTTGCCAGGGCTGTGGAGGCTGGAGGCTGGAGCTGGGCAGGGGGTTAAGAGGCAGATGGGAGTTGGCAGCTTCACTCTGCTGGAGTGAGGGAGGGCAAGTCACTGACCTCCCAGCAGGAGTGACACAGGAAACCTATAATTACATGCTTGTGACAGCAATGCTGGATCTTGTTAATCACGCTGCTGCCATGTCAGAGATGCTGCCTCTTGGGATTAGGGAAAACAAACAAGCTCAAGCGGCACTGGCAGGAGTGGTGACTCTGTCCAGTGATTACCCGGCACCTCCCAGTGCAGTCCCCCCCCAGCACTGGCTAACCCAGCTGTGTGGAGAGTGTGATGGGAGCTGAAGGCTCAACAAACAAGCTTGTCCCTGTAGAGCCTAATGCAGTGGCAGGTTGAAGTCCTCTCCCTTTTTCAGCAGCTCTCTAAACACGACACCTTCACATCCCCTTGGAAGTCACCCCAAGATTTTCCCTCTGTGTTTTGTAGGAGTAGGCTGAGGCACAAAGGAGATTTACACAACGCCCTGCAGGGAGTCAGTGGCAAAAGTGGGCTTTAAGTGCAGCAATGTTGCTTCCACATCCTGTTTCCTCGACCCTTGCTCTGCCACTCCAACACTGCCTCTCAGCCCTTCTCCTCCATCTTGGAGGGACACCCTGGTGTTCTGCCCTGCAGTACTGCCCTGTCCACTATGCTGGCTACTTTATCTTTTTTTGTGATTGCTAAATATGTCCACTTTTGCAGTGTGAACTTTGCTTGAGCAGTTTCCTGTCCTCATGAAGTGACTCCACCTCAGATCCCATCCCCACCTACTGGAAAAAGTCTTGGCAAAAACAGTAGGGGAATACAAGGCCTGGGCTAATTCCCTCCTCCTGGATAAAGGTCTCTGCCCGGGGCAGCCCTAATGGCAGTCCCAAGGTGAAGACACTGTTGCCTTACCGAGCTTTACCAGGTTGTGTTGTAGTGGGCAAACCCATCTCTTGTCCTTGTGGGGTCCTCTGTGCCCCAATAGCCAGAGTCCAGGAAAGGCCATTGACACAGGACAGAACTTGCCAGCATCAGAAACAGAGAGTTTGGCACTTAAGGATAAGCAGGTCCTTGGTGCATCCCCAGAGAACGAGGGGAGTGAGCCTCAGACTAGGGGCTCCAGGCTTCAGCCAGCCCCTAATCCAGTGTACAGCTGAGAGGATCAAGAGATAGAAAGGTTGCTCGCTGTAAATCCTTTTGAAGTCTGTTCCAACTGTTTTGCTGGGAACTTGCTGGCCTGTGTGCCAGAGGGGATGCTAAGCTGGGGAACCATGAGGAGCAGGGGTGTGTGTCCCCTGTGGGGCCTTGGGCTCTGAAAAACCACCCACTTGCTCCAGGCACCACTGCTGCCTGAGTGCCCCAAACCCAGCAACAAATGATGATGCTGGGGGCATGTGAAAACATCAAGCTTGGTGAAGCCCCTTTGCTGGAGCCCTGCAGGCCCACTGAGAGGGGGCAGGAGGGTCCCCAAGTGCCAGGACAGCCCAGCTGAGGAGATGGCTGGTGTGGGAGCAGCTGGGTGGGCATGGCTCCAGCTCCGACCCTGTGTGGCTGCGGGTTGCAGGATGGCTTGCCGCTGTCTCTGCCTTTACATAAACATACTTTGCTTCTCTTGACTTTTCTCTTAATGAATTCCTCCTCTCCCGGCTGTTGTTTTTGGCCTCCAGCTGATACTGTGGTTTTCCTTCTCCACACATGATAAAAACACTCCTCACCGACTGCTTCCTCCAGGTGATGGACACCTGTAGCTGGCCCCTGTCCCCATATGGGTCAGGGTTGGTGACACCAGGACACAACATCATCACCACGCTGCAGGCTTGCTTTCTGGGCTCTGCAGAACATGACATGACAATGTGTGGTGGTATGAAAAGGGTCTGCATAAAGGAGCCAATGCTCCCTGGAGCAGAGAGGGATATTGGGGATGCAGGAGAGGGAAGTGAGATGGAGGCACTAGGCTTGCTGTGGGGCTGGACCCTTCCTAAGTAGCATGGGCCACAGTGCTGGAGCAGTGCTGCAGCCCCACTGCATTTTCCAGCAAGGCAGAGGTGACCAGAGAGCAGCCACCCTGTGTCCTGGCTCTTAAAATTGCCAGCTTGAAGTGCACAACAAATTGATTAAGTAAAAATATCAGTAAAGAAAAGTATTTCTATTTAATAGCAAGCCCTTCCCCTCCTTTCCCACTTCCAACTGCTTACCCTTAAAATTACTCTTGGGACAGAACTCTAAGCTTTTCTCTGAAACCACCAAGACTAGAAACTGCCTTTCTTTTTTAGGCAAGTCCTGAAAATTTTCTTCCCTCAGTGAAAGCAGGGTCTTTAAGGAAAACCCACAATATCACAAAACGAATCCTAATTTGTGTGCCTTTGCCCCCTGACCACTCTCCTCTCCCTGTTGCATGCTCCCTCTTCAGATCTGTCCTCCCCAGCTGGTATCTGTCTCTGCTCCTGAGGCCAGTGCTCCCAAACCGCGGCCCAGCACTGTCCGGCTGTTGACCTCCACTAGGGCTGCCCACAGCATCGAGTCTCCCTGGCCCATCTCCCCAGACTGTGTTTTTTATCCTCCCTCCTTTTCCATGAAAATGCAAAACACACAGTCCTGCTCCCTCTTGTCCTTGTGCTTTCCTCTCCTACAGCTCAGCCCCTTTTGCCTTTCATTCAGTAAGGTTCCCATAAACACAGGTTTTGCAGTCTCAGAGCAGATGCAGCAGAAATACTTGTGCATGAAGGAGCAGTGTTGATGGCTGCTAAATGGTATCACCCTTGAGGGACTCTCCTGGGATGGGGCAAAGCAGACAGAAGGTATAGCTTCTGTTCCTGAAGGCACAGAGTAATTTTCCTGACTGGGTGACACTAAACACCTTGTTTAAAAATAGAGAGAGGAACCTGAATGAGCAGGCACAGGCGATGTGAGGTAACACAGGTAAAACTCCACCGCGCCAGACACTGGGCACAGACAAAGGGCCACACCTGTGGTTTCACTAAACCATCTCACCTGATCTGGCACTGCTGGTTACTGACTGACGATGGCGAATTCCAGTCCTGCAAATCGTACCAGGAATCCCTTCCTGCACTTATCAGCAGCGCCCTTTGATCTGCTAGTGGACAGTGGCCAGGGCTGCCGGGCAGCCCCTGCTTCCCCTCACACCTGACAGCCCCCCATGCTGCTGGAGGGCTGTGAGAACCTATTGGTGCAGGGTCTTCTGCAAGAGGAGCTTGGGCTTGGCATTGACCTTGTCCCATTTATCTGAGTTATGTAAGATCTTCCCATATGGGTTGCTGGCTACGTGACACCTAACTATTTAGGCCAATGTAGTCTGTGACAAATGTGACAGTCGGTTTGGGGGAGGGAAGTGGGTAGGCTGGCTCGCGCTGTCTCAGGCGGGAAGGGAAACAGCTGGACAACGTGCAACACGGTCACTCCTCAGCTGACACAAATTTCCCTGTCCCACTGCTTGTGGGAGATGCCCAGTTTTAGCTGAGCTCAGCAGTTCTGCACCCAGGGCCTCTTTTCAGAACAAGAGCTACACTAATAAATCACCATGTTCCTTTTTGACCATCCTGTTGAGGGCAGAAGGGGAGAGAAGATGAGAGGGTAACTCAGAGATCGGGTCCTTTGCTTCTCCTTTGTGGGTTCTGAGTTGGGCTGAGATTTCCCTGTGTTTCATTCACAGACAATGTAGTTCTTGCTGGAGCTTCAGTTTGCATTTAGGCCAAAAGAGCCAGTCCAAAAAGCAGGAGCCGCTTCCTGGGTTTTGGGGTACAAATCCCTGGCAGCTTTGGAGGCATGAGCTTGGGATGGAGTTGGCAGCAGATGGGAAACTGTAGCATATGGTTAGCACTGGCTTTGTTGGAATAAGAGCAGCGTGAGGAGCTTGCAGGCACAGGGAGCTGTAGATCACAGTAGTGCTGCCACTGGCTTGCCTGCAGATACTGGTATTGGACTTCATCTATGTCCTTCTTGCCTGTCTGCCCCATCAGAGAGGTGTTCATCCCCCTTCTGGGCACTGTCGTGGAATAAACATTCCCAGACAAGGCAAGGCCTCTTCTGCTGCCTTTGAGGTTATCAAACATTGAGGGTCTCTGGCTTTCTTTGCCACTGGTGGGCAAACAGTCAGGCTTGCACTCCCCTGACCTGGCCATGCTTCAGTGTCACTGTTACTGTGCATCTGCAAGTCCAGTGCAAGTCCAAGACCACTGACCAGATCACACAGAATCACACAGAATTTTTTATGTTAGAAGGGACCTCTGGAGATCATCCAGTCCAACCCCCCTGCCAAAGCAGGGTCACCTAGACCAGGTTGCACAGAACTGAGTCCGGGTGGGTTTTGAATGTCTCCAGAGAGGGAGACCCCACAACCTTCCTGAGCAGCCTGTTCCAGTGCTCTGCCACCTTCAGTGGAAAGTTCTTCCTTGTGTTGACGTGGAACTTCTTGTGTTTTAGTTTATGGCTCCTCATGCTGTCGCTGGGCACCGCTGAAAAGAATCTGGCACCAACCTCTTGTCACCCTCCTTTGAGAGGTTTAAATGCATTATTGAGATCCCCTCTGAGTCTTCTCTTCTCCAGACTGAACAGGCCCAGCTCCCACAGTCTCTCCTGAAAAGAGATGCTCCCGACCGCTCATCCTCTTCGTGGCTTTCATTGGACCCTCTCCAAAATCTCCTTTTCTTTCTTGTGCTGAGGAGCCCAGAACTGGACACAGCATTCCAGAGGTGGCCTCACCAGGGCTGAGCAGAAGGGCAGGATCACCTCCCTTAATCTGCTGGCCACACTCTTCCTGATGCACCCCAGGACACCACTGATTCTCCTGGCACAGAGCAGAAGAAGAAGAGCTCGCATCACTGTGAGCTGTTGGTGGATGTTCCTCCTGCATGGGGTTTTTCTGCAAAGGGAGCATCTTGCAGCACTTGAAATTTCTGTGCCATAACTTTGTATCAGTTTGGAGCTAGGTCTTCAATGTCACTGCTTCTCTTTACCATCCCTGAGACAACCCTTTACCCTGAGACATCCATTTTGGTTAAGACAGGGCCATGTCAGAGTTTTTGTTTTTAAATGGTGAAGTGGTCAGGGGAAGCCTATAAGAAATAGGAGATGTGATACTGTAAGAAGTTAATTTGTTAACATTACTTGAATTTGCATCGATGTTGCCATTTTTTTATACCTTGAAGCCTTCGATCTTCAAGGCTGCCTGTCAAACACCTTTCACCAGGATCAAATTCTTGATTTGGAATTTGCCTCTGGACGGAATGAGAGCCACTCCCAAATACCACTCATCCTGACTACACTCTCTGTGGCAGTGACACTGGTATTGAGGCTCTGTACAGAGCCTCTCACCTGCGTTTCCCTGCAAGAGGACGTGCATGCCTCCTTCCTTGCTTTCCCTCTGGACTGTGGCCCCCCTAGAGCAAGTGTCCCTGGAAATTTTTTTTGCCTCTTCTGGACTTGCTGCTTGTGGGAGATGAGGAAGGAGTCTCCAAGCACCCCCTGATCAGGGCAGGCTGGGGCTTGCTGGCAGCACTTAGGCAGGATCTCCTCGATCATCCAATTCATCTACGCCACAACTGTATGCTGTTATTAGGTGATTATGTTTCACTATCTTCACTGTGTAATTATTCATATGCTCATAAACAATGTAAATAGCCTCTAATGAGTTGGTAAGTTAAACATTCTGTAATGACTGTGAATGTCAGGAACTGTCTGCACAGAAAAGCAGCTACTTTAAAGTTGGTTTTTTTTTTCTTTTTCTGTGTTGCAAAACCAGCTAACATCTTCGTTCCTTCTTTTTGCTAACACTCTGCAGGTTTATTCTGCTCATAAACCACTTGACTTGAGTGGATTTACTCATCAATTAATCCAGAAAATTTGGCTGCCCTGTTTCATGCTATTGAGGTTATTTATTTAAAAAAAAAAAAACAACAACAACAAAACCCCCCCCCAAAAAAAAAACCCAAAAAACAAAAAAAAAAAAAAAAACCAAAAAAAAACCAAAAACCCCAAACAAAGCATGTAGCAAGTTTCTCCACTTTTTCTTATTTTAAAATTTTATTCTAGTGTTGATAGTCATGAATGGATCCTTGGCCCTATTCTTCTTTGACCTTGCTATTTTTGAAAGTCTTTTTCAGGGCAAATATTTAGGCCAAAATCTTACTTAGGCAGGAGCTGCTCTGCGTCTAACAGCAAGGATTTCAAAGGGGCTGTAACAAAAAAATCCCAAAATCAGTTTGATTCCTCCCCACACACACATATCCTCCACTTTTAAAAACAAATTTCCAGCCCGAAGAGTCATCAATAAAAGCCTGGGAGTATGAAGTCTGAACACTTAAAGGCTCTGATGCAGATATAAAAACTATAGCTAACCCTGTTGGATGTAAATTTCTTATTTTTAAACAAAGCTCATGAATTTTTTTTATCTGATTTGTAAGTCTGGGTGCCTGGAATTGCCATTACTGTGTTAGAATGATTCTTTATTCCCTTTCTGTAGTGTTTTTTAATCATGGAAGTTTCCTTCTGTGGCTGACATCCCAGACCCCTCTGCCAGCTTCCCCCCAGCACTGCCCATATCCTTGACCTCTGTCATTTCCTCTCGTAACATTGGAAAAGGAGCATTTGAACACTTCTCAGAGCTTCAGCTTCTAACCATAGCCTTGCTACCACTTCTGTGTAAAATAGACTGTGCCATTCTTTTCCAGACACACTTGCAAAGTGCTTATATGCATCGTTGTATTTTTGGACATATTTGTGTAATCCTGGAGTGAGATTGCCGTGGTAGATAACCAGAGGAAAGCAGTTCTGTTTGGGAACAACTTTCAAAGCTTTCTAATTAGCTCTCAGTCTATGTTGGGACAAAGCCACAATATTTCAGCTATTCTGGCAGAGAGTGTGTTGTGTCAAATTTCCATTTTTTGTGTGTGAAATGTGATTTTTAGAGTGAAACTTACATTTTTCAGAGCTGAAATATGATGGGTGCATGCTAGTGTTTGTACCGAGGGAGAAATGCCCAGATTCAAGTCTCTGCCCAATCTCGTTTTGAGCAATACATCTATCCCTGATCATGCACAACCAGCTATGGGATGGAGCCTGATCCAAGCTGAGGTGTTCCCTGTGGCACTGACTGTTGGGAGTCTGCTACTTCTTTCTGCCCCCACCAAGCAAAAAGTGTATGTCCACAGGGGAGGAACAGCTGTGCTGCGTCACACCAAGGGTTCTTGAAGCCTAGCAGCCTGTCTCCAACAGTGGCTGATAACACATGCAAAGAGCATTACTTGAAGGCAAATGTATAGCGATACATCTCCCAAATGTTCCCCAGTGTCCCACAATTTGTTATTTGGGGGACTTTCTGAGGCAGACCTAGTATCTTTGTTGCATTTTTTTGTTCTTTTTCCACACATTTGTTTTGTTGGTTTTAAACCCTGTGAACTTGTAGTATCCACAGCATCCTTTTTTACAATTTCCTTGGTAGAATTTTCACTGAGGCCTTTCCTGTCATGCTTTTGGTTGCAAATAAATACACCACAGTACATTCTCACCCTAAGGAATGGAAGAATGCGTCTGTCCTGAGCAGGCAGAGGTGTGAATATGTGTATTTTATGTGCCTTCTAGGCTCTTTCACAAAAGTCTGTGAGCAAGATGCAGCTATAACAGCTTGTTGGGTTTGTTTTGTTTTTTTCTGATGAGTGTGACTAAAAATGTTTGGAGCCTCTACACCTGCTGGGGTAATTCTATGTTTCTGCACATCGTCTTGCTATGTCCTCCATTTAGGCAGGAGACCCCGGCAGAAGCCTAATCTCAGTAGGTGGCATTTTGCATTAAGCTACCTTCTGCCAACAAAGCCTCTGCAGACACAGGCCCTGAGATTGCAATGGATATGATCTAGGACAGCACACAAACACATGCTTAACTTTAATCCACACATGCTTAAGTGCCTTTTGAAAAGAGCTTTGCTCCACATTTGTTGCTAGCTATCTGTGAAAGGACCAACAAAATCCAACTGCTGAGTTCCTACTATGCATTCCTCTCTTTGGGCAGCAAAGCCAGCATGTATATTGCTTTTGGGTGTCCTCCACATGGCCACTGACACCTACAGCAAGAGTTGCTGGGATGATAACCAGCTTTATTAGCTGTTTTATATAAGCAACAGACACCCTCTGTGGTGTCAGGTCTTGCCTGAGCTGCTCCACACTCATCCAGCTGCTGGCCTTCTCCAGCAGGACTTCACAGTATCCTCCCAGAATATGCTCCTCGTCAGTCCCAAAAGGCACCCCGTGTTGCCTCAGAAGGACAGTTGTAGCTCCCCGTTGGCATGTCACCGCACTGGGACGTGCTCTGGGTGGTGTGTTTTGGCAGCAGGGGGCCAGAGCCGTTCCTAGAATGCCAGTGATGCCTTGCTGAGGGTTGCTTGGCCCTACCTGGTGCCGTTTGCGTAATAGAAACTGTCTGTCTGTTATCACATCGGAGATACGAAGCTGTGATTAGGAAAGTTGCAGTAATGCGCAGCCTCCACACTCGGGTGCGTTAGGCACGCGGCATTTGTTCATGTTCCTGTGCTGGGGGACACACAGCGCTTACGAAATTCTAGTACACTGCTCCATGAGATACTCTGCCAGGCAGTGAGTCGTGCCTGCTTGTACCTCGTGTCTGGAGCTCTGCAAAGTTGTAATGCAGTGCAGACTGGAGTATTTGTCTGCTTTGGGCTCTTATAAACCTATATAATAAATATAATGAACGGGTTATTGTTTTTTATGGCTTCTGATGCACAGAGACATCCATGCCTGTGTCCCATCATGGCACTGACCTACCCTGCTTCCCTCACTAACGTGTTTCTTGTGACTCAGGCAAGTGAGAGGTTATTCACAGCTTAATGCCTACCAGTGTTCCTGGCAGATTAATTCCCTTGCAGAATTTTCCACTCCTTATGTGAAGCAGTTAAAATGGAAAGGGAGAGATGGCAGCACTGTCTGGGATAGGGAGCCAGCACAGCTCACTGATTTTGGAGCGTGCTGAGAGGTAAGGAGCCAACCAGAGCTGATTTTTCCCATTGCTTCTTGCTGTGGATGTTTTCCATCTGCTGCTGGGGGTGAGCTGCAGATAAGTGGGACTTTGGCAAGGGATAGGGCAGGAAGTGTGTATTGCACAGAGGACTTGACTAAGCGAAGGGTTTGGAGTTGGCAGCTAGGGCCAGCTTGGTGAGATCTTGGCTGAGTTTCTGGTTCCATGTGGACCTGAGGAGTCATGCCTGCAATCAAGTGAGTAACACTCCCAATCGTGTATCTGGGGCTCTTCAACCCTGGCCATGTTGTTAAGAAGCCCATGAGTTTATGATTGATTATTTGTCATCTCAAGTGATACATTTATGTCCTGCCTACAGATGAACTCTCAGAAGTTTCGTTATTCGCAAATACCCAATGCTTCAAAATCAAAGTTAATTTCATTTTATTGGTACATGTTGATCACCTCATTTATGGTTTTGTGTGTTGAATATCATGTATTTCATCTCACCTCTTGTTGCTGGCCTTGGAGGATGACCCTAACATTTGGAAGGAGGTATCTTCTGGAAACAAGGTTTCCCACGAAAAACATTGTCACCTGCTATTCTTGCAGAGGTTCCCACAGTAAAATCCTTGGCTGGGGCAGTGTGGGGAGGTGAGCATGCAGAGTGTGAGAGCACAGCCAAAGTGAATTCCAACTTCCATTCAAGCAGAAACCTTCAAAGTATTTGGGCCTTTCTAAACAGGAGTATTCAATTCTTCCTTATTAAATCAGCAACATGGGGATTCAGCCTCCTCTTGGCCTATTGTCTAAACTTGTATCAGCAACCTTTCAAAAGAGCAGCTGAAATCCAGTCAGACACAATTAATAGATACTTTGCTTATACATGACAGACATGCAAGGTAAGAATGAGGATGTTAGCATGCCAGCCATGCGAATGAGAATGTTGTCACGCTAAAGTATTCTTGGCCGCTTCTGGAGGTGTCCTAAACCAAGGGACAAACCACAGCACAAACCCCCAAAAATGTTCTAGTGTTTCATGAATGTTTTGAACACCTCCATCTCACAGTGGCTCCCATGCTCAGCACCACAGAAGCCAAGTGGCTGATGTATACACAAAGTCTTCTTCAGCAGACGAGAGCTGTCAGTTGCTGAGTACTGACACGCAGTGGTCCCTGGAGCGAGCCTTGCCTGACTGCATGGGAGGTGTGGGACAGGCCTGGCTGTGTGGCACATCTCACTTACTGCGAGCAGTTTCCCGTGTCCCATGCACATTGCCGGTACCAATGACCAAACCAAACACTTCCAAACATTTTCAAAGTTATTTCTTTAAATACATCAATTCCCACACTTTATATTGGGTTCTTTATAGGTGTGAACATTACATACGTATATATATGTGCATTTCCTTAGATACATATTGTGTACTTACATATTATGTATCTATTACATGTTGATGTAATCTTTTTGGATTTCAGTAAAGCTTTTGATCCCATCTCTCAAAGATCCTTTTGGACAAAATGTCCAGCGCACAACTGGATAAACACATCATGTGATGGGTGAGCAACTGGCACACAGGCTGGGCACAAAGGGTTACAGGGAATGGGCTGACATCAGACTGGGGACCTGGCACTAGTGGGGTTCCACAAGGCTCCATCCTTGGCCCACTGCTCTTCAACGTCTTCAAAAACAACTTGGACACAGGACTGGAAGGGATACTAAGCAAGTTTGCAGATGATGCAAAACTGGGAGGAGCTGTTGTCTTGCTTGAAGTCAGAGAGGACCTGCAGAGAGACCCTAACAAATCAGAGGGCTGGGCAATCACCAACCATATGAAGTTCAACAAAGGAAAGTGCTGGATTCTGAGCCTGGGATGGGGCAACCCTGGATGTAGGGACAGACTGGGGAATGAGATTCTGGAAGGCAGTGCCATGGAAAGGCACCTGGGGGTTCTGGTTAATGGAAAGTTGAACCTGAGTCAGCAGTGCCCTGGCAGCCAGGAGGGCCAAGCATGTCCTGGGGTGCAGCAGGCACAGCACGGCCAGCCAGGCAAGGGAGGGCATTGTCCAGCTCTGCTCTGCACTGATGCAGCCTCACCTTGAATATTCTGTGCAGTTTTGGATGCCACAATATAAGAAAGAAATTAAGCAATTAGAGAATATCCAAAGGAGGGCGACCAAGATGGTGAAGGACCTTGAGGAGAAGCCGTATGAGAAGTGGCTGAGGTCACTTGGTCTGTTCAGCCTGGAGGAGAGGAGACTGAGAGGAGACCTCATTGCAGTTACAACTTTCTCATGAGGGGAAGAGGAGGGACAGGCACTGATCTCTTCTCTGTGATGCCTAGTGACAGGACCCAAGGGAATGGCCTGAAGTTGTGTCAGGAGAGGTTTAGGTTGGATATTAGAAAAAGTTTCTTCACCCAGTGTGTGGCTGGGCACTGGAACAGGCTCCCCAGGGAAGTGGTCACAGCACCAGCTTGACAGAGTTCAAGAGGCATTTGGACAATGAGACACATGGTGTGACTCTTGGGGCTATTCTGGTCAGGGCCAGGAGCTGGACTCTGATGGTCCTTGTGGGTCACTTCCAACTAAGAATATTCTGTTATGCTTATTTCCTTGCATATATTTCTCCAGAAATGAAGACTTGCCGAGTCCGTATCTATTATTGTGTGCTATTAGTGTTCTAGTCTGTCAAGTTCATGGCACCTTTCTGGAAGTGCTGGTCACTTCTTCACTAATGCCAGCTTCCTTCTCAAAGAGAAAACAGTTTAAACAAAGCAGATGGACAAACTCTGAGAGAGAAAATACGAAAAAGAATTGTTTCTGTAAGATGATGTGGAAGGTCCTAGAAAGAGCACAGAAAAGGACTCAGATTTCCTGGCCCTCAGATCAGAGACTGACAAAGCTGTCTCCCCAAGTGATGCACCAAAATCTCCAGAGTCAACTTTCAACTTGGACTTGAAAGGCTGCAATAAAGGCCCTTCAAAACAAGTATTTGGCAGACGATTTCCATGATGCTTTATTTTGGGAACATTTTGATCCTTTTGTGGGCTGCCAGCAAAGCAGATGCAAGGTGGAGTTTTTGATTCATTCAGTCATGAGAGACTGAGTAGTTTGGTTCAGTGAGGATGGGCCAGGTCACTCTGTCTGCATGCTGGGATGACTGGGGTTAGGAGGATGAAGGACACACTTTTACTGAAGGTCAGCACGAAGAAAGAAAGTCTGGTTTATTTACAGGGTATTTTTAAAGCCCATTTTCCAAAGGAAACAATGCTTCTTTGGCCGTCCATCCTCCCTTTTTACTGGAAAGCCTTCCAGTAGCTTTGTAACATGTCAGTCAGCTTCAATCACATCTGAAAGAGCAGTAGATGTTTCAAAAACTGTAACTTTGTGGCTGTCAGAATAGGTGAAATGACACAAACCAGTGATTTCTGAAGGAAAGAGCAGGAGAACCCAACTGTTAGACATCAGCTGGCCACACCATCACCACATGTGAACATGACCTGCCTGCTGGCAGGTATCTAGCTCTAGATTATGCACACTGCTATTGTTCCTTGCATGTTGTGGGGTGAGGATTAATGCAGTGGGTGATGATGTCTGGGGACAAAGGACATGCTCTTTTCCCCAGGAACTCCAAACTTTGTTAACCCTGTTGCTCAAAGGGCAAGTTATTTCCTTTATGCGCGTGCAATGCTGAGGAATAGTGAGCTCATCATTTTGCAGCGAGCCTGAGAGTCCCAGTCTCCTGCAGCAGCCAGTTCCAGTACCCAGGGCCAGCTCCAGGGTACGCTCTGTGTCCCACACATGTTCTTCCCTCTGTTGTTTGATGGTGGTCTCAGCCTGTCAGGACACCATTGTCAGCAGCGGCCAAAGTGGACATGACCATGAGAGGGAGACTGCTGGGAAGACAGCAAAAGTCTACCAGGAGAGCAAATGAATGATGGCCTCAACCACACAAATAATAACTGGCTGTTTGTAATACCAGCTGGAAGGAAAACAGGTTGGGCAAGCTTCTGAGAGCACTTCAGCCAACTATACATTGCTTAGGGCATGCTGAGCACACCGCACACTGTCATTAAGTAAGCACTGGCCACTGGTGTGGTGGGAGAAGCCCTCAATGCCAGGATGTGCACTCAAAGGCATCCGGGACATCCAGCCCATTTCACCACAGGAGCTGTCAGGCATCACTAAGTGAGGACACCCAAGGACTTTCTAGGTGAGAGTTACGTGACTGCGTGCCTGAGCCACGAGGACATGTCAGACTGGCCCGGCTACTAGTCCATGAGAGTCTGGGAGTATGGCTATTAATTTTAGGGACTGGGATCAGATCCATGGTTGGAAGCACAAACTCTCTACGATGAAGTGACTGCACCCTGGGGCTGACTTGTGCATGGCCTTTGTGGTCTTCATGTTATCTGATAGTTCAGATAAAAGCCCAATTCCCCTTTAAACTTTTAAGCTCTTTATAAATTATCAGAGGGCTTTAATCTCTCTTTTCATGAGATAAGGGGCCTTCTAAGCCTTAAACTCTAATTGAATGGCTTTGGTTGTTTGGTTTTAAGCCCCTCTTTGGAGGAAAGCAGGCCCATCATCCTGAGAAATGCCTTCCAATGTGATCTCAGCTAGACTAGGGTTCAGATGGGTGGTTGGGGATGGGCCCAAGCAAAGACTCTGGTTGGTTTGTGCTCACAGAGGAGTGCATGGAAAAGAAATAGAGCAAACAGTGGATATTGATTTATCTACCTCTACACTCCTTTACTTCAGCAGGGGCATGGAAACTTTGCACAAGCCTGCTGGAGAATCAGCTGCTGCTGGCCCTACTGTCCAATCTGCCCAGAGATGTTTGCATCTCTTATTGAATTGATCCATACCTACTAATTTATCTAACTGCTTTTGAACATGGTGATTCTTGAGTATTCACTGTGCTCCAAACAGACATGAACATCAGACGGGAGAGACTGACTTCAGGAAACCCTTTCAGAGTTTGTCTTTGTGAGAATATCTGACCCATCCAAAGGATTCTCCTCATGACAAGGGGCAGAATGATCACATGGCACCTGCACATCCACTCAGAGCAGCTGTATTTCAAGCAGACTTTCACAGAGCTGTTCATGAGTGAACTGATGCCCAGGAGCCATCTGCGGGAATTATCTGATGAATAGTTTCATAGAACAAACAGCAGAGATTGAAAGAGAGAGGGAGAAGAGAGTCAGAAAAGGAGATGTCTGGAACAGGGCAAGATGCAGCAGGAAGAAAGTATTCTGCAAGGAATTGCGTGGTGAGGACTCGGCAAAGAGCACTGTCATTCCCCAGGCTTTAGGGAAGGCTCTTCTGGTCCCATCTCTTTCATCCTCAGAAATTGCTCCATGCTTTCTATGCAGTCATCCAGATTTACAGCATCTGCTGTAACAAAGCGTGGTCACTGTGATGGAAGCTTCCAGCGCTCAAGGAAGGCTGAGGATGAGCGTGGTCCTGCCTGGGTTTGGATGACCATTTGTAACCCCTGCAGAGAAGCTGGACAGCTTGCACAGTGCAAGGCTTGTGTTGCAGAGAGCTCTCAGTCCTATGCCCTTTCTGATGGGGAGACATAGACACGGACTAGCAGCCAACAAAAGACAAAGGGATGAAGTGCTGGGTGGTGCTAGCAATAAGTCAGGCTAGCAAGAAGCAGTCCATGCTGGGGATTTTACATGGCACAGCAAGGCATTATCACCCTGAATTCAAACTCTGTTTGAACAACAGGAAAAAATCATTAAGATGTCCCAAAGCCATCCTCGTGGCATGCAGAACGTGACACATCCTCCCTCATGCTCTGTGTCCTCAGGGAAACTAGTGAAGGACCAAACCACCCCTGCACCATGAAAGACTTCACATGCATCTCTATCAAAGTGGCTAGACATAGCTATGGATAAATACTTAGCAGAACAAGGAAGAAGTGTACACAAAAGTCTTGGCTAAAATTAAAGGATGCAGAATTTCTATAAGGAACAATGTATGTTGTTATTATTATCTGTATGCAGCATCTGCTACTCCAGCTCACTGTCATGGTCAGAGCAGGAACAAAGGACTCAGAACACTTGGGCTCCTCTCAGAACTCTGCATATGGTTTATTTGTTGTCTATGGGTAATTCACCTCATATTCACTGTCTGTTTTCTACTCTGCAAAAGGAAAAAGTAATAATTATTACCGAGTCTCTCTGGTCTGTTGGGAGGTGAAATTGATACAAAAGCAGGGGTCCTGATATGAAAGGTACTATGTACATTAATGCCGTGGTTTACTCTGCTTTCTGCTTTCTGGGCTGCTGATGTGAAAGCTGAATCTGGAAATCCAGACCTCCAAATACCCTGAAAGATGTCTCAGTAGCCCTTGGTGGAAAAGGCCACGACTTCCCTTTAGTCAGTTTTCCTCTCTAGAACTCTTCTTGGAGCAGACATCTGTGAGCTGTCCTCCCCAGTCTGCAACATCTAACCAAAAGCATAATGCCTGAGAAAGGAGGCTTCAAAATATTCCCCCAGTTCCTCACCTGGATGCAGGGTAAAGGAATCAGAGGCCCAAGTCTCAGAGTCAGGATCAGTACTGCTTAGGACTAGCTCAGAAATGACAGAGATGAAAGAGTAAGAGCCTACATAGCAATAGAGGTTAAAAATATTGTCAAACCTCTCCAGTGAGGAAGTGGTGGAATTAAGGTTTTCTTTGCATCTAGGATTTAACTCCCTGGACATAAGGAGATCAGATACTATAGAAATACGATCATTTTACATTTTTTCTATGTGTTTTTCTGATTTACATCATTCTGAGGATTGCTGAACATGAACTTGTCTCCTCTAGGGAAGGAAACCAGAGGTATTTGTGACAAACAATCTTGGTCATGGCAGAAATCAAAAGGTTTGTGAAGTGAATGAAGTTAGGGTAGACCTGGCAAGTATTTTCAGATAAGGTTTGGAAACTGGGACTGGGTGATTCAGCAAGATTTTACAAGGCAAATGTTTATGTTCTTCAGAGAAAGTAACATTTCCATCAACATGCCCCACCCCACATACATTGACAGAGAGAGATGCAGATGTTCTGGTGTGGGACCAGTTTGGTTTGATGCTTGAGAGTTCTGTGTGGACATACAGCACACTCACTTGGGGCAGAAACTTCCGCAGCATGGAGCCGCTGACTCTGCCAAATCTGTTCTATGTGAGTATCGAGCTCATAACTGGATCAAAATTCAGGGATATTTTTCTTGGGGACAGCAGAGACATATTCTTGGCAGCTAGGCACTTCTCTTGCCTAATTTCAAGTTCTTGCTTTAAACTGCAAATTCTCAGTTAACGAATTGTAAGTGTTGATTTTTTTAGCATGGACAAAAGAACCCCTTTCCTTCTGGTACTCTGAAAATGGTCTAAATCCCTAAATGTGTGTGGGTCTTTTTTGTTGGGTTGTTTTCTTTTTTTCTTCTCTTTTTCTTGTAACAGTCTAAGGCAGATGCCTGGCCTGGAAAATGTCAGCCCAAGTGGCGAAAGTGGAAAGTTACAAGCAATTGAAACCAGAACTGGGAGAGACAAGTAAAATAGGTGTTAGTTCTTACATTCACTAGGACAGAGCAGACTTGCCCAGAGCAAGACACAGTCATCACTGCTGGGTCCTGGGGAAAACGCTTGGCTGCTCCCCTTGGTGAAGATCTGTTTTCTCTCACTGTTACAACATTGCCTGCATCCCTCAACATTCACGGCTCCTTGCACGGCCTGTGACTTCAGGACTGCTGTTCCCTGGCAGGCCCTGGTGTGGACTCCATCTCGATGGAGTGCTTTTTCTTTCTACATCTTTAATGGGGTGAGCCTGGTCCCGGAGTGGCAGGCAGGGTGTTTCCCCCCGGTGCTGCATAAAGCTAGCAGGCAGCTCTGGGTGATGGACTGGTTTCTTTTTGCCAATTTCATCTCATTGGGAAGGGCCAGAGATGAGGCCTGAGGGAAGCTGTGATTCATTCTGTCCACAGCTTTTTTAATGAGACCATTCCCATTGTCTGTGAGTGCTGGGTAGGAGAGTACATCTGCATTGGAGGCTCTGCTTGGGCCCAGGATGGGAGGGTGTATGCATGTGTCTCTGCACTGTTGGGCTGGTAAGAGGGGTGGGTGCTAGGATCTGGGGTACAGACCAGTGGTACACTCTGGTCTTGCCAGCTCTGAGCACTGGAGTGCAGCAGTGCTTGTGCATGGGATGAAATGCTGCCACCCACCTCGCTGCTGCCAGGAAGTGGGGAGTGGGTGGTGGGGCTGGGGCCTCCCCAGGGATGCAGTCTGGCAGCTATGGAGAGTGCAGAAGACAGGCCATTGCCTCTGTATTTCTGGGCAAGCAGCTCCTGTGGAGCAAGTCATTAAGTAACAGCTATGACTGCTGCTGATGGGTGTCAAAAAGGCTGATATTCATGAGGAGGGAGCAATGAAGCAAGTCAGCAGAGCAGCAGGAAGCAGCTGGCAGGCAGGTGAGCATCTCTGCGCAGTCCGATAAATGCACTGTAATTGCCTTTCCACATAAGGCACTTCAACAACAGGATGGCCAGATGTGTATAAATCCATGAGAGATCAGGCACTGAAATGCCAGTGGTGCCAGGGTGATAGCCCCTCTCTGCATTAGCAATGTGCCACACATACCTCCTGGTATAGCACCAGGCTTTCACCTGCATGGTGCTCTGTCAACAGCACATCCATGTGCAGCCCTGACTTGGGCAATATTAGATCAGAATAAAGGCAGAAGGGATACGAAGAGGGGTTCTACTGTTTTTTGTCCAGCTGGGTCTTGCATTCCCAACTCTCTTGTTTCCCCCTTGCTCTCAGTTCATGTGACACCCTGAGCTAGTAATAATACCTGTGTGGCAGTGTCCAGGATGAAACAGACACACATGTGCTTCCTTCTGACATATCTAGCAAAACCAGTACAAGGTGAAAAGGGTTTTCAATGAGAGAGCCTGCTCTCATGGATCCTCTCCAGCCTTAGGAAGCACTGTCCTTTGGGAGAGGTGTTTTTATAGTATTGCAAGGTCCAGGGAGTTAATTCTAAGCCGGCAAAAGAAGAATCAGGAGTCCCAACTCAGCATGCGTGTGGGCATCCATGCAGGATAATGTGTGTGCTCCCAGGCTGTCTTTTCTGTCTATACACCTCCTTTGATATCCAGTCCTGTGTTCCCAGCTCTGCTCCTCTCCTTGTTGTCAAGTCTTTCCCTTTGGATGCTAATGGCTCTTTTCCCTTCTCCTTCCACCCTCTCATCTCCACCATGCTATATGTACTCTCCAGCCACAAGAAGAAAACTTGTGTCCATCCTTCCTGATCCTCCTGGTCCCCCGTTGGCACCCAGATTCATTTCCCCCCTGCTGCATGCAAGCCCCAGTCTCCCACCCCACTCTCACTGAACACCCGCTGCTTTCCTCTCCTAGCCCCATGCCACTTCCGAGGCATGCACACAGCCTTCCCTCCTTAGAGGCAATCAGAAAGTGGGCCAGAAGTCATGGATGTGTTTCAAAACTGCTTGGTAAGTCCTGGATCCTTTGAAGTCTAGCAGGAGCTCCCAAAGAGAGTTAGGTCTTTCTATTCTCATTAGGATTATATGCTTTCAGGCCAAACTTAGCTCACAGTTAGCAGGCTGTCCAGAATGCTTGTCAGAGTCAGGAGTTTGGAAAAAGCAGAGTAAGACTCAAAAAGAAAAGCAGCCTAGACTGAATAGCCCAGAGGCTCTGCTTCTGACAGCTAATGTTACTGTATAGCTTGGCTCTGGCAGGCTTTGCCAGCTTGCTTACCGCAGGCTCCTCTTCTCGTCATGGGAGCCAAATTGGATGGAGACACTACTATAGCTCCATTCCTTCTGGCCTGGGGTCTTCACAGTTTGCTCCAGCAGTGGTTTTCAGTTGGGCACACATGTGTAAGTAGCGTCAGGGGATTTTTCTTCCTCCTCTGATCCTTTTTCCTTCTGACACCTTATGCTCTCCATCATACAGATGTGGTCCTCCCTCTGTTTTTTGGTGGTGGGATCCTTGACCCTGTATGTGCTATTCTAGGTTGCAAAGTGAATTAGTATGTGGCTCTCCTTGTTCTTGGCTTCCACTGACCACTGAGGAAAACTGTAGCCCCTTGATTTCTAGCCTGAGGGGCTTAGTTGGATATTGCTATAAGGGTCAAAATAATAAAATGAGACAAGGAGAACTAGAGAAGAAGATCCCTGCTCCCTGGGGTAATCTTGGAAGAGGTCAACCCAGATTTGGCTGTCAACCATAAGCTCTTTCAGTCAGGCTGAGACAGCACACACTGTTCTACGTGCTCATCTGCATCGATCAGCTCCATGATTTCATGTTAGGAGGCGGTTGGACACCTTGGGAAGAGCCCGGCCTTCCTCATCCAACCTGGCTTGCAGCATGGAAAAGTCTCCAGCAACTGTTCCGCTGCCGGCACATGGGAGGTGGTGCAGGCGTGTGTACTTTGGAGAGGGAGAAGCACGGTGCCTCGGGGGCCGAGGAACGTGCCCATGGCACAGGCACCCTCCTCCTCCTCCATGAGCAGCACCAGGAGCGGGCACGTTGTGCACGCAGCCGCCAAAGCTGCCGCTGGGCGCCGGGCAGGATCACACCCAAACCTCTTTGTTTTTGCAACACAAAGGTGGAGACAGAGCATCAGGGAAGGGGAAGTCCTACTTTTTCTTCCCTGACGGTGAGGCGTCCTGCATCCACACCTCTGCGTGTCTGGGGCTGCCGGCAGTGGGAGCACTGCTGGCACGATTTTCAGCACCACTTCTGCTGCCCCTCCAGGGATGGGATTCATTACTGTCCTCAGTGAGAGTCGAGCACCATTAAAGATGCAGCTATTTCAGGCTAAGCTGGCCTTTATTTTGTCAGTCTCACAATGAAATTGAGACATGTAGAGGTAGGTGGTGTTTTTTTGAAAGCAGCATTTCTATACCAGGAAGGATACCCACTGAAGGATACACGAGTACGGAGATGTTATTGCTAATTCATCTCAATTTGCCCAAGTGGCAAGGACAGCCACTTGGCAAGGATAGTCATTTAGGGCTGGGGATGTGCGCTCAGTGCTGGGAGGCCATCAGCTTCCCCTGATGACTTGCCAGGTGCCAGCACCCAAAGACCTGTGCACTAAGTGCTTGGGAGCGCTGCAATGCAAGAGGGAGGCTTTTTTGACTGCACCCAGCACACCTGAGTTTCCCACCTAGCTGAAGTGAGCTGTAAGGGCAGATTGGGGCGTGGAGGGGGCAGGTGGTGCAAGGTGCTGGGGGGCTGTGATTAGGGGGCAACAGAGCCTGGATCTCTGGGAGAATGGGGGGAGGGGGCGCTCCAAGCAGCTTTGCTCTTGCTGCTGGAGGTGTTGGCAGTGGTTCTGGTCCCAGCCTGTGGAAACGGGCAAACCCCTCCTGGCAAGTGAACTCCGTGCTAAAGAGAGGCACGGATGAGCACTTGCAATCAGTCGAGATGTGTGCATGAGATCTGCCAGACAAATGTGAACTTGCCCTCCTCTGCCAGGCAGTTACAGTGTATATCATCATGATCCTTTGCAAACAGGGGTGCAGCAGGATCGTGGGCAGAGCGCTCAGATCTAAGGGTTGATGCCAAACTCAGCAGATAAGTATCTGAATCAGGAATCATCCAGATGAGGAACCCTGCAATAGGAGAGAAGAGTAGGAAGCAGACAGCATGCTCTATGGATGCCTGTCCTGAAGAGCTTGCTTCCCTGTCAAGTCTGGGAGCAAAACCTTGGTGTGTTTGACACTGGAACTTTCACCAGTTTTTGACAGCACTACTTGAATATGAGGAAAACATTTTCTGCTTTCTCTGCAAAGGTCATGGAGTGATACCTCTGGCTGTCAACCCTGTGCTGTCTCCAGCTGGGTCCAGGCAGGGAAGTGTGAGTGGCTGAGAGCAGCTGGGCTGGGGAAACAGAGGAGCCCAGGTTTGCTCCTGGGTCTCGGCACAGTGCAGAAGACAAGTCTTCTCCCCTTCCCACCCCCGCCTCCTTTCTCTGATGAGCAGAGCAGTGAGAATGAGCTTAAAGCTTGTGTCAGCCCTGCCTTGATCTCCATGTGCACTCCACATCTCTTGTGACTTTGTCAACACAGCCGGCCAGACGCTGTCTCTGGCGACAGGGCTGCCTCCCGGGCAGCTGGGCTGAACAGAGTGGAGGTGAGAAATTCCCTCTGGGAGAGATAAGTGGAACTCTCCCTCATGTCCCTTTCTCTGCTTGTCCCCTCCTGCAGCTGCTAGTGCATGACAGGGAAGACCTCTAGGGACAAGAGGGGGGATGGGAAGGAAGGAAGGAAGGAAGGAAGGAAGGAAGGAAGGAAGGAAGGAAGGAAGGAAGGAAGGAAGGAAGGAAGGAAGGAAGGAAGGAAAGTTAAAGAGCAGCTGGATCTCCTTCTCTCACTGTGGTGGAGGTTGATTTTGACCTGAGGCAGTAGCTTGGGGCTGATGAGGGAATTTAGCAGCTAACTAGTCAGAGAGCTTTGACCCTGAGCACCAAGGCATGAAAGCACTTCATCACCTTGCTTTAGGCATTCACTGTGTGAACTCCCTTTGCTCTGGTCCTGGTGCCTGGCTTCTTTCTACTGCAAAGCTTCCCACGTGGTCAAATTGGAACAGGGAATGAGGTGGGGTCTCTGGAAACACCTTTCCACAGTAGCTACATGCTGGCATGATGGTGAGGCTGCATTTGAGGCCATTCCTTGAGAGTCTTGTTCCTTTCATGGAGAAACTGCTGCATACAATCCACTGCTCCTGCAAGCAATCCAAGTCCTCTTTGTGACAACACGAGGGAGGCACCAGTCAGGGAGTGTGGGGTTGAGCTCCAGCACTTTCAACATTTGCTGTACTGGTTTCAGTGCCTGGAAATGCTGGTCAAGAGGGCATGCAAGGACTTTCGACAGTACGGCCTTTTAACAGCCTGAAGGAAGGAAAACGCTGACTGCTGGGAACACGGGAGCAGAATATCAAAGGGCAGCTCTCTGGGTGGGTCTAAATCTGCACTGCTCCACTTTGTCACCTGGCCTGGCCGTCAGCGAGCCAGTGTGACCCAGCAGCATCCCATGAGCACCAGCAATGAGAGGAGCGTGAGGTCTCCCCAGCTGGAGCAGGCAGGGTCCGGGGGCCCAGCGGGGGGAGATCATTCTTTGTTACCCCTGCAGGATGTTACCTGCATCACAAAGGACGTCAGCTCCAAAACTGCTGATAGGAGCAGGGATATTTCTGCATGGAGGAGTGTGCAGGGGGGAGATCTGGAAGAATATACAGACTCAGCAACCCTCCTCCCCCAGCTCTCCACCTGGAACCCCAGCCCTGTCCACAGAGATCAGGGAGCTGGCTTTACAGCGCTCATTAAGTGGAGATGGTAGAAACACAGTGGAAAAAGACAGGAGGGGATGGTGTGGGACTGTAGCCTTCCAGAATGGTGGGGGGAGAGTGGGTAAGCTGCTTGGAGACAAGTCCACACAGAGGCAAAGACCTTCTGTGTAGCTGGGTCTGCTAGCTTAACCCTTGAGGACCTCATCTATCTCTGAGACTTATTTGCAGCTTCTGACATGGTTGCACCTTTCCTAGAGGAGTGCAGGAGGGGGACAGTATTTGTCACACTCAGTGTGAACAGTCCTAGTGACAATGGTAAAACAATACTTAAGCATGGTCTCAATCCCATTTTAACTGCCTCCAAGGCCACAGTTTATGTGGACTAGCCGTACAGTTAAGGACTTCTACCAGCTAATGGATCTTCACTGGACCCTTGGGCAGTCTCTCATAGGTGTTATTTTAAATATGCAATTGCAAGTGATCCCTATTGCATGCCACCTGAGGTCACTGAAATTGCAGCAAGGATATCTTTGTGTGCTGTGTCCCCTCAGGGAAGTTGGCCAGATTGAGATTGCGCACAATGAAAAGTGCCATCTTTCTAACTCCATCAAAGGGGAACAAGCCTGATGTTCAGGGCTTGAGCCTAATGTTCAAGGCTTTGGTTTAGGTGTATCTGCCTCTATTTTGCAGGCAACCACGAAGGCTTCTGAGTGCTTTCTAATGAGGTCAGTTCCTTCAGGGGTGAAAGGAGACTGGGTGCCTTCCAAGCCAAGATGCTAATGGGAGTAAGCATATGGCGTATGCGTGTAAATTATAACTCAGCTACGTGCTAACATGCCAGCACCTTCCTGGCCCTGTTTTCTGGAGTCTCCCTGCTGCCCCAGGGGTGAAGGGCTCCATTCATCCTGTAGGCCACCCAGCTCTCCAACAGAGAAACCCTGAATTTTTAAGTGATGGATTTAAAGCTATCGAAAGAAAGCAGGATTAGCCGGGTGAGAGACCTTTCAACCACTTATCTGTGCCTGCCCTCGACGCTGTGAATCACTGGTGCTCCCCAGGCACTTCCCTCTGTGCCCCATACAGGGAGCCCTGTCCTGCTCCACAGGGACCATCACTGGTCTTACCTCCCCTCACCAGCCCTGGCTTCTGCTTCCCAGCCACCAACTGTGGCAGGACAGGAGTGAGCCACAACACACACAGTTTTCCTCTCCACTCCATGTTGGTGTTGGAGGATGTCCTCCCTCAGACTGGATTTCCCCCCTCCGCTGCCGACTGAGAGCCCTACAGCTGGAGACTGTCATTTCTGCCCTGGAGGTCATCGCACTGGGGGAGTAGGGGGTGCAGGAGCTCAGCACACAGAGGGCACGTTTCCCTCCCAAAGCCTCCCTCCTCTGGTCCCTTGGCCCCGGCCCCAAGTTGCTCCAGACCCTGCTGGTCGCTGGCAGTCCTGCTGAGGACTTCTGTCGTCCCCGACCCTTCCCTGACTGAACTCTGCCCCTGCACCTCTTTGTCCTGCACCCCATGTTGATCCCAATTCTTTGGCCTCTTGCAAAGCCCAGCAAGGTGTCAGCTCTGCCACGTGGTGCCACATCTTTTGGAGCCTGAGCCAAGAATCAGGCCTGCAGCAGGAGAGACAGTCAGTTGTGCCTCCTCTCCCATCACAGCATTGCTGGAAGGTGCAGATGCTCATTTGGAAAGTGATAGCACTGCTTGGGTGCTGAGGGAAAGGGTTTTGCAGCCAGAATGGCCCCCAGCAAGACAGATCCTCTGGGACTTGGTGTGACTCCCATGGCCAAGGCTGGGAACCGGTGTCCTGGCACTGGTGCACACTGTCAGCCTGTGGCTGTTTTGCTCCCCAAGTGTAAAGCTCCCAGCTTGTTTATTTTTCATTAAGCCTCTTCATTAAGGCTGTTTCTCATGTGACAAAAGGGAGAGGGGATGAGGGTGCAAGGAGGGGGAAGTGACAGCCTGCCCAGGTTAAGGCACTGGGTCTGCTGAGGGGCAGGCTGAGCTGGACACTCAGGCTGCTGCCCCCAGGGCTGTCAGGAGCTGGGGCTGGGAGTGGGGAGGAAGAGGAGACCCCTGTGCCAGAGCTGCTGCCCCAGGGGCAGGCACTGCTGGCCAGCCCATGTGCCTGCAGGTTCTGCAGGCTCCCAGTGGAGCAGGGCCTGCCCCAGTGGGGCCCTTATCTCTGCTGGTGGCCCTGCTCACATCCCTCCTGTAGTGCCCACCATGCTGAGTGGTGCTGATAAGGGTCTGGGGGAGAGCAGGGGCCGGGAGAGGCCTGATTTATGGCCCCTCAGCCCCCCCGGTGGCTCCAGTCACTGTGGCTCCTGCCAACCCAGCCAGCCCCATGTCTGTGGGGACAGGGCTTTCCTGGGAGAGGGTGTTTGCACTGCGGGGGGTGCCTTCACCCTCAACAAGGGTCACATTGCTTTTTAATTTCTTGCTGGAAGCGCATCTGGAAAGTGTAGTCAATTACTGGATGGAAGACTCCCTCACAAGGCCATGGTATTTACGAGTTTCCCCAGCCCGGGGGGGTGCTGACCGCAATTAGAGGAGATGAGGGAGTGAAAGTTGCCTGTGGTGAACTCCAGGACGGTGGAGCTGGAGAACAACTTGCCGGCCACTGCCGCAGGGGCAGCAGCTCCTGGGGGGATCCAGGAATGGGTGACAGACCTGGGGGCTGGAGGAGGAAAGGCAGTAGCAGAGAGTTTGCTGTTGGGAGGAGGTGAGGAGGATGGAGTAGGATGGGAATAGCACATGGGACTGGTGGGACAGAGATGGAATGGAGGTAATGTGGAGAAATTTAGTGTTTAGACCATGATGAAGATGTGGCATGCATGAGGAGGATTGTGCACATGTATCCTGACTCCTTTGTTGTGCCCGAGACCCCAGTGTGTAATCTGATATAACAGATGTTAGGCCTGAAGATTTGTGCCTACGTGTAACCCTCTTGGGCCCCACAGAGGGGCTTCAAAACATGCTTCAGTGTCATACACATCCTTTAAATGCTGTGTGCTGATGAGGCAGCATTAAGGGGTCATCAGCCTTGTCCATTCCCAACAATTTTTTGCCTGCATAACCCCATTAATTAAGGGAAGGAAAAGTCATCCTGTCCCTCCCATCAATACAGTAATGCTGGCAGAGTCTTAAGATATGTGCTGCTATGCTGGCAGAAAATTCATCCAAAATAAGCCACCCTGGCATGTGCAGACTTTTTGCCAGTTGAAGCCGAGTCTCCGTCGGGAGTGTTTCCCTCGCTGGCAATGGGAACAAGGTGCCCTGTGTGATGGCAGGTGAAGAAGCTTGTGGTCAGCAACCTGTGAGTCAAGTGGTACAAGAGGACCAACTGGAGGCCCACTTCATTTGTCCCCTTGTCCCCACAGGTCCTGTCTCCTGAGTGATCTTTTTCCTGAAGTGGCTCCCACCAAGCTGAGATTAGAGTTGGTTCTCGCTAGCCTTGCCCCATGCCTCGTGCACTGCATTAGCTGCCAGGGCGGTTGCACTGCTTGAAGACAGGCACCCATCCATGGAGCCGGCAGGCTTGTCCTCAGCGGCGTGTCAGCGTGAGAGGAGGTACATGCGTACAGTAATTGAAGAGATCAAGGCTGAGTGCGCCCAACAGACCGACAAAGCCAATTACCCCTCAGGAATTTCTGCTCCTCAGGCTCAGATGGTGATTACAAAACCTTTGCCATTAAAAATTAGCCAAGAGAGAAACTTGTTGCCAGAGTCCAGCAGGAATTTCCCATGCCCATCTGATACACAGAGTGACCACAAAATGGGCAGTGGCCAAACCATGGACATCACCTTTTCACAGGCCTGACATTCCTCTCTACTTTAGGAGGTGGGTAGCATGACACACAGATGCATGGATATCCACAGGAACAGAGCATGTGTCCACATTTGTTGGCACACAGAGCAAATAAACTGTAAAGCTGCAGTAATAGGAGGTTGTGAAACCAACAGTGATTGCGCTGACAGCTTCCATTTCTGGCTGCATGCTCTGGGCCCAGCTGTGGGGTCTCAGGGTGGAGGTGGAGGAGGGATGAGTGGCTGCAATACAGGCGGGGGGAAGGGGTCCTGCTGCTGAGATCCTGTGTCCTGGACACTGGCAGGAAAATCATGTCCTGCCCTCACTTTGTGTGGTTGGCAATGAGACCACTGGGTGTATGGGATGAAGGGAAAGAGAGGGAAGGCTACAACTGGACCAGTACTACAAGCCTGACTGCCCTATTCCTCTTTTGGATTCATCCTGCCTCCCTGGCCTCTCTGCTTAGCGTGGGTGTTCACTGCAGAGTTAATGAGATTATAACTCCAGTGTTGCTGGTAACTTGTGTCTTATCCACACCCACATCCCTATAAATCGAAGATGCTTTTCGACTCGAGCTGGCTGGCCAGCCAAGGAGATAGGCTGGAGTGCAACCCCAAGGCTGCATACATAACTGCTCTGCAATGCGGGTACAGCTACCCCATCTCCCATGCTGCCAAGTCCTCCAGAGGCTCTCCTCCCTCCTCTGGGTCAGACAGACGTCTCTCCTCCCAGTCCTCTGGGAGAGGGTGTGTAGAGCCATGCCATTTCCTGCACAGCACGTGGGGCTGTGGGATAAGCCCCCAAAAGCGTGAAGAGAAGCCAGTAAGGCACAGCTACTCTTCTGCAAAGTCAGCTAATGAAGAGGGAGGCTAATGGAGAGGGATGAGTTAACTCCATCATGTGGGTGAACACTTGCTGGCATAAACTCTGCACATCCTAAAGGTTGGCTCTTGCAGTAGAAGAACTGGGGAAAATCTTGCAATATACTGCCAGTCCTACTATTTTTCATTTCTTCTCCCCTCTAGGGTTTGGTAGCGGAGCTAGGAATTTTTTTATAACAGTTAATTTTTTGTTTGTAGGAATTCTCTCCTATGCAAAAAAAATAATACCAGACTGGAGTCCATTGACATCTCACTTAGGCCCAAAGTACTCCACATGTATTCAAAGGGAGTTAAGATGTCAGATTAGGTGTTAGCCCTTTGCATCACGACTGTCACTCTAGTATATTCCTCTTCCTTTTATTCTCTTGATACTACCTCAGTTTTGGTAGGATATTGTCCCTAAAAACCTCTTAGCAATGGCTCTGTGAAAGCTTCCTGGGAATTCACTCGTCCTCATAACTCTGCAACCACAGGTCACTCTTACCACTCTGGCATGCTGCTGTTGCTGTTTTCTGATCTGTGAAGAAGGAAGGAGGAGGGACGTAATGAGGTCACTCGGCCTTTGATTTTGCTGTCTGGGGGAATTAGCGAGAATGATGAAGCTTTTTGGAAGTTTCACACCTCTTCTCTTCCAGATCTTTTAAGCCTCACTGTAAGTCACTCCCCAAAACTGAATTTGCTGGTAAAACTCTGGCCCTGGTCCTGTAAAGAGCAATTTATGAGTGCACAGCTGAGTTAACCTAACCACATATGGAGGCAGAGGAGGGGATGGCACCTGTGAGAAACACATAGTAGAATCAGGGCTTGTGTTTGGAAACCTACAACACCTTGACAGCAGCATCTACAATTAGAAATCCCTTCTTCTTGTTGTGTTATTTCCTCTTATAGCTGAAGATGAATAGTGAATGATAAAGCACCTTTACAGCACAGGAACTTCGTACTCTAGCTCAAGAAGAAATAATCCAGTTACTTGGTTTCCTAGGCTCCGCTTCTTGTTTTTCATGTGCTCCATGTATACGCCTTGCAGCCCTTCTGGCTACTAATTCCCATTAGGAGTTTGCAGTGATTTGTTACGCTTTTTGTTTCTGCCTGCCAGTGAAGAGCCCACACACACCACTTCCTTTATGTTCCAGTCAGTCCTTGGTAAATTCACTGCCTAAATTAACTAAAGTTCTCCTGCACCTCATAGTGTAACTTTTAACGCCTGCATTTGCAGTCTCCCCGGCATGCTGCTGTTACAAATATGCCACAGAGCAGTCTGGAAGCAGGAGGTGCTGGTTGGATTTAACAGAACAATTCTTTCATCCTACTTCTGTTAAACTATCTTTTGTCCCTGATGTCTGAGCACTTTGAGAGACCTTATTTAATGAAGTCTCTGCTTGACTCCAGCTTGATTTAGAGAAAGTCTGTGCAGCTCTGGCATACAAGAGCAGCATCAGATCTTGGTCTATTCTCATCCCTCTTCCCATCCCTGTTCCATCTTGGGCTTTGGAGGCTGTGGTCCCATGTCCTACGTTGCTGGAAAGGGCCTATCCTTTGAGCACCACCTCAGGGAGCCATCTACTGCTGACCACTACTCCCTTTTCTTGATGGAGAGGAAGCATGTAGGGTTGAAGTCCTCCTCACTCAGCCTCATGAACTCAGTTCAGTGTGTGCTGTATGAGCCCACCTGCTCCAAGCCTCACTGGTGCTGCACAGGATCGCACAATTCAGGCTTCAGGAGCTGCAGTGTGGGTGCGCCTGCCCTCTACACTGGAAGAAGCACAGATAGTTCCTTGTAATGGCCTTTGTTTCAAGGCTCTGGGGAGATCTTAAGAGCCTGTCCCTTTCCTTTGTCAGCTATAGGTTCCTTTGCACATCACTGGAACACACACAGTGTGTGGGAGAGGTAATGACAGTGGCAGGAGAAAGTACTCACAATGTAAACAGCAAACATACTTTCACCTTGCACAGATATCAGAAGAGAGCCCAACAAATAGCCCAGCAAGGAAAAGGATCTCCTCCCAGCCTGGTGTGTCTGCTAGGGGAAGGTTGCAGACACTGCCTGCACAGACACTGTGTTTTCTGCAGGGCAATCTGATGCTGTGAGGAGCACTGTCTCTGTGGCTGCACTTGTTTACTGAAGTGTGATGTGGCTTTTGGAATTGCAGACAGAAATGTCCAAAGATTTTATACTTGGAACACATCTCACAGAGCTGTGGCTTGTAAAACTCAGATTGGCCTATCTTTTCCTCCAAATATTCAAGAAAAATACTTGGAAATAGCATTTTGCAGAAAAATTTGATTTCTGACTTTTCTGATTAATTCAGAGAGAAAACAGAGGTCCTGGAATTTCCCACAAAGCAGTTTCTGTTCTTCCGCCAGCTTGACTCAGCAAGAATATTTCCCACAGGAATTTGACCATGAGCATTCATACTAGCTTGACAGTTTGTTTGAATCTCTGAAGATGGTGAAAGCAAGAAAAATGTATCTCATATATCCTCATGTTTTTTCTGCTTTGTGCCTTCCTGTGAGCAGAGATCATCTCAGCTTTCTCTCTGTTTTCCCCTATAGGTTTCCTGGGAACACCCTATGCAAATGGGTACCAAAGCAAAGGTCTGTGGGGAGTCTGAAGGGCCAAAGCTGACGGAGATGTGCTCTGTGGATTGTTCCTTGTAGACAGCTTCCCCCTTTGTTTCTCTTTATGAATGAGCTCAGTTTTTACAACACAGCCTCTTGGTTGCAATTACACGGAAATTTCATCCTTTTTTATTAGGAGTGGATAACTGACCTTCAGAAATGTTTTTTCAGGTGTCATTTTTACTTGTGAGTTCACCAATGGGGAAGGATAGGATGGAAACAGTGGGGGCTTGAGGCAGACTGGGGACAGGAGGCAGGGAAGTGTTCCAGAAATGGCAGAATCACTGGCTTGAGAAGTCTCATCCCAAGCCTTTATCGAGACTCAGAAGAACAACTGGAAATGGTCTGGCCTGTCCTCACCCAGATAGTTGTAAGGACTGGAGTGATGGAGATTTTACCATAGTTCTGTCTTTGTGTGGCTTCTTCTATCAAAGCTACATTAGAAAAAAACCCCACCTAATAAATATCTTACCTTCTCTTTACCAAAAAAAAAAAAAAATCCCCAAATCTTGGAGATCTTCCTGGTACTGCTAGCAGAGGTTTGATGAATGCAAGTGTAGCTCTTGAACTGCTGAAGTCTGTGGCCTGGGGGCAGCATGAGGTTAGATGAGATGTTCTGGCTGGCTCTCTATGGCCTTAAGGGGCTGTGAACCTCAGCTAAAACAATGTTACCCTGAATCAAGTTCAAAGTCTATGAATTGAGAATTCAAGCCTGAGCCTAGTTTGGGGGGAAGGAACAAATCCCTGGTATTTGATGACAGTGCAAGAAGTTACTAGGAAGTTTCCCTGTGTATGCATAGCAAAAGCCAAATAACTGACTGTGTTCATGTCCAAAACATTTATTTTCTTTATGGAGTGATAACAGAACCTGGAGACTGAAAAATAGCTTCTAAATCTGCCTTCATCTCAGTGCTAGCACAGGAGGACTGGTAATTTTAAAAGCTTGCTGGAAACCTGAGCTTTGATTGGTGCTGTCAAGGTAGCTGCTGCCTTTCCCATGGTTTCATAAGGGATGTGTCCCCTAAATTTGTGTCTGGGCCTAAGCCTGCACTTAGAACCACTGATCCACTTGGCTTTCCTCACTATGGTGTGGTTTCAGTGACTGTGTGACCATGTGTGTGCTGACCTGCAGGTGCTCTGCACCTTCGCATGTCCAAAAAAGGACAATGAAGCTGGTGAAGGGTCTAGAAAACAAGTCCTGTGAGGAGTGGTTGAGAGAACTGGAGTTGCTTTGTCTGGAGAAAAGGAGGCTCAGAGGGGACCTCACTGTTCGCTACAACTGCTTGAAAGAAGGCTGCAGTGAGGTGGGGGTTGATCTCCTCTACCATGCCTCGAGTGAAAGGATGAAAAGAAATGGCCTTATGTTGTGCCAGGAAAGGTTCCGATTAGATATTAGAAAAAAAATTCACTGAAAGAGCAGTTAAGCATTGAAATAGGCTGTCCAGAGAGGTGGCATAGTCAGCATCCCTGGAAGTGTTCAGGAGGTGTCTGGATTTTGTGCTTGGGGATATGATTTAGGGGTGATAATGGCAGTGCTGGGTTGATGGCTGGACCAGATGATCTTGAGGGTGTCCTCCAGCCTTAATGATTCTGTGATTTGGTGATTCTGTGATACGGGTGGGAATGGCTGTATAAAGCATGACTTGGGGAGCTTGCTGGGGTTCAGACCACTTCCTGGCAGGTTCTCCCTTGAGCTGGGCGGGTGCAGAAAGAATTCATCCAGGTGACCACAAACAAGTGCTTTAGGCAATGGATGTGAGAAACAGTAAATCCTCAATGGTTCCTCACACAATGAAGTCTCTCAGATAGCAGAGAACTGATCACAGCAGTCTTACACTTTTTGTAGGCTAATAGAACAGTCAATGATTGCCAGGAGCGTCATAGATTTTTGGTAGAATTTGTTGTTTTATAATGATGGAAGAACTTGCTGAAGATAGCAAGGCATATTGTGATCTATCTTTTTACAAGCACTGAAGTTGTCCTTTATATTGCATTTTCAAATTTCAGTGCCAAAGGATGAGTTATTTCTTTTCTTGCTTGCAAGATGACAAAAAAGCCACTGTGACTTTTTAGAAAATTACTTCTGCATAGTAATGTCTCATTTTTCTTTCAAAGTCTCAGGTAATACCAAGGTGACAGCAGTAGTTCTGCTGACTGGCACAGGGAACATCAAGATCACTTTGCTGAACTGTTTAGAGCTGTTCAGCGACAGATCATTTTCTACCTTGAAGCTGAACCCTTTGTTAGCATTCTAAGATGGGAGTGAGGTTTTGCAAAGGACTCTTTCGTTCTTTAGAAAGTTATTTAGGTTCTTTCCTGCTGCTCTGAAAGCGTATTTTTGTTTTCACCCATGCTCTGTGAAATTCTGCACACTTTTGCTGCCCAAGTAGAAAGTTATAACTGTGAGTGGTTAGATTTGATTCAAGTCTTCTCCATGCTCTGGTGTAATTAACATGCCAACCTCAAGAAGCTGGCAAATGGCCAGCATGCTCCACAGCACTGGTAACATCTGTCACCCTGGCTTGTCAGGAATCAGAGATGCTTCTGCCTCCAGAAGCAAAAGGGCTTTACTGATGTCAGGACTCTGCATGGTCCAGGAGGCAGAAACAAATCACCGAGACTGGTCACTACACTCAAAAACATCATTTGGTGGTGTCTGCTTGACTTACTTCCTACTCAGTCTCTGCTGTTCTTCTGCTGTCATAGTGGCGCAAAGCAGAAAGGGCAGAAATGTTTCTCTTGTGTCTGAACTCACAGAACATTTAAAATTTGGGTGAGTGCCTGGATGGGATGGGCTCAGGATGATCCCATTCTGCATTACGATTGCAGGCAGGGCAGGGTATGTGCTCACACTGCGTGCTGGAATATGTGCAGTCACTGCTCGGAGGGCTGCAATAACATGGTACAGATTGCCTGGTCTCCTTGTGTCTTTTCTCGTTTGGTCCCCATCACCCCAATATCTGAGCAACATCTCTGGTAAAGCAGAGGAGTCAGTAACAAAGGGATCCCTGGTTATTAGAGTGGTGCTGACAGGTGCATGCATTAGCATCCTTTTATCCTCACCTGGGGCCCACACAGGCCTATCTTGAAACTCCAGAGGGAAATACATCCTTTCCCAGGCTTTCCATGTTCCCTACACTGACTGGTCCCTGCTTGGGTTCCTTCAGAGAGCAATGGTGAATGAGAGGGATGTGCAGGCCCTGGTGCGTCCAAGGCTCCTCCAAGGTACATAGGACTGCTTCCTAGTTTCACAGAAGACACCTCTGGGACCACAGGCAAATGTCCTGTTCCTCAGGAAGCTGAATATTGCTCTCTAGTACCCTCTAGGGTTCAGAAGACACAGAACCTGGGAACTCGTGGATGTGAGATGGAGTCCATAGGAGCAGAAACACGGGTTGGGCAACAGTTCGAAGGAGACACGCTGGTCACCTCACAAGTACTCTAATCCAAAGGGCTCTGAAGCACTGTTTTCCGGAGGGGTGTAACTTGCCATTGTGTTGCAGGCCAGCCCGAGGCCCTCACATCACCTCTGTCCCACCTGCAGGGCTGACCCAAGCAGCAGATGGACGGGAGTGACTCACCACCCCACAGCCAAGTCACTGAATCAGAGCATTTAGAGGCCGAGGCGTGGTAAGGATACTTGGGCTAAATCCCGACACTAAAACAATGAGCCTGAGGGGTCTTTATTGTCCGTGACAATGTAGACAATAATATTTTTGTTACCAGAGCAATTGCTAGTGGGATGTGGAGACAGCAAGCCCTCTACATACCACAAGGCACAAGAAAATATTGCTCAAAAGTTGTGTCATGTTTTGGATTGCTACTCTTGATTTATTGTTTCTCCCTGCCTCTGGGGATGCGGTGCTGAGGCAATCCAGGAGCAGGGATGCTGCATTTTTGGAAGCCAGTCAGGGCTGGACCGTCAGCATTATTTGTAAACACAGCTTAGGTCTCCTCACCAGGAATAAAAGCCACTGATCCTATAAACAAAGCTTGTTCAATTGCAGGCCCCTTACACTGCTGCTTTGCTTTCCCCCTATTTCCTAAGAAGAAGATAAGCTTAATAATTTTCATATTTTAATGATAAGGTAGCTATCTTTTTAGTCACTTTTTCACTTTTTTTGTGTTTGGACTTGAAGCCATGAGCCCAACTCTAGGCTTCTGTACATTAATTTCTTCCTAGAAAAAGCAAGCTGGAGGTGTTTCCAGGAAAATTCAGCCCCAGCTCAGGGAAATACAACAGATCTCTCTGAGCTGTCTCCTTTCTTTTACAGTGTCTCCAGGAGGAATATATGTGGTCTGGGGGGAGGATCTTCTGGGAAAGGGGCTTGAAGCGGGGGGAAGAATGAGGGAATGGTGAGGGGGAAAGTGGCAGGAGGTTTTGCTGCAGGCCAGTAGGGAGGGAGAACACTGGAGTGGGCTGAGCTCAGCCCCTGCCAGAAGGACACCCTACATGCCACCAGCAGGACCTACTTGGATGCAGCCTTTAAGGGAGTTAGAAAAAATGTCCTTGAAAAAATGGGGTTGCTGGGGCATCCTTTCAGCGAAGCTAAGAGAGGGAAATAGTGGGACTTAATAAGCCTTCTGTCCTGGGGAAAGACAGACAGAGGAGGGTTATAGCTTATCCTAGAGGTATCCCCATGGTTCAGAGCAAGGGAGACATCCCTTGGGTCAGCTTGAAGGGAAGGAGGAAGTTGCAGTGGGACACAGAAACCTGAAAACTCAATGAAAGCTGGGGTGCAACACACGGTAGAGCCTGCCCTGACATGAGCAGGAGCAGACCGCTGGCTTCCCTGCCATGTCCCTCAGTGAACAGCTTGCCAAGGTGTGAAAGACCCTGCCTTGCCACAGGAGGCAGAGCTGGGCCTGAGCATCGAAACTGGAGAAATTATCTGTGTAACAGGAGGGAAGCAACATCGAGGAAGAAAGAGCTTGAAACCATGGAAACGGGTCTCCCCCCTCCTTCACTTCACTCCCATCTGTATTTCCCAGAATAGACACTGAACTCTGGTTTCTTTTGATGAGACAGACTTGGGTCATTGAAGTTGAGAGTGAAATGGCCATTGCCAGGCTAGGTGAAGCAAGAAACCGAAATGCTCTCTTCCTCACTTCTCTTCCTGAAGCAGCCTCTGCATCTAGAGGCAAATTAACAGTCCCTCTGTCAGGTCACAAAGTCAGAGGCCGGGATTAGTATGAAGGGGTTCTAGGCGAACAGCCTAACTTTCCTCATCTCCTCCTTATCTTGTTTGGTGCCAGTGATTCATTCTCTCAACTGCAGATCTATTGGCCTTTTGAGCAAAATCCTGACATTTTAGCTTGGCTCCAGAATTTCCCTCAAGGTTTTGTTTTTAAGTGCATACAGACCACACTGCCCATATTGCAGATCCAGTAAGATTTCAGCAGCCACTCCACCCACTGCTGTTCGCACGCATGAGGAAAAATCTGTGCCCTAAACTTTTAAGTCTGGTAGGGCTGGGGAATGTAAGGATGAATGGTGAGATGGCTGGAGAGTCTTCCAGGGTAAATTGAGATATGGAGAGTAACTGATGAGAGAAAGGGCGGGTGAAACCAAGGATGAGGGACAGAGTGAAATGGAGGAGGAGGAAAGTCTGCTTACTCATACGTGGATACAGATGATGCAGCTGGAGATTACTGAGGCCCTCTTTGATTCAGCCTTCAGAACTTGTGTGTTCATCCACAACTACTGAAAAGGCTCAGTTACACTCAGGTTACATTTGAAGAAGAGGGCGGCACTGATGGTGTCTTCCTTGAAACTGTACAAAGGGAACATGGGACTCCTGGGAAGGGCCACCTGGGGGGGCTATGATGACTATGCAGTGACAATATATCATCTTTTATCTCTGCTTGGCTTACACTAGCCAACCACCCAGCAAAAAATTGTTCCACCACTGCTTCTCTTCCTCACTAAAAAAAAATTAAACCATCTGTTTAGAACAGCCTCTTTCTCCTGATGCACCAAGATAGGTATGCTACTAACAAGACAGACACATAATCCATATGAAAAGCTTTGTACTCATTCATCTCCGTCTCCAAATATGAGATGTGGAGAACAGGAATCTCCTTCTGGGATGGTGGAAGGATAAAATCAAAGGCCAATGAAACAACCTGAAGATGAAACTGGGGATATAGTGAGAGATGTCTCCACAAGCAAAAAGGGAATATTCCTTCTGGAGATCATTGGATAGACATATAGGGATATGTGCTCTGGGATGTACCAGGTTACAGAGGGCATAATTTCTAGCTAAAAGAGGTTCCAAACTGAGTCAAGCAGTTTTCACTGTGAGCAAGGGAGGAGAAGGATCTCTTGCTTACCTCAAGGACTCTGGCACTCAACAGAGGTAATGAGAACAAGGAGAGCTCCTGCATATGAAGACAAGCCATACTCCTTAAAACAGTGCCGAACACACTCTGTTCTTGGCAGTGCTTGAGCTTCAGCTGTGTTGAGATCAGGCTCAGCTGCACCCCTTTGCAGTAATTGCTAGCACAGATATGCAGCATACGCAGCGCTGGGACTCCATGAGGAACACGGCCGCTTAGATGGATGCTCAGATTGCAGAACGCCACACTGAGCCCTCCCGTCGCCTCCAGGAAGTTTAGTGTACAAAGCGTTTTCAAAAGCTTTCATCATGATAGACACTACAGGGGGCTGAGGAAGAAGCCTGTGGTCACACTAACCTGTGCAAGTTGGGGATCTGTGGAAAATATTATTTCTGGTGTATGTAAAGGAAGCCTTCCTTTTTGCAGTGGTATTTCTGGCATGGTTACAACCCCAGAAGCAGTGGAGAGCTCCTGGCTGGAATGTTGTGGGCATCTTGATACTGGAGAGAGCAATAAAACTGGCTAAAAAGCTCTGTTTTATGTAAGAGCAAGCGCATGCTACAGGTGCCCTGCCAAGTGAAAATACAACTGGGTTTATGGCCTTGTTTGTTTGTTGACATTGTGTAATCAGGACAAGAAAGAAAAATGTTTCTCAGAAAGAAACAAAAAAGTTTTTGCATTGGCATTTTCCTTGATTTTGATGTATGTTTCAGAACCTACAGATGTCTCCTGTCTAAATTTACAGAGTGGTTGTTAACAAAGATACTATTCTTTTCCTATTTTTATTAGGTTTCAATATTAAGAAAAAGGAATTAGTCCTTTGACTTAAAAGTCAACATGCTTTTCTCTTCCTTATGATGTAAGAAGTGCCAATAGTTCTCACACCATGTCTTGATTTTCAGGTTATAGGAGTCTGTCGTGAAAATGAAATCACTCCTTTTATAATGCTATGAAAACATTGTTAAATATCTACCTCTTAAAGTGTATAAATTCAAACAGGTTTTCTTTGGAGGCCAAGTTGAAAACATTCTTAAAATACAATGCTGTAATTCAAAAATTTTGGAGAAGAATCACATTTAAAGGCAATCAGAGACTTCGAGCAATTGTTTTTCCTTGGTTTTGATTCCCATTATCCTTTTCTTTTTTCTTCATATCCTTTCTGCTCTGGTTTTTAATTCCTAGTGGAGGTCAGACATTTGAGGCATCCAATTCTGATTGATTGCCGTGGAATTAGCGATGAGGCAAAAGTGACAGCAGTGACATCATGGGAGAAACAGATGGCGAGAGCTGATGAACTTCTAAGAAACAAAGACACTTCTGCCAATAAGTGTTCCTAGAGAACCAGAAAAACAAAACTGAGAAAAACAATCCTAGTTCATAACGCAAAGAGAGAGTGCAAGGAAATTACTCCTTAGCAGTAGACTGCCTGAAAGGAAGAACTAGGACTGTGGATAGATTTTTGAACTCCACTAGGCCTTTGACACAAATTAAAATAGAACAGTGTTGAATACTTGTAGAGCAGAAGATCATTCAGGGTGCAAAATCTCCCTGACACTTCCAAATTATTAGGAAGGTCGTTTGGAGCATGAAACTCACAAAAACCTTCCTCTTTGCTCAGGCATTTTTGGAAAATGTCCTTTTGGGCAACAAGACTCCCCACAACAAACCAGGCATTGCAGTTATAAAGTGATACTGGTGTCTTTAATAGTCTTGTTGAGATGCTGACATTGTGTGAATGTAGCTAAATTTGGAAAGGAATATGGATAAAGTGACAGTCAGCCCTGATAACAAAGAAAGGAAAAAACAGGAATATGCACCAGTGCTTGTCTGTTTTCTTGTATGAAAAACATGAAGAAATGGTTGGTTTTGAGAGGAGGGTGTCAAGGCTTTTGAGCTTCATTCTACCACCTGTCATAATATTGGCATTACAATTATTCTGGTCTCTAAATATGAGAGTATTTGGTGATGACAAGCTTGATTAAAAGCCTGCTATCTGGGGTTTCTGGTCTGCATCATCAGTGCAGGTAGTAATTGCAATGTCCACTCTTGGGGGAGTCTGAGCGTGGCCTCCTCTCATGAGATGGACAAAATGAGGTCTCACTGGTGACAAGGTGTATGCTATGCTAATGAAGGCAACTGAGTTGATACACCTTTTTGGTAGAAATTTAGAGACAATGAAGTATTTTGCCTCACACTACTCTGGGGACTTAGGAGCTGGCATTATGGAAGACTGCATCTGCTCAGTGATGCCAGACAAGTCAGCTCTTCCCTTGAATGAAGTTTGCTGTAAAGTCATTCTTACTCTTGCTGAGACAAGGCAATTTGGTTCCACTGATGGCAGCAGAAATGCTCAGACTGAAGTTGCTGGGTTTGAGACTGAGGCTTAAGGCTGGCTGTCTTCAGGCATGTGAGCAGATACCTCAAAAAAGGACTAAAGGGTCATGATTCCTTCATAGAAAATACTCTTCTTTCTTTGCTGTTGCTGTTTGATCACATCATGGAAAACACATAGATATTACTTCATGCACTACAAAGACCCAAAGCCCAGTGACTATTGAAGTGCCTTTCTATTAGGCTCTTTGAGGATCATACACTTTCATCTCCCTTAACTTTTGATGTTTATGTTTGAGCTTCTGCTCCAGGCAATCTTTATAGCCAATGGAGAGAGATAGGCACTTCCAGGACTTGGTTCATCTGAGCGCTTTTCAACATCTACCTTAAAATGAGATTACCTGTGTCCCAGAATGCCTGTTTCTCTCTGCTGACTGTTAAAGTATGTCTAGACGTCTAGCTCTGATGTAAATGCCAACATCTGGACAGGTTTATCCCACCAGCAAAATGTCCCCTGGTAAAATCCAGAGCAATTTGTTTTCTTGAAAGGACAAACACCCAAATGAGGGGTGAGTGCAGAGAAGAGTGAGGCTGAAATACAGGGAGAAAATGATAAAGTGATCAAATTTCCACACCACTTCAAGGCCAGTAAGGATCAGAATCGATGCAGAGGCCTGGCTCATCCCCTTATCTATGGATTTGGTGGGAAGAATTTATAGATTTCAGAGGGAGGAGACAGGGGGATCTGAGTGTTTTGATACGGTTCGTAGGAATAAGCTAACAAGTACTGGCCCTGTATGTAAATGAAGTTATCCTATTAGCCTAAACTCTATGATAGTGCTCTGGCTTTAAAACATGAGCTATTATATGCAAAGGATGTAAACATTCTGGGGAAAAAAAACAGAGAAAAAAAACCAAAAAATATTTATAAAGGAAAAAAATTAAAAGAAAATAAAATGCTTGTGTTCGAGAGGAACAGAGAGGCCACTATGGCTTAGGCCATCCAGTGACAAATGTCCTGTTTTTCCACAACAGGAGCAAAAAAGCAATCCTAGGTGGTGTGTCACCAAACTGCTTTTTTTTTGTCACATCCTCCACAACAAAGGAGCCTACAGATAGCTGTTTTCTCACATACTTGAGAATACTTGATGATTTTTAAATTTCTTTCTTTTCTACCTCTACTCTTCCATCAAACCAATAGACACTGAATTCTATCTCTTTAAATTTAGTCCCTCAGATACTGCAGCTTTAGAGTTGCTGAACTTGACCAAGACAGCACAACACATTATTTGGTGTTCACTCATATGCATAGATGCGTTTTTTTGTTCTTTTCTTAAAATTTCCTTCTTGAACATTAAAGACGCATCTGTTCTTAAATTTTCAGTGTCCTGTTGCTGCTTGTAAAGGCAATTACTGTTTCAGATGAGCAACGCCCTCTGTGTGACCACAGTATATATTTATTACTGAGTTTTCTGCCATAATAGAGTCAGTTAAAATTCATTTAGTTCAAGGAGTAAAATACCAGTGTGACTGGTGGAAAATAAACCAGCAACAAATGTCCTACATAGGTGTGTTCATATATGACTTGTTATAAAACACAGCATAAAATATGAGAGGAAGAATGTTGCTATAATTAAAAACAAAGGACTGGAAGCAAGAATATCTGGTTTCTGCTTTTGGCTGTGTCACAGACGCTCTGTGTGGCTATGGAAGGATCACTTCTTTCTCCTGTGGGTTTCCCCATCTGGAAAGTTGTCTAATGATACCTTCCAGAAAGGTGCTTGAGAAGCATGATTCATTAATATTTGTAAATATCCAGGGATCAAAGGGCCTGTAGATATACAATGTAACATATTATTATGCTGCCGTTCTCTGCCAATTTCCCTTCTCTGTAAGGATGAGCTCTTTGAATTTATTGCTTTTGACCCAGGAAAATGGCCCCACGGGACTCTGTGTTTTTATTGACTCCAGATGAAGTTTTCTCATGTTTATAAATAAAGCGATAACTTACTGACCTCCAATGCCCACCGTGCAAGCCCTCCCTTGCATCTGGTTCCCAGTTCTCTCTGCTGCATGGCAATAAGCAAAATGCCACATTTCTGGTGAGCAGAACCAGTTTTGTCTCTCATAGCTGGACGGCTCCTGTGGGGATAGAACAGAGGGGAATGCCCTGGGTGGGAGTTTTGAGAGTAAGAAGCACAAGGCAGGCACAGGCAGCTCAGCTCTGACATGAGGAGTGGTCATGGCTACAGATATTTTGCAGACCATGATACAATGGTGTTCTAGTAACAATTGGTCCTGTTTTCCCTGTTCTGGGATGCAGAAAGTTTACAGGTCTTCATAAGAGGAAAAACACTTCTGCAGCTGCTCTGCTGAACCAGAAGAGCCAGAAAGCAGCTCTTGCAAATTATTTTCTCTAACTGAACAGAATATATCACCAAACCAAAAGGGTCTTGGAAATGCTTGAAAATAACACCAGAGTTATAAACTTCCAGCTATTGGAGTGTGAGAAAGAGTCTGATTGTGCTGGAGTCCACTGGTAGATAACATTTCCAGAGAATGATTCTGCATATTTGCAGTCAAAGTGTTTCATCAGCCCTTAAAACACAGAATTTACTTCAAAATTAATTTATTGTTATTTTATTCTTCAGGGACATCTGAAAAAGTTTTCGCTCTGGTAAGATGAATGGGTAGCTTTTACTTATTGGAATACTTATGTCTTTTGGAGGTGGGTAGAAACTGTGTTTTGCTTAAAATAAAGTGTGTGAGCATTTCAGATATAACTGCATTTCTCCAAATGCACTGTATGACCCACTACAGAAGAAAAAAGTGTGATGGCCTAAAGCCAACATTGGCTAAATTAGGGACAGAAGTTTTTCCCAGGGGAAAACTGCTTTAGTTTTGGGTAATTTTTAAAAAAAATTATTATTCAAAAATGTTAGCTTCATGGGAACAAGAGGTTGCAGGAGAGGCCAGGGCTGGCCACTTTGAGCAGGAAATTATTAACGATTCTTATCTTCTGGAATTTGAGTAGATTTGGTTGGTGATCTTTATAGAACAATATTTATCTTTCCCTGGTGGACTTTCTCTTTGTCTCCACCAGCTATCACAATTATAACCTGGCGTTCTGCATGAGTGGTCTTGCAACTGTGAGCCAAGAGACCCAGGAGCAAAGACAATAGAATTACGGTTACGGTTGGCAAATTGTGAAAACTTTTTGTTTAAAGGTTGGATGGTAATTACAGGAGATTGGGGTTTGTGATTACTAATGGACCTTCAGTCCCCTCTCCCATGCGAGTCTTTGCCTATACAGAGCTGCAAGTAATTGCATGGAGTGAGACTTTTTTTTTATACGCTGTAACGTGAGTTAAGATTTCAGCATGTTTTTTCCCTCCCTCTGTTCTGTGTTTATGAAGGAGAGGAGAAATACTAATGTTCTTTGGAGATCATCTGATGTTCAAAACCTTCTCATTCAAATTCATGTCTTCCTCAATCTCTCAACTGCCTTGGGCAAAATTTTTCATTTTCCTTTCTTCCTACACCACCTTATCTGTCCTTCCTCGCTCATAAATACCCTAGAATCTATATGTTTGTATGACTACTTTTTCTTACACTATCTTGAGCTATTACTGCTGCATATGCAATAGTAAACAATAACACAAACTGATAGTGTTTTTTACTCTTTGTATATAAATGTGCCTAGTCCCAGTTGTTGGGAAAAGTTGCTGATCGCTTCCCTGCTTGAAAACTGGTAGTGTTTTGTGGGTTAACAGTGTGAGAAACGTCCTGCCACAGAGGAGATCAGTGCTAGATTCCTTACCAGATAGGCCAGAGATATACTAAAAATTCAACCTATTGCTGATGGGGCTGTTCTGTCCCTTTTACAGAGGGTCTGTGCTCCCTTACTGCTTTATTCAGAGTGGTTTGTGGTGATGTGCAGTCCACAGACCATGTCACACACTGGCCTGTTGTGTTGGTAGGCATATCAGGGTCTTTTTGTGCAAAAGCCTGAGATGCCTTTTTCCTCAGGAACCAAATTCTGAAAGAGAGAGTAGGCTGGGGTAAAGGGGGAACTTCAGCAAGAGTTACAGTCTTATTTTGGCAAAAAGATATTGCCAGAGAGATGGAAGTATCCCATGGGTTTCTTGAGCCTCAGCTTTCTCCAAATGGAGTATAATCCTGTTTTTCATCTTTGGAGTTTAGCAGCCTTGCAACAAAGTCCTCTACACACAAAGAAAATGCTCAGAGTAGCTTCAGTGGGCTCAGGGTCAGGCCTTCTAATGGCCTGATGGGATCTGGGGAGCACAAGAAATATGAGGTGCAAGGCCAGTTGCATTTCACTCTGGAATTTTTCTATCTTCTCGCAGCTAGAATACATTCCCTGGAAAGCCCAACTAGCATGCCCCTCCATTAGCTGCATGTTAATTATTACCAGCTATCTCAGAAACGGAAATCTTCACTCATTTTTCTCCTTAATCCCTATCTTCAGCAGAAAAGTCCTGTCTTCAGAGAGTGGCTGTCAGGAGGGGACAGGCCGTTCCTTTGAGTCCTCTATCTGGCTTCTTAGGAATAACAACAACAACAATACTAATAAGTTAATTTTTAGTGATCTCTTTCTGCTGGGGTTATGACTGTCCTGTCAGAGGGCACAGCTGGTAATGGGATTGCACTTCCACTTCCAGCTGTGAGTCATGCAAGGCATTAATAATATTCCTGTTCACACACCTGCCCAATGGCCCTGCTTTGGTGCTGTTGAGTCTTTCCTACGGTGGCATTTGCAGGCAGAGACTTCCTTGGCTCGGGTGCCTGTGTTTACACAGGCATTTTTAATTTTTAGCATCAGCTGAGAAGATGCACTCCTCATTGTTCCCCTCATCCAGGCTGAAACTCATGCCCTGTCGAAACACGTGGGTGAGGGATATTTAATCCCACACACCTACAAGGCATCGGAGTAGATGCCATTGTGACCTTTTGCGGTGTTTTACCCTCAGAATTTGGAGTAGGCAAAAAGCCGATGGAGTCAGAGATGGGGCAGGCTGCTGCGAGCGCCCAGCCCGCTGCGACCAGCAGGGGGGAGTGTGGGCAGCACGAAAAGCCAGGCGCTCCGCTCCTCGGGGAAAACCTGGCCAGCCCACCAAAAATGCTGCACGGGTGTGAATGCTGGTGCGTGAGAAGGGAGTCTGCCCTGGGTCCCTTCCCCGCTCTCCCATAAACCTGGAGTATGACGTGGGCAGGTTGATCGTCACGGGAGTCGCTTTACCTGCCCAAAAGTCGCCTTTAGCCGCCCCCAAAGTGCCCATGGACTCACGTCTGGAGCAGTCACACAGCTGCTCGCTGTAGCTGAAGAGAGGGACACGGGCATCTTCCCAGGCGTCTGTGGGGTCTTCTTCCAGAGACATTTCTTGGGATTGAACAGTAGGAGTAGGGTTGGAGGAATGTGGAGACCTGGGGACACCAAGACAGGAATGGAGCGGTGGGGAGCCAGGAGTGGCCAGTCAGAGTTTGAACCTTGTGGAAAGCAAGAGGGAAGGCGATGAAACAGACCGCTGCTTCTGGCTACAGCAATGAAGAAGGAAAAGAAGCTGTCAGGAAGGGAATCGCTACCGGATGCAGAGAAACAGCACTGACTGACCAGCAGGTAGGTGTGAATCCCTACTGCAATCAGAGCAAGCAACAAATACAGCCACAGAATACAACTTCTATAATAGATTCAGAAGCATAGGTCAGAAGGGACTGTGGTGACCATCTCATCTGATTTGTATAACACCTGACAAAGAAACTTCCTGAGTTTGTCCCTATTTCAATTAAGGAGAAACATGCTCTTTTCTAGAAAGATTTCCAGTTTTCAAAAAATCCACCAAGACTTCTTGTAATTTTCCTCATTTGTATTTTTGCCTAATTCCTAATCTCCAAGACTGCCTCGCATCATCTCCTCCCATTGGCTCTTTCAATATGTGTAACTGCTAAACCAAGGAGAACCTTGTTGCATTCCTGTCTCCAGTATAAGACTCTTATACGCCGATACCAAATCACCCATGACCTTCTCTTTCACCTAAAACCAGGCTACATCGTGGCAGCCCTTCTCCATGGCATCTTTTTCAGTGCTGCAGTCATCCTCTGGCTCTTCTCAGCACCCTCCCAACTCCTCCCTGCCCATGCAGTGATCCCAGCAGCAGTTTTCTTGGTGCTAAAGGCTGGCATAATGCAACCTCCCTTTTCCTGTTTAATAATTCCTGTTTTGCAGCCCAGGATCTTGTTACCCTTGACACTGTATTTCACTCTGGCAGATACTTCCATGACCTCCAAGTTCTCTCCAGATTTCTGGCTTGCTAGGGTAGAAATCCCCTTCTGGTAGGAGGACTGCTTTCTGCTACAGCTGAGTCATATATTTCTGCATTAAAATACATCGTGTTTGCATGAGCCCATGCAATTTGTACTGTTCTGCACCAAAGACATCCTCTTCATCACTTAATAGTTCCATCTTTACACTGTCTTCAGACTTCAATGGAAATAATTTTGTACACCTTTTTGAGTTGGATTTGAATGAGCTGGGCCAAAAGCACCACCTATCAGTGACTCTTCACTTACAGTATCACTTCCCAAGACCTACTAGTTATTCAGTTTTTAACCCTTTTTATAAGATCCATGCATATTTTCTATCATTCTATGGCATGAAGTAAAATGGCCTGAAGAAGTCAAATAAATTATGTCAACCCTTTTACCTCTGTTAAGCAAACTTGTAATCTTGCTGATAAAAGCTGTCATTACACCAAGTTGATCCATTCTCTATGTATTTACACTCACTGATGCAAATTATACTATCCCCTTGAACTAGTTCTTCCTAATTGAAAAGCTCAGGAATGGAGGCTTCACCAGCTCTCTGGGTATCTTGCTGCAGTGCCACCCAACATTCCTGCTTTACTCATGGTAATATTGGTATAGTGCCAACTTATTTCCAGGCATATGAAACCTGTTTTCTCAAACTTATCAAAGCCCCTCAGAATCTCTTCCTAACAGCTCTTTTTAGCGTTTTACAGGTTGGGGTTTTTGCATGTGTTCAATCTAAACCACTGCCTCCAGGTTTCTTACATTTCTGTTACATTTGTAAAAAACTCCATAGTCCCTTTTGGGAAGAAAATATGTGTCATCACTGTCCAAACTCTACAACAGTCCTATTTGTTGGCTGCACCTGTTCCCTGTATCATTATAAGATAATTATTTCACCAGCAGTACCAAAAAGTAATTGTCTAGAACTAGTTTTTGATATCCTTTGGTTTTACTCTGCTTAAAAAAGCTGTCTTACTGCCCTTAAATCTCTTGTTCACAGATACCTTCATGGCTTTTGCTCCCCNCAATTTGATACAGTTGCAATCAATTAAATTACATTAATTATTGTTACTAGTTTCTCTCTTCCCCCCATAACTACATATACACACATCCATACAGAGACCAACATCTACATATTTAAATATTGCTTTATTTTCCCTCCAAACCACCGTTCTTTCTCAATTATGATATTTCAGCACCAATAAAAATATTCCGTTTCCTAACTATTCCATTTTTTCTGTTTGTGTTTCTCTCCCGTCTCATTTAGCTCAAAGCTGAACTGTTTTCCACTTTGAAAACCGGCCTTTTTAAACCTTCAGGTTTGTATATGAGCAGTTTGGACTTTATTCTGTTTGCCTGTAACAAATCACATTGAGTCACGCTCGTTCCACTCTTAACTAATCAATAATTAATTTTCAGTTCTGTAGTTAGTAGTCTTGCTCTAGCACAGAATACCAATAGGGAATTAATTTCCTCCAGAGGAAAGTGTTTTGGAAGGTCCATCCTGACCCTTTCTACCCCACTCTACCTCCGTTCTGCCCACAGAGGTGTGTGCGTCTCTTGTGGGGTCACCTTCCATGTTAGCCTAGGCATGACCAGTGCTGGTTAGAGTAAAATATGTACCAGTCTTCTGGGATGCAGCTGACTGTTTTGGTCTTAATCCTGCAGTGCTTTGGAGCTGGACATGCTTTGATGCCTTCAGGACCGGAGCAGCCAGCAATAAACCACTTTGGACAATTTTTTCCCGTTTGCCAGAAGGTGACTGTCCCTAAAGTGTCTACAATGACAGAGCACAGTCCATCTTCTGAAAGAAGGCACAGAGATGCTGTGCTGGCTGGCTCCAGCTGTGTGCGTGGGTGCCTCCATCTAACTGTTGTCCATCAGTGTGCAGGAACATCCATGTGGCCCACATCCTGATTCTTGTCTGGTTTCTGCTACCTGGCCATGTCTGGTGAGGAGATCACTCCAGCACTGGGAGCCTGCCTTAGGGATGACCCCATCAGAGGCCTTTGTCCTCCCACATGTCCAGCTACAGAGGTGGGATGCCAAGAGAGCAGTACCAGCATGATCCTCTCTGTCCTCCCCTTGCCAGAATGAGCCCTGGACCTGGGAGAACAAGTAGCTGACCCAATAGCTGCTCTCTGAAGCACACATGCACATTATTGGAGAAAAGCACAGGCAACCTCAGCAGCTGCTTAATGAATTTTGACTCGTACTAATTTGCCAAGCTTTTGACTGGATGAAATTGGCGCTGCCTGATGCAGTTCTTTCACTTACACTGCTCAGTCTGGAACAAAATGAAAGGCAAGTGCTTTTGACTGAAACCTGGCGTGAGCCCCCAGCCACCAGCCTCAGCTCTCTGCCACATAGGATGCTGTCCAGCAGCGAGGCCAGTCTGCACATGGTCTGCACCTGGGTCAAGAATGCATGTTATTAAAAAAGGCAACTCCCTTGTCAACCACTTCATTCTTCAAGGTGGTAGCCCTTGGGCTTCTCAATGTCTCTTATTGCATCAAAGGTGCTGTTACATAGTGAACTGAAAGGTTGTCCTCTTCTCATGGAATCCTCCAGGTACCATGCCTTGGGTGAAGAGCTACAGACCTTCTACCAGAACCTCATCTACCAAGCTCTGCATCATCTCATCATGCACTCTGCCCAGCCCAGTCTTGTGGGCTCACCTCTCTTCAGCCCCAGAAAGGGCAGGAACAAGGGTACAGGCACAGCAGGTGTGTTGAACAGTGAAAGAACTGAAGTACAGAACAAGTAAGTTATTTCTCTTCTAGAATTTACCTCTTCCCTTCAAGGACCTTAAAGCCACCTTCCTTTCAAACAGAAAAGGCCAGCTAAATCACAGGCACAAATGGTGCTTCAGCAGAGCTTTGCAGCTGGAGCCATTCACCATTGCAGGGTCCCTCTGCTGAGTGCCACGAAAGATATCAAAGCAAGCTCCCCAAGTGAAATGTAGTGAAATGTGTCAGTGTGCAAAGAGGAGAGTGAGCAGACGTATCAGAGACAGGACTCCTGGTCTTTAGAGACAGGCTAGCTAGCTAGGCATGGCGCTTCATGAAACACACATATTCCTGCATTGAGTTTCCTGCCTGGCTTCGTTTACTTAATTATTTGTTTTCACAGATAGCACTGGTTTGTGCAATCATTTTCTTTGAAAACGGAATTCAGCTCGTGTTATTTCACCTAACTGGGCTGATGTTGAGTAAAGCAAAAGTTGTTTTGCTGACAGCCCTGGTCCCCAGCCAGTGACATGTACCTGGGCTGTTGCCTCAGAGAATAGTTGTCTTGTCCCAGTGTCAGGTGTGTCCTGGGGCCCCAGCACAGCACTGTGCATGGCACTGGGAGACGTAAAAATGAAACTCCCCAAAACTAATGGCGCACAACTCTAGCTGTAGCATAAAGACATTTTGGATGGGCAGGAGGGGCTTTTTGCCATCCAAGCTTCAGGTTCACAAGCATTAAAAGATAAAGTGACTTAAACATTTATTTAGTTCAGGGTAGAGAGGGTTTTTTGGGGCTTCTGCAACTTTTGAGTGTGTAAATAAGAAAGGAAGATGGAAAGAAATGGCACACTGCTATTTCTAAAGCATGAGGGAAACTTTATTCTAGCTGGCCTGCTTCTCTTGTATGTGCAAGCTGGTTGGCTCTGGACATGGGCTATCCACATATAAATGCATTTCTGTAAGAGCTGTTTTATGAGTCACTTTCAGGGAAAACAAACTGTTAGGTACCTCATAGCAAGTGCTTTTAGAGCAAGGGCTATGGATTTTCCTTTGCTAGGAAAGTGGCTTGCTCTTTCATGACTGCTGCTGCCTCACATTGTAATGACAAGAGAGCACTGCCCTGTGCAGGTTTGGAGCACTGACCTGATTGTCCTGTGCTGTCCTGCAACACAAGTACAGATGGATGCTTGTCCACCCACATCTTAACTCTTGCGAAATGTCCAGGAAGGGGAGGGGGTAAACCTGCACTGTGTTTTCAGCTACCAGGACAGAGACAATATGTTAGATTCACTGGAGATTTACAAACTCACATCCTTTTCTCTGTCCATTGGCCTTTGAAAGAGTTAATATTGTATATTTGGGGATACAGATAATACTGAAAAGCAACTTCTCTATCAAATGATAGATGTCAAAAGCTAAGCTCTTTGACCTATAGTTTAGTTCCAGAAAAAACACTTCTTTTCAGATGAGCAGAAAATAAGCTGGAAATTATGAAACTAATCATATGTTTGAACTTAATTTTGTTGATGGATGGCATTTGTACGAGTAGCTGCCTCTATGGTTTTTGTTTCAAATCATCTGGGCTTTTAATATTGACCTTTCTGTGAATTGGTGACATCAGAAAACCTATTACCCAATTCAGATTTTGCCAATCTTCTTCAAAAGTAGTTTTATTTATGAATATCATATTTGTAAGAAAGGAGGCCTTTCTGACATCTCAGGCATTCTAAGCCTTGGCTACATTTTGTCCTACTGGTGTAAGTGAAGTTTTCCCAGAACTGACACTAGTGAACTGTTGTCTCAAGTTGAAGCTGTTTTGGACCAAAGTTCCTTCCTCCAAGATTTGGCCTCAGAACTCAGTTTTGAAATGCTAAAAAGAAAAAAGAATTTGGAAAATTATAATTAGCAAGGAGGAGGCTGATGAGTTTGGCCAAGGATAAGGAAGGTTCTCTCTCAGCTCCTCTTCTCAAGAAATGCTGTACACCCTGCATTTCAGTTCCAGAGCTGAGAAGTGCTTCCCCAGGAGACTGAGAGCTGGAGAATTTAGGAACCTTCTAACAGACTATTTGCCTGTATTTTGATCTTTAATTAGTTGGGGTATTGCCAAATGTTTTTTGGGGTGTGAAGGGGGGGTTCTGGGCAGACAGCCACCAAGGTGTGTGGGCATCTGTGGAGTCTAAATACAGAAGGAATTTAAGAAAACTTCCCTGCTTCGACCAACCCAATGTGCTTTCATGAAATTTCTCACTGAACTGTACTCAATATGCTCTACTTAAGATTCTCACAGAACTGAAATATAATCTTGTGTAAACTGCAATTGAAAATAGTTATAAAATTTCCATTTATCCAAAACAATTTGTAGGGTCTGTTATTTTTTTAAAAATTGCATGTTTTTGGAGTGTAGAGCCAGACACTAATATACCTCTGAGATGGAAGCCTTGCAATTGTATATACGGTTTGTGGTTTACACATCAGATAATAATCTAGCATAAGTATGAAAATATTTAGCTGGCATCCAGCTGCAGATTTGATTGGAGCATCCTTTGGTTGGGGTTTATAGCCCGCACAATTGAGTGGGCAGGATTTCCTGAAGAGATCAGGTCCCAAGTCATCTGTGGAGGTGAAACTTGGCTGATCATGAGTTACTTGTGGGAAAGGGGTTGGGAGGAGGAAATGGTGCAGGGAGGTCTACAGTCACTGTAGGGAAGTGGTGTTTGGGGATGGGGAGATTCCCTACCTCAGACCCTAATTACTGGGGAAGANTCATTGTAGAGGAGAGGAGGTTGGGTCAGCACTTGTTGGCACCAAGCCTGTGGGGCAGGCCCTCTGTGGCACACTTCCTGAAGGGAGGGGCTTCTCCTGCCTTTCAAGGAGAAGGAGGCTTCTGGGTTTCTGCTGCAGCTTCTTTCTTCTAGGGGAGCACTGGTGAGTGAGTGGCCAGAGAAAAGACATGATTTGTGGCAAGGTGTGCTCGTGATCGTGTCCCCAGCATTTGTTCTGACTGTCAGATCCGTGGGCAGGAGGGAGTTTTTCCTGGATCAGATAGACACCACTTGTTGGGGTTTGCTACCTTTCTCTTTGGCGCTAGTTGTGGCGCTAGTTGTGTGGGGCACTGCTGCAAACTGCAGCCTGCCACTGCCAGGACTTTGGAGAGAGCCTTGCCCTCTTCTCTTTCTGTGGTGAGTTATATTTGTGGTATTTGGCCTTTGCTACAGCTCTGAAGTGTGGTGAGAGGTGCTGGGGGGACTTTGAGGCCCATGGAATGCAGAATAGATGCTTTGTCGGTTCCTCTGGACTGAAGTCCCGTTTGCTTGTCTTTGCAGAGGACTGCATATGCAGAGGACTGTCCAGCTTCTGTGTCTCTGTTATTGTACTCATTTGGTGCCTCACTGAGGTCATTCTGATTCGATTGTTGAATAGATTTATTTATTGTTCAAGTCAATATTGCAAAATGCCACTTGATTTGCAGGGGAGGGATAAGCATACTTGAGTTTAATTTTATTTTTGTTTGGTAGTTACCAAAATGTCGAAATCTGAGATCAAGCCATATCTCCTTCAGCAAGCAACATGTGTCCAGCACCTGGGACAAACATCAAGTGATCAACCTCAGACAATAGAACAGTTTTCCTGAAATTAGCCTTTGGTTCTTAGACCCATAGCCATGAATAACACCCACTCCTTATGCTCAGAATGTAAAATATGAGCTCCAGGACAAATGATAATAAATTAGCCCGAATGAATTCTCCCCTCCAGGAAATGATTTAATAAGTAAGGCTGCCCTATCAGATACTTCTCCAGGGAATGTGATGTAAGTGCAAGGTGAAGTACTATCACAATAACCGTGTGTGTATTCCTACCAGATCTATTAGCCAGGGAAATGTAAGTCAGGGTCAAGATGACTGTACTCTTAGGCTGACGTTACATATAGTTTTGGCAGGAAGAGCTGTTTGGAGTTTCTTGCTCTCTCTGTAGATGTTAAAACAATCCTGCTGATGGTTGAGGACCTGTCCTGTTACCTCCACTCACTTGTCACTGCCTCTGCTGCTTGCTGCAAAAGGATGATACAAAGATCCAGTCAGTGACAGGAAAACAGACAAATAGTAAGGAAACAGAAGCAACTCCTCATAACATGATGTGATTATTGACTATGGGAAAGTATCCAGGGTACAAAATCAACCCAGAAGGACAGAATGAGTGATGGTGCTGCACATTCATGAGCATTTTTGTCTCTTTCCAGAAGGTGAAGATCTTTGGGAAACTCCTGAGTGACAGAGGTAAGTGAAACTGCCAGTGGGTGGTGCATGGGCATCTCTAATGCTTGCAGATCCGAGCAGAGCGCTGCCCTTACCCGTCACATGTATTCTATTTACATCACAGCAGAGGGAGCGTCGGCAAAGCATCTTGGAGGAGCAACCTTTTGTTATACCTACAGCTGCTCCCTTCCCTGTTAGTGCAACCGACACAAAAATAATCACAATAATAAGATTCATGCAGTTAATTGATTCACCATTTTGCGACCACTGCAGCCAACTTGGCCATAGCTTCGTTACTGCATCTTGTGTGCCCATGATTTCTTACAGGGAAGAAACACCTGAAATAGCTCACGATGTTTAGGATTGCTTCATCTGGCTGCTTCTCTCAACAGTTCACTCCATTCTGGTCTTTTTTCCATATCTGCTAGAAGGCTGTACCAAGATGTTGATTTTTCTCGTGCTGTCCTCCATGCTCAGCGCTGAGGGACTATATTTGAAATCAGCGAGTGAGCTGTGTGTTAAGAAATAGCTCTGGCACTAAAATGCTTAAAATTACTCTTTGTTTTTCTGACTTCTCTCCTAATTTGGATTATCCCCCCAGACTTACCCACAAGATGGAATACTAAGAAAATATTGTTTTGTTTAATTTGTTTTTTGATGTCCACATTTCTCACATTTCCTGTTCCAATTTCAAAGTGGGTCTGAGCTCCTCCACTAACATTGCTCTGGCTGTTATTTTGGGGATCTGAGAGAGGGAATTAAAAATAAACGAAGTGCGGGTAATGTGTTTCTTGCCACAGGTTCTCTTAGGCAAGTCGGTAAAAAGTTACTGACATTCATCTCTTTTCAGGTTAAATAGAGGGATTAGATGAAGGGTATTACTAACACAGGTCGAGGTATTAAAATATGGATGCCTAAATTTAGGCTCCTAATTTTGTATTTTGAGCCCCTAAATAAGGCTTGATCTTATGCCCTTTGAAGTCAATGCCAAAGCTTCCACCGAGTTCAATCTGAAAGATGAAGTCCTAAATTATGTTCAGGTTCTTAAAAGTTCTCAGCGTCTCACAGCTCCAAATAAGTCATCACCCTGCCTCTTTGCAAATCACGCGTCTTCCCTTAAGTTCCTAAACATGGGGCTCGTGCTTTTAGGTATTACATATTTAAAATCCTGCCTGTTGATGCTGTCTTTCTTCCTGTCTCAGGGGCCATGGACATGGGAACGATAACAAGGCTAATAAAGAAGCATAGCCGGGACACAGATTGATTTGCTTTTTTGGTGAGCAGTGCTTAGCACGAACACTGCGGATTCTATAGCAATGTCAGTATTTATTACGGTGTAAAGTTAACATGGAAGGCACATGAATGTCCTTGCTGGTGCCAGAATTCAGCAAGTACATGACCAGTTGCACAAACTTCACATACACTGCTCTCCTGGTAACAGGATGTTGGCAGGTGGGAAGATCACAGGATCCAGATGAAACATAAAACGAGATGAGCAATCCCATAGTGGTAATTTTAGAAGCTGGGTTCTGTACATTATTTACAGTACATTGTAACTTTACGGGGATAAGGCTGCCCCTTGCCACTCGTGGATTTAATCTTTTCTGTGGGAGACCTTCTTCAGAGCAGCAGCTGGGGGGATTTTGTCCATCCAGAGGAGTTTTAGAATTGGAAGTTATTTGCAGTAGAGCTACCTTCATTCATAGAATGCTCATCTAGCAGGAGGCGAAAAGGCACCTAAAACCTTCCGCCAAATAAAAGGATAGAGTGAGTTAATCTGCTTGCTGTTGGTTTTAAGTGCAGAGGCCTGGCATAAAGACAGAGCTGTTCACAGTGAAGTGGGACAGAGTCGGAAGCAGTTCCTGCCTCCAGGAACTTTAAATTGGCTTTACCTTCAGTTAATGAAATGTCCCTTCTTTTTCCTGGGGGAGCTTAAATTCTCCGTCTTTTGGAAGGCATTTTTGGCAATTGCATCCTGAATATGAGGAACTCCAGTTATTTTGTTATTTGTTTCTTCAGAAACCTTCTACAACAATTTGTTAAAAAAATTATAGAAAAAGTGAAGGAAAAAGCATTATTTTGTAATGTTTGAACAACACCCACCACTCCGCTGTAGAAACGTGATCCTTGAGGAGAAAGGGTTTATATTCTCCTTTAGGCTTTTGACTGGGCTGAATTCCTGCCCTTACCCAGACGGAAGGCTGTGGGTACAAGGGGTGTGGGGTGTGACCTGCAGCTGGGGCAGCACAGGGGGCAGATGGGAGCTGCTCCTTGCTCAGGGAGACCTGTCACTCATCTCCCAGGCTTCCTCGGAATCAGTGAGACCTGGGCAACACCCCCACATAGTGCACCAAGGGGTGACACAAAATCTTCAGAAATTAAACAAAGGGAAGAACAGGTCTAGAACAGGTCTAAGATCTACCGAAAGCAAAGATTTTTTTTTTGGGAAGGGGGGGTGTGGGGTTGTTTCATGTGTTTCTCTCAGCCAGCAGGTGCCTCTATAGAGCCAATGCTTTGCCTGTATCACTACGAGTCTGTGGCACAGCATTGGAATAATTGCTTTTAAATTATAACATAGCCTTTTCTTTCTTCAGTGCCTTTTTCCCCTACCCCTTCCTCCAGCCCACGGTGGGGATCTGCCAGTCTGGACTTCCACTCCATCTGCCACATAAGGTCCTTGGAGGATGGTAGCAGGAGAAAGATTTATGTATGTTGACACACGCATATTGTTACTATGTATGCCGTATGAAGAAATTGTCTGTGTGACAGGAACCAAGCAGCTCAGTTGGGGAATGCCCGCGCCAAACTCAGTGAGAGAAAGCTGCCTCTTTGCCCTTCAAATACCTTCTCAGAAAGCAGGGTGGGGTTTGTCTGGCAAAACCTTCACCCCCTCAGTATGACACCCTTCTGCACACCAGGGCACCACTCAGCCAGCACAGGCAGGCCCCTGAGCCACGGGAGAATAGCACTGGGTTAAGAGAAATAAAACCCACCTGAGGATAATGCTCCTTCAGCCCTTTAACACATAGGTGCTAAGAAATCGCTGTATCTGAAAAGCAAAGTCCTGGGGGGTGGTCAGATGATGGCTGTGATTACAATTTGTCCCCCGCCGCCCCTCTCCCCAAATGGCTCTGCTGGACTTTGGAACAATTCCCACGGGCAAAGTGAATTTTGACCCGAACATGTATCCATCGGCATGGCAGAAAGCGCGGCGGGAAGACAGGGCAGGGAGCTGGGTTCGAAATGCACGAGCCGCGGGGCTAGTCCGCGGCCAGCTTGGAGGGCGGGGAGGAAGGCCGGGCCATCGCCGAGGAGGTGGGACTTCGCGGAGCGTCTCTCCCCGTGGCCGCTGCGATCAGTTGCAGAGTGCTGACGAGCGGCGGTGGGGCGGGGGGGGCGGGCGCGGCGGGGAGCCGCCGCTGGAGTGCGCGGAGCGGGGCTGCCACCGCGCCGGGGGCTTGGAGCGCACGCCGCGCCGGCGGGGGACAGCGCGCCGCGAGAGCAGCCCTCCCCGGGGACCGGCACCTGCTGTTAGCTTGCCGCCTTGCTTTATCCTCTCGTTTAATTTATTTTTTCCCCACCTATACTTTGATCCGCTGGGATTTTTTTGTTCCTCCCTTTCCTACAGAGCCTTCCCACGCCCCAGTTCCCTCCCTCTCTATCCAGCTTGGATTTTTTCTTTTTTCTTTTTTTAATTCATATATTACTATTCTGATTTTTTTTTTAAGCGGTGGA
>VWZT01011413.1:497184-555472 GCA_013397055.1 Pachycephala philippinensis | reverse complement strand
TTTTTTTTTTTTTTAATTTGGTAGCAGTCAGTTTCAATTTCTGTAACTTTATTGGTGTGACAGACTCCATGTGTGTTGCTAGAAGTTTGTAGCAGGCTGTGCTTAGGATAGGTATCCATTTTGCATGGGCAAAATTTCTGATTTGCTGGCGGGCTGCTGCCTGTTGTGCTTGACCCTTGCTCCTGCTGAAGTCAACAGAAGAAGGTTCAGTGACTCCAGAGGGATCAAGATGGAGCCTGCTGTGAGGCTTATTTTGGTAACCAGTTCTCTGCTGTTGGTAGAAAAGAGCTAGTGTCCTCATCTGTGGCATTTGTTGTGTCCAACAAATCCCTCCTGGGGAGGGAAAGAATCAAACAGAATTAACTTCTGTCACAAGAAGGCTGATGGGAATGCAGGAGAAGCTGGTCTGGCAGTATAAGTGGTGAGATTTTGGTGTTATTGTCCTGGTGCTATTTCAGGTTCTGCAGTGTAGATACATATGTGAACTAGAAGTCAGGGCTCCTGGCATTACCTTCCTGGCTCTACTTCTGTCCTGTGGTTTGACCTTAGAGGTCCTTTCTCTATACCTCAGTTTCTCCTCTGTGAAGAGGAGACGATGACGGGCCTCTGTTACCCAAGGACAATCCTGTAGCTCCTTTCACTGAAGCTCTTGGGGGCTTGGGGTGAAAGGTGGGTTTGTGTCTTTGGCGATTTTTTGCTTTCTCTGAGATGTCAAGCTGTGACAGGTTTTTATTTGGGATGGACTTACTCTGGTGGGAGACTGTAATTTTAGCTTCAGCCCCTACCCTTTTGTGCTCAGGAGAGGCTTCCACATGTTTTGTGGCACAGGAAGTTGTAGAGGAGTCAGACAAACACTCTTTGTTCCACGGGAAAAGATTTTCTGGTATAAATAAAGGAAACCACCAGCACTTGTGGCTGCACTTTTATTTTTAAAATAACAGTGTGTCTGTATTGCTGCTAAGCCATTGATGGGAAGGGAGAAAAAATGATCATAGACTTTCTCCTTTTCTAGTCCAGCATGTTCTCACTTGACTGTTCCAAATTAGAACTTAAACTCTGCCTTGAAGAGTTAATGTGCGTCCTGTCTGCATTTTAACTTTACTTCCCCCTCCATTTACAATGAAGAACCTCTGACTCAAATCTGGAGGTGTTTTGGAGGATAGGAGTGTGAGTTAATTGTGGGATTAACTTCTAATGTGGGCTGAAGCCCAAATTGCAGGAAGGGAACAGACCTAGTGGTGTTAGTCCTTTGGTGACCTTCCTGTGCTTCCCCATGAAAGAGACCTTCTTCCATTCGTGACACAACCAATGGAAAGGAAGCACAGACCGAATCAGCCCAGCAAAGTGTGGAATCTAACTCCCAGTACATAGGAGTAAGTGTAGGTATGGTAGAAGGGGCAGCACTTTGCTGTGAGGATGACTGTACCTCAGTCATGCGCTCCGGTTTGGTTTGGGTGGTAACTGTGCAAATGAACTACAGAGCATTGCACAGTCTCCATGTGAATACTCTGTCCAGCAAAATAATGCAATGTGCCTTTTGTGGCGGGATTTTCTGATTGGCAGCTAGGAAGAGATTCCCTGGTTCCTTTTCAGAGGCTGATTCAGAATTTGGAAAACCGTCATGTGTTAAAGTAAAGGTAGAAACTCCCAGATTGATCATGGGAAGGATTTAGTCCTGTCAAATCTCCCAGATCTCAAGTATAGTTGTCAGGGTACAGCTATGAAAGTAAAGACCCTGCAAAAGAAATTGAGTGTGCTGTTCTGGGGCCAATCTGTAATCTGGATTCTCTGGTGTAATCCAAATGCTTGGGTAATGCAAACATTTAGGAAAGCATGGCAGATGTCAGTCAGTTTCACTTCACGTTTCTACTCTGTTTCGGTTTCTGCCTCCTTTATGCCCCATACTGGTGTGGTGAGCAGCATTTCATCTGCACAGGTAACTGCTGCTTTCCTTCCCTCTTACTTTCTGTCCCTCCTCTTGATGTAGGTCTGTAAGCATTTTTATCCTGAACTATGCCTTTACTGCCAGAGTTCTCAGATCCTGTGTCTGGCACAGTGTGAATAATCAACAGTGCAGTTCAGCGACTATCATTGTGCCTGCAGAATTTCCCACATATTAAATTGTTCAACTTGTTGGAACATAGGCGGTGACTAAGGTCACTCCAAAGGGGAACAGGAAGAAGGAGGTAGTCACAGACAAGATAGGAGAACAGACAGGAGACATACGGCAGTTAGGGGAGGAGGGAAGAGGAAGGGAAGGAACAAGGAACAGAAACATATTGTCTTCTAGACAAGGAATACCAACAAGCAGTCCATGCCTGCCAGGCTGCATTTCCCTTTCACAAGCCACTTTCTCTTTTAATAGCTGCTCACGCTCTCTGACACTTCAAACTCCTTGGATGGAAGCTCCTCCCCTCTTGTACCCGATCTCAGCACTTCAGCACTATGGCACTGTCAGCCCTGCATGACCTAGAATTAACTTTCAACAATTAACTGCGGGCTGTGAGCTCTAAGCCCTGCAGCTTTTGCATTTTTGTGGCAAAGTAACCTTTATGCCAGTTTGTCACAAGTTCAGGGCACTATAGAAACGCTTACGGGAGACCATTATTTTCCATGATGCAAGCAGTTTGCTGTTATCACTCTGAGTTATCAACCTTGGTGCTGGAGGACTCTGCATACTGTACAGGTGGATCATTATAGTGCATAACAGCGTGGGGCAGGTACTATCTCCTTGTGCACACTGTTATCCTCTGCTCCATGTGAGACATCCTCTGTTGCAAGTGTGGTGCTGCTGCTCGGAGGCCTGGAGGGCTCCAGGTACTCACTGTTTGCAGTACTCTGCTAGCACCCGGGGTTTGTGTGTGTGTACTTATCTATACTATCACTCATCTCTTTAAATCTCTCCAACCCTTGACCAAGCAGCAAAATGAAGCTTTGGCAAGAGACTGGGAAACATTGAGAAATGCTTGTGAAATCAGTGCAGATCGCAAGCAGTTAGTGTTTGCTCCATTCGTAGGGAAGGCATGGGATAATGGCAGATCCACCCTGTTCCCCCTCCCACACTGTCTCATTGTGGTTCAGTAGCCAAATATATAGTCTGGTTAATCCTGGGGGTGCTGTGAGCTTACTTTGAATCTTTCAGTGGGTGGCTTGGTTCCTCGGTCTGGGAAAGTGGTCAGTGTGGAGACACCAAGGCTGTGACTCGTAGTGGATGCTGTCATGGTTCTGTGGTGACCTGCTGAGGTGGATGTTCTGCATGGCCAAAAGAGGTAGATGACAGCAAGGGTGAAGATACGTAGCTCCATGGTTCAGAGCCTCTGCTTGCTCTTAGAAGTGTCTGTGTGCTGAGGTCTGTACAAAGGATGCTTCTGGCTTTAAAACCCACTGGGGCATCCACTGGCTCTTTTGAAAGGGGGTAAAGGGCAAACCAATGAAGGGTCTTAATCCAGAGCATGCAGATTATCTGCTGCAGCTTCAGGTATTTTTTGGCTGAGCTGATACTCTTAGTGGCAGCATACCAGGAGTATGGGGAATAGCAGAGAAGGGGTTTGGGGAAGAGTCACTTGTGACATGCATCATGGTACCAAGGAGGCAAACAGTAGGCTCTCTTGTCCATCTTCCCTTTGCCCTGAAGCAGCTGTAGGAAGAGATTGACTTTTTCCCTTCACACTTGATGTATGTATGTAGAGCACAGACAAAGGATTTAGGCCTGCAAGACTGTTAGTGAAGACCATAGGGTAGTTGTGTTGCAACTGTCTGGCTCACTTTAAGGGGCGAAGCACTAGACATTCTTGAGCTAAGTTTGCATTAACTTATTCCCTCCATTCCTCTTTTAGTTATCAAATTCCTGGAAGTCTACGAACGCAGCTTCTGCAGGACTATTGAGACCCTGGTGGACATTTTCCAGGAGTACCCTGATGAGGTGGAGTACATATTCAAGCCATCCTGCGTGCCTCTGATGAGATGTGCGGGTTGCTGCGGCGATGAGGGCCTAGAATGTGTCCCTGTGGATGTGTACAACGTCACGATGGAGGTGAGGGTCCGGTTTGCAATCTGCCACGCTTGGTTGGAAGGAAGCAAGTCAGCCATCACAGCCACCCCAAGTCCCAGCTCCCAGCTAATTCAGAGGAAGGGCAGCCTACCCCAGGGAACCTCTGTTCTGGCTCTGGTGCTCAGTGTTCCATCATGCAGGGTTAAAAGATGAGTTGCCTATGTCTATTTAAGGCTAAGAGGAGAGTCTGTTATTTGGCTTTTGCCCAAATACAGTAGGTAGGAGCATGCAAAGGAGTGTTTCTGGAAAGGAGCATTTCCGATGGTGTTACCTCTGAGTTCCCGAACAGGATACTCCTTGGGCCCTTGCTCCACCTTAACTCTACACACAGCTGTTCTTCTGAAGGCAGCTGAGTAGGGCGAAAGGGGAGAACCTGTCAGTACTCTATCCTGTGAGGTCAGCCTGTACCAACAGAGCGGGGAATTTCGGTCATTAGCTACCCTGGCACAGCAGGGGTGGAAGGGGCTCTAAGAAACAAACTGCTTCTGTGTCAGCTGGAAAAGCCTTTCTGCCTCTGGGCATCTTCCTCCTTTGTTTGGAGGCTGCTGAATTCAGTTCTTGGAAGAGACAGAAGTGGCCATGATAGCAAAGGCTGGGCCTATGGGGAAGATGCAGATTGCTTTAGAGAGCTTTGTTACTGCCCTTGTCTGTCAGGGTGGATCTTAGCTCATGTCTAAAATCATGCTGGTGCCCATTACCCGTAACCCATAGCTCCCTCACCTACTTTTGTCCCTCAGCCTCTTGAATGGCCACTGTAAATATTGCTGTCACTTTTTAATATCGTTGAGAGATGTGCAGTGCTAAGTGATTAAGCAGCAGGTCCTTTTACTTGTTATTTGGGCTGTGTTTGAACTCTGTTGGAGAACCTGCCTGTGCCCTTTCATGGTTCCCCATACTGCTTTTCCACTTGCAGGCTCCAGCCTGGGTACCAGAACATACTAGCTTGGTGTAGCTAGGGGTGGTTTTCTTCCTACCGTTCCTTGCTGAACTACAGTTCTTGGCTGGTACGCCTGCATGCCTGTGAGGGGTCAGAGGCACTTAAGCAGATGTCTAGAGTTAGTGGTCCAGCCATGTTCTGGGTTAAGAGAATGTGACAATATTCCATAGCTTCTCAATAACTTCTCTGGAGGTACCTGGGACTGGGGCCTGGGTGATGTCCGGCTTTGCAGGGCTCTTACAAACACAGATCTCCAGATTTATTTTGTGTCTTGACTCACTGAGAAAGTGAGATGTCAGCTGGGAAGGAATGGTGGCTTAAGGAAAAGGAGTTGGATATGGAATTTTTGATTTGGATCTTCGTGTGAGACTGAAGTGTTGCTTCTGCACGAGCAGGCTGGATGTTCAGCTACTGTCTGCCCAGCATCAGCCAGGGAGGGCTCATTGAGAACCTTCCTATGGTGGTATGCCCTCTCCCATGCCTGTCTCCAAGGCAGTCCACCAGTGCTGGCACCAGGCATGCACGAGCAAACAGAGCTTTGGCACGAGTCTGGTGTTGCTGCTTGCTTGTGATCAAAGGCCTTCCCTGACTGGGAGAACGGGGCCTCAGAGCTAGCTTGAACTCTGCCCTGCTCTTCCCAGGAGCACCTGGGGTGCGAGTGCTTTGCTGCACAGCGGCCTGACTTGGAGCTGTGAATATGAAGAGTGAACAGGCAGTGACCCTCTCTGTTTCTTTCATTCCAGATCATGAGAATTAAACCCCATCAGAGTCAGCACATATCACACATGAGCTTCTTACAGCACAGTAAATGTGACTGCAGGTGAGAATGGAGCAGCAGTGGTTCCTCTTGCAATAAACTTTCTCTGAGCCTTTCCTTTTTTCTGCCATTGGGTTGGGACTCTTGTTCAGATGCTTCTGCAGTCTCCTTGGTTGGTTTGCAGTGGGATGGCTGAGCCTGGGAAAAGAAGCCCTCTGCTGTTAGGGCTCTTCCATCTCTAGCTATCACAGGTGGACAGTGCTAGCCTGCAGCTTGGGATCTTTTGGCACTGGCTACCAGCAAGGTGCAACAGGAGAGCAAAAACACTTTGAGACGGACCACCTGACCTGTGCCATGGGCATCCTGCAATGCTGGCTGTACATGTCCTTCCCTGGACTTGGTGGGAACTGGGGATAATACTGGAAATATAAGCTCTCTTCTAATGAGGCCTTTGTTCTGTCTTTCCCCACAGACCAAAGAAAGATGTCAAAAACAAACAAGAAAAGTAAGTGACAAGCCTTTCCTCCTTTCTCTTTTGGTGGTTGGTTGGCATTTACTCTTCCCACTGCCCTTGCCCTTTTCTTTGGTTGGATATACTCACTTTAAGGAGATGTTTTTGGAAATGGCGTATGGTAGTAGTGCATGGGGCGACGCTCTGAATCCATTCCAGGTGGGCACAGAAACCCAGATCTGATGGTCCTTCCTTCATACCCCAGACATGGACCTTGCATGACCCATGGCCATGGCAGTCATTCCTAATGCTTTTTCCTGAGTCAGGGAAGTCCCATCGTGCCTGTCCTGCCGGAATGGATTCAAGGTGCAGCCCCAACTCTCCCCTTCCCTCTTCCTGGGGTGTTTCTGGTTACTGCAAATTGCTGCCTTTCTTTATTATTAATTTTTTTCTTGCTGCTTGAGTGAGTACTTGCTGGCTTCTTTCACAGCAGCTTGGGTAGGAACTCTGCTGGCTACAGGGAGAGGTGGAAGTAGAGGCCTGGTGGAGGCAGGACTGATGCCATGCAGGATGTGACACTGGTTTTGGTTGGGTGGGGACCTGGGAGGGTGTAAAGGGAGGTGGATGTCCTAGCTGGGTCTCGGTGAAGGCTTTCATGAGGGGTTTTTTGAATCTGATGGATTTGCTTTGGTGGCCTGAAGGAGGTTAAGTCACAACCTTCCCTTTACTTCCTCCCCAAAGTAAAAAGGTTGTGGAAAGTAGAAAAATAAGCTCTAATCCTGCAGTAGTTGCAGGGGCGAGCATAAAATGTGAAACAACGTTGAAAAGAGTGATCTCTCTGAGCGAGAGGATCACCTGGACTGCACATGGCTGGGAAAGCAACTCTGCCATTTAGAAGTGCAGAGTCAGAGAGCAAGGAGTGGATATTTGGAGATGCATCTGAATCTGAGACAGAGGGAGCAGACAGGAGAGTGAGAAAGAGCTTCTTTCACCCCTCTCCTGGTGAATCTGAGACAGAGGGATCGAACAGGAGAGTAAGAGAGCTTCTTTCACCCCTCTCCTGGTGGTTGTATATTTCTAGCTGCCTTCCAGCCTCTCCTCCTCCCCCTGGAAATCTGCTCCTGGCTGCATCGGACTGCGTGCAGCCAACAGTCCTCTCTGCACAGGGCCGTGTCAGGGACGGTCGGTCTGTGTGGCTCTGTAGTTTGAAGGTGTGCGAGAGTTTGGTCTATGTGAGCTCTGGTGAGGATGTGGTGTGGGTGTAGCAGCCAGCTCGGACTGCGTTGCATTCACTTTCCTCTTCTAACAGCACTTTGCCTGCTCTTTGCTGGTTCTGCACTCCCCAGGGAAAGAAGGGAAGGGATGGGAGAGACTGGTGTGCTTTGATTTGTGCTGGATTGAAAGTCTTGTTATATTGGTACCCCTCTCCTCCCTTCAGGTTGATTTTCTTCCCCTCATGGTCTCCCTGTGACTCCTGCCTGACATGTAGGGCAGAACCGGGACTGAGCTGATGCTCTGACGCTCGATCCAGTGAGACGACTTGAACAGGGCCTAGGAGACACCTGTGGTGCTTTCTCTTCTGTCCCCCCAATTCCCTTTGACAGCTCTCTCCCGAGGTGGGCTGCACCAGGGAACGAGGGAGCCTTTGCTGAACTGCCTCAGAGCTGGGACTCATTTGCCTGACAAGCCCTGGTGCTTTGCCTAGGGCCTTCTCCTTGCATGTCTCTCCCTTGCTCCTGTGCTAATGTGGCTCAAGGAGCAGTACAAGCTCCAGCCTCCCTCGCTCCCTGTGCTCTCAATGGCCCATAGGGATCCATGGTTAGTGTCCGGGACTGCATGTCCTAGCCTCTGGCTGCCTCAGCTCCTGCCCAAGAATCTGAGGCAACTGGTAAATTTTTCAGAATGGAGTCAGTGCCTTGGCTCCATCTGCTTGTCTGTCTGGCAGATCTATGTGGAAGGTGACAGGAGGGAAAGGAGGGAAGATCTGAAAGCTGCTTGCTGGTTATTTCCTGGGTAAAATAACTAGGTCAGGCCTTCCTCTTCTCCCTCTTTACCCTTCAATACTCAGGATGGAGGCTGCCAGAGATGTTACAGACATCCAAGTAAAGTCTCCCGGAGTCCTCTGAACCACAGGCAGGAGGTGAGGTGGATGAGCAAAGCCTTCAGGTTGGATAGCCCTCTCCCACACAGCAGTGCTGTGTAGATCAGATCTCTTCCCTTGTCTGTGGAGCACTCCCATCTCAAGGCAGGATTGCCACCAGCCCTGCAGCAGAGCTGTTGGAGCTCAGCTGCCCCCTCCTAGGCCCAGTGCTGGGCAATGCATCAGGTCAGAGTGGTTTCCTCTTCCCTGCAGAGAGCCCTTTCGCTCAGGTTGCCTCTTGTCAGTCATTGTGCGCCTGTGCTTGTTGCCTGGAATGGTTGTCTGCACTCACTGCGGTGGCGTGATGCTTTCACAAAGCTTTCTGTTCCTTCTCCCTCTCACCCCCGTCCCTTTCCCACTGCCCCTCTCTGGAGGGGGCAGGTGCCCCTCTGAGGCTCCAGGAGATCTGCCTCTGCTTGCAGCAGCCTTGCAGGAGGTGGTCTCTGCTGAGTTCCCTGGTGTTGGCTTGGCTGTGGGCAAGCTGGTTGCGGAGCTGACAGGAGCACCGGAGCCGGTGAATGTGTGTGCGAGGTGGAGATCTGTGCTTTGGCCCTGGGATTTACCCTCCAGTCCTGCCTCATGTGCTTCTCCCCTCCCAGCAAGGCACATGGCTGTATTTTTTTTCTCTTCTTCCTTGCGTTTTCTTCCGTTTTCTCTCTATCTCTCCCTTTCTTTCCCCCTCTCTCTCTTTCTCTTTTTTTTTTGTTTTTCTTCCAGAAAATCAAAGCGAGGAAAGGGGAAGGGTCAAAAGAGAAAGCGCAAGAAAGGCCGGTACAAACCACTCAGCTTGTACGTTTGTGTCCTCTGCTTGTAGACTCTCTTCCCTCCCTCTCCCCAAACCAGTCTGCCTGCTTGCTGCTCGCTCAAATCTCACCCTCCCCTCCCAGTCACTGGTGGGCTGCAGATCCTGCAGGGGCAGCACTGGCGGTGGCACTGCTCTGGCACTAAGGCTATCTCAGGGAAGGTGGCTTTAGCTTGCTTGGCTCTCTAATCATCAGTGGCGACCATTTTCCCAAGGCACAAGAGTGTGGTGGGTGGATGAGTACCCTGCACCTCTTCACGCCTTCCGGTTGTAACTCTGTCATTTGCTTTCTCCCACTTGTCTCGTGCCCTCACTGCTATGATGACTGGTGACAGGCAGGCTGGCATCTGCCATGCATGTGTGTGTGTGTGTGTGCGTGTGCACATGTGCGTGTGTGTCTGGTGGAGTCACAGGTGGAGAGGAGAGGTGGGACCGTGGGAAGCCAGAGAGAGGGTGCTGGGGAGCTGGGGAGGGCTCTCTGTCTGTTTTTTTCTTCTCTCTTTCTGCTGGATTTGGTGGCTTGTCTCTCCCTGTCTCTTTTGCTCTGCCTCTCTCATGGTGGTTCACAAAATTCTGCATTGTAAATTCACGGCCCCTCCATAGGAGACTCCTAGGCAGCAAGGTTGGGATGGGGCTTACAGAAAGGAGGGCAGTGCCGGCTGCAGGGGTAAGCATGTGATGCTGGAGCCCAGCTGCTTTCCAGGGGAGGAGAGACCCTGTGTATTTAACTCGTTTAGCCGCTGGCCTCTTTCTACTCGAATAGTCCACTTCAGAGAACTCCTTTCATTGATGTGTCAATAGCTGGCTGGGACCTCTCACCTTCCCATCCTTGCTTTCCCCTTCTTCCTCCCTCTGGCCTGAGCCGATGGATCCAATGCAGCATTTGTGAATACTGTGCAGAAGGCCTGTTTTCTTTCTCTACGCTAATGCAAGGGGTTGCTGTCCTGGGGCTGTCGGGGTGCTGCTGGAAAATCCATCAGCCCGCAACACTCCGGTGGGCAGCTTGGGGGCTGCGGGAGGGGGCAAGGGGATTGCTTTGATGTTTAGGGTGTTGCATGTGTATTTTCTTTCTGCTGAAGCGCTGTAGCTTAGACATCTTTCCTTTTGCCTTTTTGCAGTCACTGTGAGCCTTGCTCAGAGAGGAGAAAGCACTTGTTTGTACAAGATCCCCAGACCTGTAAATGTTCCTGCAAATTCACAGACTCACGTTGCAAGTCGAGGCAGCTTGAGTTAAACGAGCGCACTTGCAGGTTTGTGTCCTGAAGGATGAAACACACAAAGAGAAAGAGACAGAAAGAGAAAGAGGGGGGGAGCTTGCTTCCTGCTGACTTCTGGCACCAGTGCTATTTGATTACTTCTTTTCTCTGTCCTTATGTGGGCCAGAGGGCAGAGGGGCTAACTGGGGTGAGGACAGAGTTGCCCTGTGTCAGAGGGCAGCTGTGCGTTTCAGGTGTGCTGTCAGGACTTGGATGGGGATGGCTCCCAGAGACAGGGTGTTTGTATCTCAGGTATTCTTTATCGTAGAGTAGGATTACGGAGTTCATGTTGCTGAGGTAGGCAGTGGGGGGGTCTGTATCCCTCTGTACATTATCTGTGTGCAACTCTGAGCATACTGTTGGACAAAGACAAATCCTTAACTGACTAAGATTTGGCCACATCTGTCTTCCAAGCCCTTTTTCTGTGGCTTGTAGATGCTCCGCTGTGTGCAGAATGAGGAAAGCCATTAGGAGCCCCCCTCAAGGCTGAGCCTACATTCTCCTTTGCCTCTTTGTTCTTCTAAGAGCCAGGGAGAGCACCCTGTCCTGTTGTACTGTGCTCACAGTTCCCTGTCCATGTCTTGTCCAGAGTTGTGGTTTGAGGGGCTGCACTCAGGACTGTGAATGGAAAGCAGCAGATTTAAGTCTGACCCTGGGTGAAGGCAGAGGTGCATATTTCAGGTGTGAGGTGGGAGACATAAAGGCACTGTGGGGTTAGTGATAGTTCAGAGAACCATGCTGTTAGTTCAGAGATCCATGTGCCACCTGAGTGCTGTCACACACCACCTGTGGCACAGACATGTAAAGAAGCTGATTCCTGGTTCTCACCTGAGCAGTTTGGTGAACTCAGTGGGGTATCTTGACTGGCACAAGCTATGTGTGCACCTCTGGTGTGGGATCGTCCTACCTGTCTAGAGGGAGACATAGAAATGGGGTTGCTAATGAGGACTTGGCTGTGACTCTGAACTCGGATCCCTTTCACAGAGATCTAGGAGATTATTCCTGTTAAGAAAGTATTGCAGTGGCAGTGGCTCAAGGGGAGAAAATAAGGGAGATCGAGGGTCCTCTGTGGCTTCATCTTGAAAAGAGGAGACATCCATTGGCTAGGTGGCTAAGGCTGATAAAAGTAACAAGTGCTTCCTTTGGGTGTGAAAACGCTTTGTGTCCAAGACAGAGAGGCGTTGGCACTGCCAGCGCCTGGAAACCACTCTGTATACAGAGAATTTTTCTGGGGTGCTGTAATTTCAGAGGGAAAGTAATCGATGGAGGGGCCAGAATCGAGCAACTTCTGGAGTTAAACTTCTCCTAGTGAGCAAAACCCATGAAGTCTGAGACCAGACTTAATGTTGGCCTTTTCCCCCCTGCTCCTGTTCCAGAAGTCCAGAGTAACTGATAATTACCCCACAAAGTTTGAAGGGTGAGAAATAGTAACAAATACAATGCAAAACCAAACAATACCCCAAAGAAGTCATGATGGCAGAAGGGGTTTACTAGTTTCTCTTACTAGTCCCTCTCTGTGGTGGGATAATTAGCACCAAGGGAGGTTTCCAGAGGCAGTATGTTGGCCAGAAAAATGGAAAGGAGTCATAGGAGTGGTTAGCTTATCAGTTTCCAGATAAAAAGCTGGTTAAGCTGAAGTTCCTCATGCTCCTTCTTGTAGAATTAGAATTGGGACCTACAGGGGAGGGTAAATTCTCATTTCTCCTCCTGCTTCTTCAGGCCACTGCTGTGCTCTGGTGCTAACCCCCACTCACAGCAGCTAGTGGAATGAAAAGCGCTTACTTTTCACCTTCTTACCTGCATGAGGCCTTGTTGTCTGCACTGCTTCCAACCCAAACAAGAGCCTAGGTGGAGAGCCGAGGGTGTGTGTCTTTCTGCATGCATTGCTTAGCCTTGTTTTTCTGTGTTTGTGTGTATTTGTGTGTATGGTGTGCACAGGTGCAAACAAGACGCTCAGCTTATCTGTGAGGAAGCCACTGATTCTGCTCCTAAATTTACCCCTGTTCGAGTATCCCCCCTGCTCTGTCTAGGTGAGCCTGGGGGAATAGAATTCATCGACTCATTTGTGGGGTCGAGATTCTCAGCTGATTTGCCCCATCTGCACAGCACTTCACCCCACCAGTGACATCATGCCATGCCTTAACACCATGTGCTCTTAAACACATTAGCCACCACCCCTCCTTCCCTTCCCTGCCCTACCTGCACCCCCGTCACAAACATTAACCCTTGTTCTCTTTTTTCCCTTCCTTCTCCTCTTTGACAGATGTGAAAAACCGAGACGGTGAGCAGCGGAAAAGAAGGGGGAACAGCCCTGTTTCTGGAGCCTGATTTCTCGCCTGGACAGAATAAAACAAAACAAAACACTAATCCAAATGAACCCTAAAAATGAAGGATCGGTAGAGCACAGCACTTTCAGTACGGACGATGGACTCCGGAAGGAACATTCCCCAAGCAAGGCACCCGCCGCACAGAATTCATCTTTGGGTTTTGAACTGTTTTATTTTATTTTTCTTTTTATGCTGCTAAATAACAGAGCCAGGAAGACTTATAGGGGTGTATTTGATGGGTTTTCCCANTATACTGATTATTTTTTTTAACATTGCTAATGTTATTGGTGTCTTCACTGGATAATACTCGACTGCTGTGGACACAAGCGGGCTACTTGGGGCATAAGAAACAAGCTAAGACTGGACTTGAGTAGAAGCGCTGGGTGTAAACTTCTTAACTCTAACTGACTTGTGCGGCCTCCGCTGTTTCTCTGTAGAGTGTGCTGTACCACAAACCACCTTCTCCTTGCCTGGGACAGGGAGGAGAGGTGATGGAGAGGATGGGCAGGGAGTTCCAAAGAGCGGCATCCTAGGGTGCGATGGGTCAAAGGCCAAGGAAATGGCCATCTCCGTGATCAAGGATTCCTCCTCCCCTCTCTTCCCCCAACCTTCACCCTTACTCGTCTCATAACCTGCCTGCCTTGCTGGGACATGGGATGTCAGTGTACATTTTGCGTTGACTTTATTTGCTGTAGAACCTTTGCCAGAGAGACCTGCTGGCTTCTCTTAAGGATGGTGGGCAGCTGATGCACACTAACTTTCTGTTCAAGGAAGTATCACAGGAGTCTAGATTTCCCGCCCTTGGTGGCTGCAGAAGGACACAAGGTCTACGGTGTGCTGAAGCAAGAATGGGGACCGGTGCATAGCCACACAGTTGTTCAGCACTGTCTGCTTTCTTCATGCACAGAGCTGCCACTCAAGAGCATCCAAGATGCTTATGGAACATTTCTGGAAAGGGATATTAATCAAAAGTATATACACAGTAGTGGGGGTGTGTGTGTATGTATGTGAATGTATGCATTTGTGTGTATGTATGTATGTATGTATGTATGTGTTTTTCTCTCTTTTTTATATATATATATTTATTTTTATANATGTCTTGGGCTGGGGAGTCAAATGTGAAGGCAGCTGGAGTCCCTTAGCTGTGTCGTGAGGTTCTTGGCTATGTGTGTATCTGCAGTGTAGGCTGTGGTGTATGTGAAACCCACCTTACACACGCGCGCACACACACACACCCCTGAAAGTGTGTTTGTACATCTATGTGNNNNAAGTGTGTTTGTACATCTATGTGGATATATAATCTAGTTCTGTGATTAAAATTATTATTAATAATAATAATAATCAAAAAGGTACTCGGTCTGTGTCAGAATGCTGCCAAACATCATCTGCAATTGAATTTTCAACGCCTGATAATGTACAACACGGAAAGCTTCCAAAAAGACAAGACAGTCTAAAAACAGACTCACAACAAGCGACTACTAACCACTAGGATCTCCCCATCCGACTGATGGCTTTCAGAAGGAGAGAAAACACACGGGTGGGTGCTTGCATCTGCAATGTAGAATATTCATGCTGCATCGTGTGCAAGACAGAGGCTTCCGATTGGGGGAGGGAAGAGAAAGTGTTTTATATACTTATTTAATATCCCTTTTTAAATTAGAAATTAAACAGATAATTTAATTAAAGAGTAGGGATTTTTCAGTATTCTTTGTTAATATTTAATTTCAACTATTTATAAGCCGTACCTCCTTTATTTTTTCTTTTTTTTTCTTTTTTTTTTTTTTTTTTTTTTTTTTTTTTTTTTTTTTTGTACTGGTTGTGTATAAATTTAACCTTCCTGTTGTCCCATCCCATCTCTCCCCAATTGTTGGCAGAGTCAGTAGCATGTTATGGGCAGTTATTTAATTAATTTCTCTAACACCTACCCCTACACATTCCTATTGAGACAACGGTTAGATATACATCTACATACTATATATATATTTGGCTATGTGTTTGTATATATATATATGTTTATGTATATGTGTGATTCGGATTAAATAGACACTACGATTTTTTTATATATGTAAAAAGAAGAAACAGGAAAAAATAGAAAATTCTACATCTTGAATCTCTCTCCTTTTTAATTTTAATATTTGTTATCATTTTATTTATTGGTGCTACTGTTTATCTGTAATAATTGCGGGGAAAAAAGATATTAACACTACATATTGTGTCTAGTGAATTTTTTCAAGATATTCCTTAGTACATATTTATTTTTAAACAAAGAAATTACAGATATATCTTAAAAACCGACGACGACGACGACAAACTTTTTTTTGTATTAAAGAATTTAATTCTGACCTTGATTTCCTTTGCCTTCTCCTTCTGCCTTGCATCCTGGTTTTCTTCCATTGTGTAACAGTTTCTCCAGCATTGCCTCTGGAGGCTACAGGGCATCAGCAACTTACCAGCTGGACTCTTGGATTTGGGCCCAGAGCCTCCAAAAGCATCTAGGTACCTAAAACCTGTTGAAATGAGTGGGAGGTAGGCACCAGAATCTTTGTGTGGAGCTCAGCCCCAGTTCCCTGCTTGGTGAGAAGAGGGTGGTGTGATGGGCAGGACCGAGGGGGCAGGACTCCTGGGTTCCCTCCCAGCCTGATGCAAAGCAGTGTGGTGATGGTCCCAACCCTGCCTCTCTCCTGTCAGGAGCCAAGTCCCATGAGCTGGGTAATGTACAGGCATGAGTAGATGCAATCCTGGTGGAGTTTACAATGCAAGGTGAAAGTGATGCTCTGAGCCTGCCCTTTCTGGTAATGGACTTGGTGTTTGCAGTTGGACCTGTGTGTATGTAACTCGCTGTCAGTGGTGGCTCAGCCAGACCTTGCCATCCTGGACGACGTTGAACAAAGATTGTTCAGCTCTGACAGTGCTCATCGCTTCATGAGGGATCTTGATACCATTGCATCTTTTGTGATGTGCTTTGGGGTCTTTAGAAGGAAAAACTTTGGCAGTGGTGTCATTTCCTCGTCCTCATCCGTGGAGATGAATGTGTCATGTGTCAGTCGTCTGGCCACACTGGAAAGGAGCATGCAGGATGTTTCCTGGATGTCTGGGCGGTGACTCACTTAGGGTGATATGGACCACTGAGTTCATGGCTGCATCGTTCCTGCTCTTGCAAAGGTAAAGAATCTGGCTTCTATTTAGGATGGATCCAGGTAGCTCAACAGGTGGATCTGCAGTCACTGCTTCAGCAGAGGGTGGAGCAGAGGAAGGATGATGAGTACCTGAGGACACTTTGGTTCCTTGTGTTCAGCAACATCTTGTGGACTGCAGCAGTGAGGTGAGAAGGTGAGCCATCTGGATGTTTCTGCGTGAGGAACCCGAGGAGCTGCTTCCCTTGTGTATTCACCACTGGCTTTTGTTCTGTGTGGATCTATGGGCTCTTTTGCCTGTGGCTGTGCAAGGTGATGAAGACAGCAAGCCTATCCTCAGGAGACCTGCACTGCCTCTTTGTGACCTGGGAAATGTTTACAAGTCATTAAATTGGAAAAATGGAAACCAGCAGGTAAGTGCTTCTCCCCTGGGCTGAGGTGGATGTGAAATCTTGGCATGAGGGGATCCAGCTGTCCTGGATGGATGAGTCAGCATGTTCCTGCCGTCAGTCACAACACATCAAACCCTGTCCCACCAATGGCAAGCTGGGCTGGCTGCTGCTGGTGCCCCTCTCCTTTCCCCTACCTCTAAGGGCTCAGGAGAAGTAGGATATCTGCAGAGCCAGGTGACCTGGTAGCCACCTACTTCATGAGACAGTGGCTGGATGGTATATTTCAGATGGGACAACTGATAGAATTTGTGTGGATGCAGCAGAGCCAAGGTAGCTGCCTCAAACAACTGCAGCAAGACCCTGCCCTGCCCAAGCCAGCTCTAATGGGGGTACTTGGGACTCTGGAAGCAGTCCAACCCTTCTTTATTCTCCAGGGTGGGTATAACTGGGCTGTCGTCTCTTGTGAGGAAGAGTTGGTGTTGGAAGCAAGCTCAGGCTGGTTGAAGAGGCTGTACATGATTGAGAACCCTGCCTTTGGAGAGGCCAGGACATAGGAGCACAGTTGCCCCTCACCCTGCCCAGAGCTCGCACCCAGCTCGCCTGTGCCCTGGCCTGAGGTGAGGCGAGGACACGTGGAGGGAGGCCAGGTTTTCAGGCTGGCACTCTGGTCTTGTCATACAGCCTTTCACCCTGTGCACGAGAACTTTCCCTGAAAGGCTTCTGGTCACGTCCACGTTTTGGTTGCTGGCTAATTAAAATGCTATCTTCAGGCAGCCAGCTGATGCTTTCCTCGTGCCTGCTGCATTTATTCTGTGGGATTCAGAGAGCGGAGGCACCATGAAAGGCAGAAAAGGGTGCCCTGGGCAGACACAACAGAAAACCCCACTGGCAATGGAATAAAGAGTGCTTTTGGTTGGAAGCCCTGTCTGTCTCTCCCTTTTGGCACCTGCTAGCCGGTTTAACCCCTTTTTGATGATGTCTTGTGCTGCTCATTGGGTCTGTAAGTCAGCCAGGCTCTGCTTGGGCTCCACCACCACCTACAGTGTCTGTGTTAGAAATGCCTGTAAAGCTCCTGTCCTTCAGCATGGTCCCACAAAGGACTTTGGAAGCCCAAAGGAAATTCATTTCACAGGCCATGCCCTCCACTGTCTGCCTGTGGGACCTTTGGTAGTGAGAGATGAGTATTTTTATAGTAGTCCATGTGGTGAGCGTGCAGGCAGTCTCTCTGTGCTTGGGATGGCTGAAATTCAAGGCTAATCCTGATCATCCAGCACAAGGTCTGCAGTCCTGATCTGTGAAGCACTGTGCTTGCTCCCAGCTCCCCATTTGGGACCAGGCCAGTGTGGCCCTGGTGGCACTGTGCCACCCCACAAGCAGCTGCTGGCCCCTGCTGTGCCCCACAGCACCTGACACCCTGCACAATGGGGTGGCTGAGCTGCTGGCCATCTCAGAGCCTGGACCTCCAGCCAAGTACCCCGTATCTCCTAAGAGGTGGCGAGTTGTGGATAAGCCCAGGGAGGTGATATCCTCTGCACAGCAGTGAAGGAGGGTGTGAAAGGAATGCAAAAAGTGCCTGGCCACAGCTTTGGGGAAGGCTTGCCCTTCGGTGTGGGGAGGTGGGAGGACCCCGGGGGTTTTGCATCATGAAGGGGAGAAGGGTCAGGTTCCCCTTCAAATGTCAGAGGTTTGCTGGCTGCCTACATCATGACAGTATCTCCAGAGGTGCAACTTGCTGTCTGTGTGAGGTGATTACAGACATACACAGGGAAGTGGGCTTGTTGGGCAAATGCCACCTGCTTACCTGCTCCTGGCTTCCCAAGGCCAAAAAAACCTTTCCATAGGGATTTCTTTAAACTTGCTGCCTGAGCTGCCTCCATACATCCAGGTGAGTGATGCTGCCCATCCACAACTGAGCGACATGTCAGGAAATATCTACAGTTCTGGGCTGTATCTGTACGATGTGACTCGGGGCTAATCATGCTGGTTCCTGCTCTGTATTTTTACCTTTTTCAGATGCCCCAAACATTTCTTTGGGAATGAAAAAAAAAACCCCATCCCTCCCTAGCCTGCATGTGCCCAAGCATCTCTTTAGGCATCGGGGCTGCTCTCTGCAGCCAGCTGCCGTGGGCTTCTCTGTGTGTTTAGCACCCAGGTGCCTCTGCTGCCCACCCCACCACGCTGCCCATCTCCTGGCCAAGACTGGTGCATGCAGCAGGGGGAAGGCATCCTGCAAGCCTGATGCCAGCATGGCAGGGCTTTACTTCGGGGCTTGCTTTGACACCTCGTTTGACGGCTATTCTGAGAGCTGTTGGTGCGCTCCATGCTTGGAGTGTGTTGCGTGGTGGGACCCAGGCTAGGGAGGGCATCTGGCTCTGCTCAGCCCCCTGCCAGCACTGGTGATGAGTGTCAGTTCCTGCTCAACATTCCCCACAGAGGCTGATGGAATCCCAAAACAACCTGGGATGCAGGTCAGGATGCCTTGCTCCCAACCTGTGTGGTAAGCTGGAGGTGAAAATCTTTGGCCCCAGATGGCATTACCTCTGAATCTTGGTCAAATGAGTCTATGCTGAAGGAAAGGTGTGATTGATGCAAGACCTTGAGCCCTTGCAACCCTGTTCAGTGGGAGCATTATCTAAGGGGAGATAAAAAGGGGAGAGACCTCACCGCTTAGCTGCAAGCCTTACTGACAGCTCAGGAGAGGCAGCACAAGATGGGCAAAATGATCAGCTTATGCAAGTAATTCAGTTCCATCACCTCTTCAGAGACCTTAAGGCTTGAGCCCTTCACCTTCATTTGCCCATAACTCCCACCTGAGCCACGGTGTACACTTTGGAAAGGTGTCCAAGCTGCCACAAACATATGGGTACCAAGGAGTAGATGTTTGTGTCATTGGCCTCTTCTCCAGAAGCAAGGCTCCCACCAGCATCCCTCCCTGCCCGTCCTTCTGTGCTCAGCTCTGACGCCATGAGTGCAGAAGCAAAAGCCCCAATAGATTTATGATGGACTCACTCCTTTCAAAGAAACTTCTCATCTTGTTGCTCAGAGGCCTGTGCAAATACTGGAAATGCAACTTCCTGTTGATCATCTCTATTTTTTTCTTCCCAGCTCCAATTTGTCCATTCCCCCTCCAAGACCCCTTCCTTACGTTGGGCAGCTTTCTGAAAGGTTCAAGCCTTCTTTTTTGCACTGCAAGGACCTCACATTTGGGAGAAGTAGCCTGGAGACTCCTGAGCAGATCGTATTTGTTTCTAAGGTGCTGTTGCTCCTGGGGATAAGAAGCTAACTCCTACTTACTTTGATTTATCTCACTACTGGAAGTGTGGTGAATGGGGGTCAACAGCACAGGATATGATTGTTTCCAGTCTTCATAGGCATAATATATTATGAGTCATAGGATCATCCTGAGTTATTTAGTGACTAATCTGAGGCTGGTCTTGAGGCTGAGGGCCAATTTCTTGTTGCAGGATTGCCTTCCCAGAGCTCTGTGTTGTGGATGTGCAGTGTAGACTTAGTTGATACACAGCACCTGGGAGAACTGGCTGAGCTGCCGGAGGAGGTGCTGATGAGTCAGGGAGTGGCACTGCCCTCTGCACCAGTACCCCACTGGGGTGGCTGGATGTACAGTGCGAGTGGCTGTGACTTTTGTGAGTCACTTTGTGGGCCTGAGTGTGATCCACACCCTTGCTGAATTGTTGGGACCAGTCACGGACTCAGAGACACCCCAAGAGGAACAATTTGTGGGTTTAGGTCATCTTGTTAACCATGTGCTGCTGTCTTGAACAGCCTAACCTGTTGCACTGCCTGGACTCTGTCCTTATCTTTACCCTCTGTTTTCTCTGACTTAATTTCACCCTTAAGTTTGCAAATGTGTCAATAGGTGTGTTCCCTTTCTCTGACGTAGACCCCTCATATGCTTGTGGAGTCTGATTACGTCTCCTCTAGAGTCATTTCTTGGCCAGTGACATAAAATGGATCTTCAAAGCCCATGGCATCAGCTCATCAAGCTCTGTCCTCAATCATTCCTCTTTCTTATATCCCAGCATCTTTCATATATAAAAATAATACTCCTTTCCCCTCAGAAGTTGCTTACTGCTGAACACACTCAGAGGTGGATCACTCCAAAATCATAGAAGAGGCAGCTGGCTCTGAACATATCCCCTTATGTCTCTCTCTAGATGCATCTCTCCGTGGTTGCTCTTTCTCAACTTCTTCTGGTAGTTCTGCTTTCCAGGGTGTCCCCTCCCACTGCAAAGCAGCTTTGCCCCAGATACATTAGCTTATCTTTTCCCAAGTTAAATCTCATTTTGTTTCCTACTCATTTCTAATCTCTCTAAATCCTTTTGGAGGATTTCTCAGTTTGCTCTGGAATTTGCAATCACTTCTGCTGGAGGTGCCAGCTCGGAGAGTTCATGGGAGAACCTTCTCCTTGGTGCTGCTGAGTCAGGAGGGTGCTGTGGCTGCCAGTGCTGGGGTGGTGGTGGAGGTGCCCACGGAGTGGATGCAATGCGGTCCTGCACGTAGCTATGCTCAATCATCTGGTGAGCCGTGTTTCTGCCTCACCATCAGATAGGGATTGCCTAGCACAGCTGAAGGAACCGTGGGAGTCAGCGAGTCCTGGTCTGTAGAACAGAGCAGAGGTGTGGGAAGAGAGGGAGCTGTGTTCAGTTCCCAACTGGATCACTGATACTTCGCTTTCCCTCCCTTGCCTTGATTTCTCCATTCATAAGACAAATCCCATCCTCATTTTTGGGACCTTTGACAGACACCAAGTGCCATTTACTACTTCTTATTTTATTTCCAGTTAGTAGAAGGCTTCCATCTTGCTGAAATTGTTAGGGTTCTCTGTATACCTTCCCCAAAGCAGGTAAGCCATTGGCCCCTCTCCATGCAGACCCAGTGGCAGTCATGTCTCCCTGCTCCCCTCCATCATTTGAGAGAGAACCTCAACAGGTATTTGGGTACCAACAGCATCTCCTTCCACCTGCTCTTTAGAAGGAAACAGGAGCAAACAGGGTAGGGGAGTGGAGGGGAGGGGGAACAACAAGGCACAGCTCAGGAGGGGCTTTGTTGGCTGGAAGAGGTAGGACAGTGCAAGGGGAATGAGAATGGAAGGTAAGGGATCCCTGTGAGGTGAGGTGGGAAGATGAGGAGGAGTAGGCTGGCTGTGTCTCAGGAGTGGGGTGGGGCACTGAGATTATCTGGCAGCCCCAGGTGCAGGGAACCCTCCCAGTTATGAAACACCCTGCTCTCCCATGGACACATTTCTCACTAGTGTGAATTGCTTTGAGTGCTGGAAAACTCATGGTGAGTGTTTGCAGAAGGGCCTGAGCTTCCATCCCCTCCAGCACCTGATAAACCTTCCCTGAGCAGCCCCTTGGCCTCCCCCTGCCACAGAGAGCCCTGCTCCAGACAGGCGGGTCGTGAGATCCTGTGGCCATTGACTATGCAGGTGAAGGGGCACCTGCTAGAGCCCAGGATGGGCTGAGAATCTTGTGCTGCTTACACCAGCATGAGATCAGTGTGGTGTGAAAGACTACCTGCTTTTAGCCAAACCAAAACCATTTTGGTCCTTCATGCTCCTGAAAACATGAAAACCAACATGACCGAAGTATACTAAAACGTTCAGAAGGCAAATGTACCCAGATTGCATTCGTTTTCAAACTGCTGTGAGGTTCAGCTGGGCTGGTGGCTTGCCAGCAATGACTTTCCTTCCTGGCCTTAAATCCTGCCAGTGAGTCCCCTCGGGCATGCTTCAGACTCTGCTCTTCAGGCTCTTGCCATATCCCTTTACATACAGGTTCCACCCTATTTTTAATCCACTCCCCATCTTCTGGTGTTGTCAATCTCAGACCTTTCCTAAGCCTGGAAGGGAGCTGTATATACGTCCTTGTCTCACCATGGGTATTTTACAGTTTCTCACCCAGTTTTAAGTCACTTGAGCTCTATTTTCCTCTTGGGCTGTAGATACACACAAACCCCAGACATCCAATCAGGGGTATCCACAGCAACTGCTAAATATTTTTTTCCAGAGGGGACCTTCAAGAAACGTTGGTGAAGAGGTGAAGTTTTGGCTGTTCTGTGCCAGGGTACGTCACCTTCTGCCTATCCAGAGGCCATTTCAGAGGGCTGTTACACTGCCTCCCACCAAAGTATCTTTACATCCCCTTCAGGCACCCCAGACATCCCAGCACCATGAGCCAAACCCATTAGCTCCTCATCCCCAGTGTCCTGGGATCACTCAGAACCGACCAGAGCGCTGGCACCCTGCAGCTTCCTCATTGGAGGCTCTGCTCCGAGCAGCAAGTTTTCACTTTTTCTTTAATCACATCACCAAGTTTTAATGCCCAGCAAGAACTTTGACCCTTATCCAGGGATTAGTTGTTATCCTTAAGAGCTTTCTGCGGCAAGCCTTATAAAAGAACTCCAGCTTTGGAGAATGTGGGCAAATCATGTCCACTGGGTTAATTTTCTTTATTAGCTGACTACCTCGTTTTTCCATCCACAGCTCTCAGATATTGTCTCCTTGCTCCAGGGGAAGGGCTGTTCCCATCAGTTCACAGGAAGTTCACTGCTGGGATTCTTGCTAACCCCAAGCCACCCTCAGCAAGAAGGGGAAATCTTGGCTTTGGTGAAATTAAGGGAAAAATGTTATGTTCTCTCATCAGGCTGTTTCGCATCCCACCCCAGCACAATTAGGCAGTGATGGAGGGCTGCCAGACAGATCCTGTAAAGAGGCAAAATGTTTTAAATAGGGGCTGCAGAGGCAGCTGAGATTAAGCAGAAGTAGCAAAATCCTTTTGGCTGATTAGCAAGTTTCTTCATGAAAAGAAATGTGGGCATCTGTGTGTCTTTCCTCGTATCTCTGCCATAGCCTATTTCAAGTATAATCCTGTTTACTGAGCAGGATTTCAGTAAGGCATAAAGGGGAAATTCTGTTCTGGTTATTGGCTGTTATTTTTCATGCGTGTGCAAGGTACACAGATGCGGGAAAACCAGGAGCACAGTGTGTTTTGCTCTAAATAATTAGAGGCAGGATTCACAGGTATATTCTGGCTGCTTTCAGCCTTTCCCGTGACAGAAAGCAGCTGCACACCCAGCATTAGCCAACCTGCTAATAGGCTGTGTCACAAGACACAGCATCGCCATGTCTCACAAAGCAACTGCATTGTCCTCCCTAAGCTTATTGTGCGAAATATCACGGGAACACCACCAAATCGTGTTCCACAGACCGTTCCAGACTAAACATCCACGGCCCAGCTCCCTGACCCAGATTGAGGGTCCTTGAGGGAGGAGAAAAGGCACCTTGCTTTTGCTGTGCCGAGAGCCCAAGAGGTCTGTGCGCTCGATCAGCATCTCCTGCAGACCTGCCTGTGTGAACCTGGGAGTGCATCCAGGGACTCCTCATTTTCTCATCCAGATGAAAAGCGTGTGAACATGCTAGTGACAAAAATCTTGTCTGTGGATACCTCTGAAATAGATCCTTGGCTCTTTCAGTCCAGGCAGCCTGGAAGACAGCAACAGTGGATCCTTTGAGTCTGGGGTGCTGGCTAGCACTGGATGACTGGTCTCTAACTCACTGAGGGTGAGAGGGTGTGAATAAAGATGGAAGGCAGAGTAAGGACGGGAAACCTGCTTGGAGGCAGAGAATGAAAGGAGTTTTGGATAGGATCTTGTAGCCAAGAAAAACCAAAGCTGTAACATCTATGGAAGATTCTTTTTGCCAAACCCTTTGTTTTATCTTGGTGTAAAAGAAGCTCCTTATAGGTTATGGTGTTGTGCATTACAGGTGATTCTGTACCTCAATACTCTGACAGAGCTGAGAGTCCTGGGTTGTCTTCCCAGCTCTGTCCCTTGTTTCCTAATTAGTGAGGTGTCAATCACTACTCAGGTCTGTGCCTCAGTTTCCTCAGCTGTTAGTGGTGATAAAAGTACAGTGATGATAACAGTACTGAGCTGCCCTGGGGCATGATCTGTAAGTGAATTAACAGTGAGGAGTTAAAGAAGAATTAATTAGTGGCCTCTGTTGAGTGCTCAGAGATCCCTCGATAGCGGGCAGTGAGTGGAGGGCAGAAGTTTTGTGTGCTGTGCCATGCATGGCTCTCGCGGCCTGTCCCTCGGCCTTTGCTCCTCGCTGCCTGACTCCAAAGGAAAGTCACGCTTTGATTAGGACAAGCGCTCATCAGTCACGTAATGTTATTTCCAGGTGTGCAGCAGGCTGTGTGGGCAGGGTGGAGCAGCTTCTCAGCTGCAACCGTCTTCCCTCGAAGCAATATGTAATGAGAGAATCCCAGGATAACGTTCTCTAGGAGACCTCTGCATGTTGCATGTGATGAGAAAGAGAAAGGAAAAAATTAGGAGAAACAGAGCAAAGTGGGATGTTGCTTGTAGCACACTCGTGCTGTAGTGTTTTAACCATAAACTGGTAAAAACCAGGAAGCACAGCTCTTCAGGAAAGAAACCTGGAGAGTGGGAAGCATCACATAAAGTCTGCTGGGAGGATAACATCAAGAACTGGAAAGAAATGTCTGCTGAAAGGTGAGTTTGGCCTCCAACTCCAGAATATGAACTGTGAGTCTGGGGAATGACAGCTGCTTATTAGGTTTCAAGTTTTTTCAGTCTCTGACCTCCTGTCCCTCTTTCAAGGCTGTTTCAAAGCTTTTCAAAGAAGTTGGGTACGTAGATCTTTGCAGAACACCCAGCAAAGTGTCCTACTTCATCAATTCTTCTGGATCACTAAGATGTAGTCATGAAATCCATGGAGATCTCTGGAACACAGGCAGTAGATCACCCTTGGTGGATCATTTCTCCTCTCTACACTTCAATTTCCTTTCCTGTGAAACAAGGATGTTAAAACCAACATCCTCCTAAACAGCAGCTTGTTGCCTAGAGCCTGGCAGGGACTATGCGTTAGGAGCAAGAGGCAGAGACGGAGCAGGGGGGCCAAATGTAGGTCTGAGAGAGGCCCCAGGCAACCAAGACTCTTCATGGGTAGGGAACGGTGCCTGGAGCACAGCTGAACTGGGAAGAAGGCGGGTGCTGAGCACTGGTGTCTGCTCTGCAGCCATTGGCACAGACCGCACTGGGTGTTACACCGGTCACTCCGGGGTGCTGGCATCCCCAGTCCCTGGGGGCTGTCCCATGCCCCACGCCAGGATGCTATGGCTGTAACCCCCTCCTCTGCACACACAGCAGGTCCTCCAGGCAGCCAGAACCCCTGTTCCCGTGGGTTCTGCCTCCAGAGATGGAGCCTCTCTCCCCTGAGAACGGAGCAATGTGGCAATGCTCTGAGACCTTGGCTCGTAACAGCAGTAACCTCCGAGCTGCTGACTGTTGCTCAGCAATAAACACCACTCGTGCTATTAATAAACACTATCTGTCAGCCTTGGTATTTTTAATGCCGGGACACTGTGCCCTGGCATGCGGAGCCACTCAGAGGCTGAAGGCCGGATTCAGAGACGAGTCTAAACTGCTGTGAGGTGCTGCATCGAGCAGCCCTGCAGCCCATGCCTGTTGGAAGGTCTCTGTTCTCCTTGGTGTGTTAGACAGGATCCAAGTTCCACCTCACAAGGGATTTCCCCTCCTGTCCTTTGCAATCCCAGAGCACTGACAATCACAGACAGGCTCTGCCCACTGTCATAGACTGCGATAGATCTAGCAGGATCTCTGGACCCGTGTGAGTCAGTGAAAATACTTCAGCTTTTTCCCCGTGATGATGTGCCAGTACATTCAGCTGAATCAGCAAGGGAATGCTGTGTCACATTATCATCTCACACTGTGTCTTTGGACTCACAGTCCTACTATAGGTGGTTTCACACAGCAGACCTTGAGAAGTGCTCCCCTGTGCACAGAGGTTGTCAAAAGAGTCTTGATGGGATTGGTGCCTCTGAATGATGCCCATGGATACTGCCTGACACATGAGACTTCTCCACCCATAGCCTGGAAGAAAAATAGGAAGGAAAAGGAAAATGAAGCATTTATGGGGGCTGATGGTGTTGTACTGAAGCTCCTGGCTGCTTCCAGCTGGCTGCAGTGTGAGCCATCCCTGCATCAAGCTGGTGTGCTCTCTGCTGGGGTTAGTCTGTACCCAGGCTGGGCTGAAGGGCACTGATGTGAAGTTGCAGGGAGTCCTGCATGGCCGACTGTCCGATGCAGCAGGAAAGAGCTGGTTTCACCTTCAGCCGCAGTTGTAAGAGCAGCTGTAGAGGGTTTTGGAGGGGCGGTGGGAGAGGAATAGCCGAGCAAACAGTGAGCTGGCCGAGCAAACAGCGGCCAATGTGAAACAATCGGGTCCCATTCTGCTAAAGCTCAGCAAATACTGCGTAAGACCTGCTGCTGGCAGTGGTGCTTGCCCTAGTCATCAGGCAAAGCACTATCAGAGGGCAGATACAGAACAACCTGGGGAGGCAGGGAGAAGTTGTGCAAGAGAAAGCTCTGGCCAGCATGACTCAACACTCATTAGCAGCGGCACACCTACGAGAAGCCCATTAAAACCGAAAGGAAGAAGCTCAAGTACCTTATTTCTTCCCTTTGTTGTAAATAATCTCTTTTATCACCGCACATCTCAGTGTCTGCAGAACGGGCAGCAGAGAGGAGCAGTGTGTATTGCACTCCCCTCCCAGCTCTGCCTGGGCCCCTCTCTCCTGCCCCACGGCCCCGATCAGCCCAACTCCGGGCCTCGCAGAGCTCCCCCAGACTGATGGGCTTGGCAGCGGCGTGATCCAAAGCCCATTTCTCATTCACTGCCGCGGACTCTGCCTTCTTCAGAGCCATCCCCCCTGGTGTCTGCAACCTCTTACAAAGGCCGAAGTAGCCGAAGGACGGCACTGCCCTGCGCTGTGAACTGTCCTGCGCTGGGCTCACAGTGCCCATGGCACAAGTGAGATCGACACCTGGGAGATGCCCTCAGCTTTTAGGTTCAAGCTGGGCTCCCTGAACACCATCCATCTGCCACCTTGCCCTTGCCTGCTGGCTGGTTTCTTGGACATGCAGTTGAAGAAAGCATCGAACTAGGGAGGGAGGAAACTTCTACATGTCTAGGTATAAATACCCTGACCTGGGGGATGTGTGAAGAGTGGAGACATGAGCAGAAGCTATGTCTGCAGTACACCTGACAGTGATGTCCCTTGCTGGTGCATCACTGGGAAAATGGCTTTGTTTTTCTGCTCCTATTAAAGGCAACAAAACATGGGTTTACACCGATGCTTGGTACACAGCTCTAGGACTGGCTGTGGAGTAAAACTCCCTTAAGTCCCTTCTCCGTTAGTGTTTTACAGGGAGATAGCTAAACCCAGTCATCCCTTGGGTATGTCTGCGTTGCATTCCAGAGGGGGGATTGCATTTTGGTAAACACACCCTGATGAGCTTGGGTTTTAATCTGAGTTTTAACGTAGTTTTCTGCCTCACAGCATGGGTACCAGTAGTGGTGTGTCACTGAGATGTCTGGACTGCACACCCCTCTTAGACCAAGCCTGGCTGTCTGCTGCTGCTGCTGCCCGTACTCTCCCATTAGTCCCCATCTAGTTTAAAGATAAAGGGATGTCTTCCCAAGCCATTCCCATGATTTTGAACTGCTCTTTTGTCACTTTATGTCACCGTCAAACTCTCATTTCATCCTCTGCTCCAAAGCCAACCCAAGTATTCCCCTTCTGCCCTACTGCTCCTAACATGTCTGAGCTTTTGGGCTTGCTGGTCTGGACTAAGGTGGGCAGCCCTTGCGCAGTTTTGAAGAAGGGAGCTCAGTGCACAGGCAGAAGCTCTGGAAGGTGTGCTGTGTGCTGCAGTGGGGATGGACGGTCCCAGCCCTCTGAGCCGAGAGTGGCTTTGCTGTTCCACACTGTTATCTGCTGCAAGGGAGACAGGTCATCCTGCCCCATCCTTCCTCCCCTGTGCCCCTTTCCCATCCTCACAGTGCCCACAGCAAGTCTTTTGGAGGGGTCTTCTCTCTCAGAAATACCATCTTAGGCTCTGTCTTTTATCTGATTCAGATTAAGCTTCTTTCTGCTTTTCTCTTTCTGCTGTTGACACACAGAAGAGTGATACCCCCACAGGGGAGGGTCCGGATGTGCTCCAAATGATGTCAGCTTTGATTTATTATTGTTTAATATCATGTTCCTTACTGGTGCTGTTTCATGGAGTTAGCTCAGTTTGGGAAAGACTGATATTCTTTGGACAGGACAGATGGTCTGAAAATTAATTTTTTCCCTTGCCTAACTAAATATCCAAGGCAGGCTGTTCTGTCATCAGAGCTTTGCTTAGGCAAGTTCCTTCCTTGGAAGAAGTGGTAGGGGAGAAGGAGGGGATAAGGGAGAGAGCAAGAGGGGGATGTGTGTGCTCTACCACAGTTGAGGTTTCTCAGTTTGTCTCCTTGTCTCCCCTCCACAGACCCTCCTTCCACTCTTCCCAGTTTCCCAGCAGTTTAATTCAGAGTTACATCTGGGATGGGGCCAGGGCCAGGCACTGCAGGAAGAAGGGGCAGGAAATGCAGTTGCAGGTAATTACAAAACAACCTGCTCAGATACGTCGTTTCGTCCCTGTCAGTCAGGGCTGGCTGGTATTTTGGAGGGAGAGGGCTTAGATCTCTCACATTTTTATTCTGTCTCATGTAGCTCTGGATGTTCTTTTTTATCCATTGAAACATCTGATACTTTCGTGCTTCCTGCAAAGCTCTTGGCCTCCCCGATGACAATGATTTCCATTTGTGCTCTCACTCAGATCATTTCCAGGCTCCTTTTGGTGAGAGTGTGGATTCACAGGGATCTGGGCTCCTGTTTTGTGAATGAGCTCAAGGATTTGCTGGGAAGACTGCTTGAGCTCTTGCTGCCTCTCAAGCTCCACAAAGCTTGGCTCCCTGTCCTGCAATCAGCCTGACAGTGTAGATGGATCCCCATCAGAGTAGCTGGGTTCTGTTGCGCTTCTTGCCAGGGTGTTGAGCCAAGCTGGTGAACTGTTCAGAGCAGGGTGAAGAAGACTTCAGGCAGAAGGAGAGGAAGGCTCCCAGAACCACATGCTCAAGACAGCCCTAGTTTCCACCTTAGCCAGAACCTCACCTGACACACACTTTACTCCCCCCATGTCCACCAGGAAGGCAAAGAACACTGCATTTGTTGCCACTACCACTTTCAGTACACAGCTCTCAAACTCATAGACCTATATAATCTCAAAATGCTTGCTTGTTTTGTTTGGCTTGAATCCTAGAGGACATAACTGTGGGTTTCCGAATATTTAGGGCCAATGTGTTGTTTATAAGCCATGTCGGAAACATCCTGAGCATGTGGATTTTAGTGAGGAGAGTCTGGGTTTGGTATGTCCACACAGCTCAGGTTTGCCATTCTGCAGTGCTGTCTGTGGTGATTGCATTTGAGGTTAGCAGCGGGGCTAGACTTATGACATTCTCTTCTCAATATCTTCATCTACTGGCAAACAGCAATGAAATGATAAGGCAGGTAGTGAAAGACCGAGTGAGACCTTGCTTTCGAATCCCTTGCAGTGCCCCTGTTTAACCTCCCAGCAGCCAGCACACCCTTGCTCCCTACTCTCCTCTGGCCCTCAACAGAGGCCTCACCATCTTCATCCGAGATGGTTCCCACCATCCTTGGCATAACACCCCAACCTGGACCTACATCCCCAGCGAGGAGCAGGAGGCAGAGAACTGAGCCTGCTCCTCTGTGTACTCCTCTGTCCACCCATCCCTCATGGTGTTTCAACAGGGCTCATCTCCATGCTGGCTGCCACAGCACCCATCTTCAGCAGCCTTTCCTCCAGGATACACAATCCCTGCAGCGCAGCTGCCTGACAATTAGCCAAGAGCCAGAGCAGCTCCTGTGGCCCACGTTTTCCTTCTGCAGGAGCAATTAGGCTGCTTGAGACTGTCTTCAGTAGGCTAATGTTATCTCCACCTTGACGAAGGCGAGCAGCCCTAAATCCTTGTAGTAACTATGCCAGGGTTACAGAATCACAGAATATGCTGAGTTGGAAGGGACCCACAAGGACCATCAAGACCAACTTCTGGCCCTGCTCAGGAGTATTAAATTTCTCCCCTCTGCCTGTGTTCCTCTACCTGCAAGACAGGCTGAGCTTCAGAACTCTTCCAGCTATCTCCAGTCAGTGGGCAAAGATTTTCCTTTAGCACCACCAAGGATCAAGAAAGCCTTTCTGCTCTGTGCTTGAGTCAAGCCTGCAAGGCTTTTTGGAGATGCATCCTGCGCTTCCTGCAAAAGCCACACTTTTCCTGGCATGTTGGGAGTAGGGAGCCACTCTGGCTCGTTCTGTAGGGGAGACCCTTAGCTTTCCAACCAAACCACAAAAGGTCTGACGTTTTGCTGCCTGCTAATTGAGACAAGATAAAAGTTTGCATCAGGGATGCCTGTTCCTGCTGACACTGTCATATCCAGAGGGTCTGCTCTGCTCGGGTGTTAATTGTGTCTAGGAGCGCTTCCAGCCACTCTGTGTCACTGCCCAGGGAGAGACGATCTCTACCCTGGAAAGCTTTTACCTAATTAGACAAGACAGATAGGGAGGGAGACAGAAAGAAGGAAGTGGCAAAAGCCTTGCCCAGGGCCACGTGTTGGGTGAGTCGTGGCAGCAGGACGTGCACCCAGGTCTCGTGATATTTGCACTGTGGATACACATTACGTCCACCACAGGGATCAGGCACAGCAGGGTTCCAGAGCCATCCCAGGGTCCACCTTCCAGCCCACCCTTCCCCTGCACCCATGGTCTGCATGAGGGTCCTTCCCTCTCCTGGCACAAACCCCAGCTTGGCAGGGAAAGCCTGGCTTGGCTGGGAGCATGGGTGGAAGGACAAGGAGGTAAGCCCTGGCCAGCCAGCAGCCCTGAGCAGATGGAGGGTTTGGAGCATTGTCTGCAGTGGGTGGTGACATCTGGGCAGATGAAGGGTATGTGGCCCTGGAGCCTGGGGCTCGAAGGTGGTGTGGATGATGCTGGTGATAAACACGCAGCCACAGGAGTGATGTGGTGAGCCATTCCCGTGTACTGGTGGTGGGTCCCCTTCCCAGAGCAATCCCAGCACTGGTCACTGAGCCTGGGTCACCTCTCTGAGGCTGCAGTGACTGATGCTGCATCAGTCAGCAGAGAGAGAAGACCAGGGTCAGGCCCAACACATGGCACTGGTTTCATTGTACTGTGTCCCCAGCTAATGTGGAATTTGTCATGGGTCAAAGAGGCTGGATTGGCACCAAAACTGTTGCTTTGATACCTGCCTTGCCTTGAATGGCTCCAAAGTAATATTAACCAGACTACCTCTGCTTCTCTGTATGCTGTGGGACACATTCTTGTAGGTCAGCAAGACACCCCCAGCCCTGTCCTGATCTCACACTGGCCAAGGCTCTACCCCATATCATCCAGTTTTGCTGCAGAGTTGGAATGTTTGAGTGACAAGGCATGGAAAGAGACCAGTCAAGGCTAGGGCCCTTCTTGATGAGATATATTTTTCTTCTACCCATGATTATTTGGGGTACATCAAGATCTTTAGTTTAACGTCCTGGAGGAACAGTTTATAGCTTATGGTGATGGCAAGTTCTTTAAACAGCAAGCCAAGGTCTTGCTAAGGAGGGGAAGGGCAGGGGTGAGAGAAAATGACCCTGAGCTGCGAGACACTGAGTGGAAGAAAGATGCTTATTTCAGCTGTTTCAGCAGAGTTTCTTCTAGATACCAACAATCATTTGGGAGCTGCTTGCTGCTGCCCAGAGCCCAGAAAACAGGAGAAGAGGTAAGTTAGGAATGATGTGTTTCCAGCAGGCTGGGAGGATCATGGCTACTGGGCTTCAGATTCAGCCTGATTTGCAAGCCATTTCAGTGCACACATGCTCACGAGTTATTGCCCACAGGGCTCCTGGTGTGACTCTTTTTGCCCTGTTCAGCTATTTCTGATGTTTGGGACCACCTGGCATTTGGCTCACGGGCTCTGTTCATTGAGGAAAGACAGCTGGGGCAAGAAACAAGGGATTTTACCTTTGTCCCTGATTAGATGAACCAGTCCAATGCAATTAAGCAGCTTAGCTTAAGGCAACAGAAGCCATTATTGCTGGGCTCCTCTGCTCTGCTTGAACTCTGTTATCCACACCAAAAATGTCAAAGGAAAAAAAATTTTTCCTCTGTGGCTGGCGTCTCCCTGGCGCTGGCTGAGCGGCAGGTGCATATCTGAGATACCTCTATGTGCATCTATCTGATCACCTTCTCTCCCCACTTCAGGCTGTCTCATTTGAGATGGGGTGGGAGTCGGTCTCATAAGAGACCAAGAACACCTGGGCAGGCATGACTTTCAGCCCTCTTTATGGAAAACCTCCTTGTTTTGGCAACCTTCCTTGCTGTCAGGGAGAGAGCTCGTCTTGGCTGCTGAAGGCACCGTGCCGAAATCTCCAGCTGCCCCTTAGCAAGGGTCGATAAGAAGTCCTCCTCTGAGTTCTTTGTGCTCCTTCATCCTTCTTCTCCACTAGGCCAGCACCAGAGCAGAGGGGATGCCTGGGGAAGGCATGTAAAACACTCTACTTTTGGGATAATCCTGTGACTTTTTATCTGAGCCTGATCTTGACATGTACTGCAGGCTTGGGAGGAGGTTTGCAGACTGGCATAAATATTGCCTGGACTATTCTCTTCTGCTTATGAATATCTGTGCTGCAATCTCACTCTCCCTTATTTAGGCAAAAAACGTGTAACATTCCAAGAAAAAGAGACACAAACACAAGCATTCACGTGTGTACATCCATACACATCTGTACAATGCACAGAACTGATCCCTATATCCATCTCCAAACCCAACTGGAGCTTGAGGACAGGGTGTATTCACTCCTGTCCAAAACAGGAGCTCTTCCTTCACAGCTGGTCCCAGTTGATTTCCTATTTACCCAGATGTCACTAAGCATCTGGCTCTGCTACTCAGACAGGTTTCCCAGTAATAACTCATCGTGGGTTTTTACATTCAGGTGCTGTTATCACCCATTCATGTATTAATAAAGACAACTAAGGGCCTGTTTTTAGAAAGAAGTCTCTTTCCAGTGGAAACGCCTCTAACTCATCTTGCTAGTTAGAAAGTCCTCAGTGTCCATTTGGCACAGTGAGAGTTATGGTGCAGTAGTTGCTTCCAGCTAAATAGCCTCAGAAGGTGTCCCAAGCTCTCTAAAAGGGATGTGGGCACTTCCATAGCAGTTCAAACACCATTTTTGCTACTGGCTGTGAAGTGTCCCTGCAGGAAATGTTGGCATATATCACAGCAGCTGCAATGTGATGCTGAGGAGAACAGAACAGCAGAGCTTGAGATCTAGGGCATGGAGGGCAGAGTCTGAGCCAGGAAAGGGCAGGGAGATCAGTGGAGGTAAACACACACCAACAGAGACTCCTGTGGATGTAATAGAAACTGGAGTTATGGAGACACCTCTCTCTTTCTTCTAACAGATGCAAGACTCACACTGCACCCTGGGAGAAGACCAGAACGGACTGGTTTGGCTTCAAGGTGAGCCTCTGCAGAAGATTAGGTAGGAGTATGAGCTCTTATTCTCGTGAAAGACCTCTGACTAGAATTGAAGATCTCATCCCTTTCCTTGAAGAGATTGCATGAGTTTTAAGAACCAAGCTACAGCAATGAGCAACAGAATTTGCTGCCAAATGGGTAGAGGTCCTCTGGGCTGCCAGGAGAGCTCTCTGGTGGGCTAGATAACTGTCTGCAGGAGCAAAGGAGCATCAGAAGCCTTCCCATCTTCTGTCTCATGCGTGACGGCACTTCAGAGCTGCTTTCTCTGCCTGTGACACCTGGTGAGCAAAATAAAAAACTTGCGTTGCATTCATGCTTCTGCCTGTGGGAGAGGAATGAGGAAAGGAGTCCCACAGGGCAGACATTAGTCAGACTGCCTCAGGTGCAACCAGGAGGTCTTCAGACACCACCATGATACATCTGTGTAAGGAAGGGAGCAACTCCAAGCTTGTGTTACTGTGGGCTGGGGGTCATGGCTGCTGGCGTGGAGTCTGACATTGGGGTAAGAGTCATCAAAGCCTCCGAAGTGGGAGAAATGTCTGGTCCTATAAAAATAACATGTGGATGGACTAGAAAAAGGAGGGCCTCTTTTTGTGAAGTGGTGTCAGGAGAGGGCTTAGTTTTTCACTTTAGCAGGTAGCACATTATCCTGGGATGGAAAATGATGGATTCATTTCTGAAGCTGCTTGTCCCTGTGTTCCTGCAGACACAAATATTCTCCCCAATGCTTTTACAACACAGAGAGGAAAGTGACTTCATGGCATTCCTTTTCTGACTGTTTCTCTGACATGTGCTTTCTAAACATAGATCTAAAAATCAGAAAGCACCGGGAGAATTACGGGTTTCTACACCCTATTGTGCTTTATAATAATTATAATTATTGTAAATATGGCCCAGACACTGTAATTTTCTGCTCTCCATTGGGTCTTTCTTTTTCATTTTGTTCTTCTTTTTATGACTGTTTTCTAAGAAAGTTTTCATATGTCACCTTATAGATGGGAAATGGCAGAGTCAGCTCTTAAAATAAAAGGAGAGGAGTGGCTTGGGGGGATGGAGAAAATGATGAGAAGGGAGTGAGGAGAGACAAATGTCAAATAGTCTGTGGTGAGGGCACCAGTGGCGACAATCAGGAGACCTAGTGCTGTACCTAACCTATTGCCAGCTTGCTGTGTGATTATAGGATCCATCTTTCTGCCTATTCTTGGTTGTGGAGGCCTTCTCTTATCTCTTATCTCATTGCTTGGCTCAGCAATTATTTGATCATAAGTTTAGAGGGGCTGAGCACTTCTCACATGCAATGTCTGGTTTAAGTTACTGTAAGAAGATATGGTAAAGATATTTGAATAGGTGGAGTTTTTGTACCTTTGTTCAAGTACAGTCAGGAAAACCTGGCTTACACTAAGGATAGAGGGGTACTCTATGGTATAGGCTCTGGTCCTGTGCCCTGTGAGTTTCCAGAGCAGAGATGTGGCTTAGATGTGTCTTCTTACACAGGCAACTTGATCCTATTCCTGTGGACATTAAGGCATGGGGTAGAAACGTGGAGACTGAGAATCAAATATATCCAGTATTTGTCCCACCAGGAAATCAGAATGTGGCCATGGGTAAAGTGGAAAATTCGCCTACACCTCAGGGAACAGTTACAGGTAATGCCACCTACAGTCAGGTGAGCAGTGAGGAAGGGAAAGATGCAGCAAATAGCATCAGGAGAAACAAAATATCCAGACACCCTGGAGTCAGGAAAGAGAGTTTATGCTGAATTCAGACTGAACCTGAAGAAAGAATTAGAAAGAAAATGGGAGAAGTTACGATAAGATGGATAAAACCTGGGGGATACAGTACAACGAACAGTAGGAAAACAGCAAAAATATCTATGTGATGTAGAGAATAGGAAAGAGGAAGGCAGGCAAAGGAGAAATCACCTGGAATGAGAATCAGTGTTTTGAAATAATGAGCTGAGTTGAAACATCATCACCAAAAACACAGCAGAGATTCAGATTGAACCGCAATGATTTATCCAACTTTTGCCTGAACAGGAGCAAAGTAGTTTTGAGTAAGCTCTCACAGGGAACTCGAACTTCTTCCTCTCCTCAAGAGCCAGAGACTTCCAAAGGAAACCAACGAGCAGAAAGATGTACTCTGCCACACAACCCATGTAATTGCTGTTACATAATTGTAAAGAAAATAAACAAGTCTTTCTGGGTGACTTTCTACCAAGAGTGTAAGGTTTAGAGTGTGGACTAGGGCCGTGAGAGATGTCGGTATTACTCTGCCAATGAAAAGGGAAGATTGCAGCCAGTGCAATCAGGATTTTGGCTTCTAGTTCAAGGCTAGAGAAGTGATTGACTGTAGCCTGAAAGTGGGTTAGTAGAGTTTAATTTCTGCCTTTTCCTCTGTCCTGCAGTAACCTACTGAATCACTCTCTCAGTACAGCAGCTCCAATCAATTGCCTCACAGAGAGTTTCCTTGATGCTGAATTTGCTGTTTGCAAATGCCCAGAAATCTGCTGCTGAAAGGAGGAACATTATCCCTTTGCTGTATGGGTCAAGAAGTTCTTACAAGAAGGTCTGTGTATTTGCCTCAGGCTGTCCATAAACACAGTGCTACTGCAGGCAGTGCGATAGGCTGAGCACAGCCCTGTGCATTAGGAGGAACATTTGCCGTAGTATTTGGAAATAAGTCAAATCATCTGCTATCTGCATTTCTTACAAATACCACAGATTCCTTACATTTGTGCCTCCACCATTCCAAGCTGTTGCTTTGACTTGCTAATAGGTCTCTGTTGTAAAAAAAACCCATGTGTGCCTCTTTTTTTTTTTTTTATGGAGCTAACACTCAGATGTTACTTTGTGCCGAGAGAGACAGCAAGGACATGGAGTCTGCTGGATTCCAGAAAGAAAGGTCTGCAGGGCTCCCGGAGGGAAAACTAACAGGCAGGTATTTATGAAAAAAAGGTGATCTGGTTGAATTCAAGAATGTATTACAAACTATGTGCTTATCTGGTGTCAATTGGCAGTTTAATTGAATTAATTGGAGCAATGCTGATTTATGACTACTGAGGATTTAGACAATTCTGCATAAACAACTCTAATGAAGCCCCTTTCAAGGCACCAAGAGTCTGTACCAAGAGATAAATCTTGATGAGCTATAGGTCCTTGCCAATTGTCTTCCAAACTCTGCTCTTCCTTGTCACTGCAAAGAATGTATGGAGCTTTCCCGATCCAGGCTCAGCCAAATCACATTCCATCGCTCTCAGCTTTACTGATGCAACTCCTCCAGCCTCTGCTGAGTCACTGATCACAATTAAAAACCAGCAGCAATTATAAAGAGATGGATATTCCCACAAGCAACTGCATCAGGTGAGAGTGTATGGAGCTAGGGTCATGTGCCAAATTCTAGTTTGACCCATGGAGAAATACACACCAACGGAGGTGGGATCACTGAGCCTTGCGCTCTCAACCTGGGATTGGCTGTTCTTCCAAGAGATAGGTGTTACCTTGTTCAGCAATCACCAAGGCTTGCGGAAGAGAGGGCTGAAAGAAAAGTTATGGCTGGTACTGGGCAGGTGTTAAGAAGAAAGCTGTAAGAAAACTGCCTGAGGATCCCTGTGGGCATGCAGAGGTAAGGATTTAGCCCCTCAGACTGTGGCCATTCTTTGTAGGCTCACATCACCTTCAGACCTGTCTGTGGTGTAGCAGCAACACTCAGCAGCCGTTCCCCCAGCAGTGTGTGGAGGATGGTGGGTTTGTTACCCACCACACAAGACTGCCAGAGGGCTGTGTGGCATCTGCTGCACCTCCCTGGGCCCTGGGTATTGGTGTCGCAAGACAACGTGTGTTGCTGAGAGCACTCAAAAAGAGGAGAGCGTGAGGATCTCCAGAACAGGCAGCTGTCAGTTTAATTTCAACATGGGTAGGTACAAGGTAATGCAACATGAAAGATCAATTTAAGCTACTTACGTAACATGACAGGCCCTAAATTATTTATTTCTTACTCAGGAAAACATCAAGGTCCTTTTCAGGCTCCTTAAGCAGCAGCGATCACAATAGCTAGCACTGAAAATGCTGTATTATGATACCTTCCTATTAATTGAAATTATGTCTACATTTGAAATGATGTACTCAGATTTTGTCACTTTTCTGAAAGATACATCAGAAATAGAAGATTTCTAAAGATAGTTGATACAAATTATTAGAAGACCTAAAAGGATTTCACAAAGAAAAGATTAGGACTGTTAATTTAGTGAGAGAGATGTGACATGGGAATGAAAAGAATATTGGCAGGGAGAAGGCACATAAGATCCTGGCATTTACTCTTTATTAAAATACCAGAATGAGAAAGAAAAAGATCATGACTTAAAATACTGTACCTGAAATACTAATAAAGGAACACACAGTGTTACACAGTATGTAACCTGTGGAATTTGCTGTGTGAAAGTACGACTGGGGCCAAGAGCTTGGGAAGACATTACTCTCACATTTTCCATACAGAAGCAATAAAAATATCATCCACCCCTACACCAGCTGGGCTAAAAAACCTACATGGGATATAAATCTTCATCTTGCATGACAATAATTGCTGCGAGCTAGACAAGGAAGCCTATTGCATAACTGTCCACTACGAGGGTTTTACTACCTCCCATGAAGCACATGGTGCTGGCTGCTGGCGGAGATGTGCTGCTGGCAGGGATGCTGCTGCTTTCCCTTGCCATACCTCCTGTTTCCATACAGCCTTTCCTCTGGAGCAGGTCCTTTAGCTGTTCTGGTGACCTCTGCATCAGTGGGACAGACCACCTGCAGCAGCGAGGGTGGTATTTGGAGTGTGTGGTGTTGTTCTGGCGAGTTGGCTGAAATGAGACATGCCTCTGGCCTTGGGAGATGGGAAAGCTGGTATTCATTCCTCTGGCTCCCTGCAGGGGCAAGCTCCATGGGTAGGAGTCAGCTGCAGGGAAGATGCCCATCTGCCGCAGACATCAGCATTCCCTTGAGACAGAAGGTTCTCTCTGGGGTGAATCACTGCTGCTGTGAGTGGCCACCAGCAGAAAGCATGAAACAGTTCCCGTAGGCAGCCAGCACCCAGACTGCAAACTGTTCTGGAGAGAAGGGCTGAAAGTCAGGCTTTGGCCCAAAATTTGGTACAGACCTACTGCAGAGAACCAAAGGTTCTGATGTTTGAAGTTGGTGCCCGACCTGGAGTTAGGGGTAATAAATTTGAGGGCAGTTGTCTCTGGAAAGGCAGACTTAAAATGTGAATGCAACAGGAAAGAGGCGCTGTCTCCTTGCCAAAAGGTGCTTTATGACTCTTCATCTGCAGTATGATCAGTCAAGAATGGGACTCTGCTGCTCAAGGCAACATTCATACAGAGCAGCAGATACAAATCTAACAGATGTGGCTACTTCAATGTCTAGAAGCAAAGAGGAGCCAGGGGAACACCAAGGCCGTGGATTGTCCGAACATCCCAAAAAATTGACCAATAATTTTCTTCTCAGCCTGTGCCTGCTGATTTTCAGGGCAAGACCCTCAATTTTTCCATGTGAAGAGTAATTCTGAAAGATATTTGCAAATCAAATAATTTTTTTCTTACAAAATGGATTCTCATAGTGTTTCCAGTTTGGGGATTTGGGGGTTTACATTTTGTATTTCATTTATATCCTGGAATATCAAAGCATCAGTTAAAAATCCTAATCCATGTCCTTTTTTTGTTTTACAGTGATTGCTGCCTGTTTTAGGACTAAGTTTTAGTGCATGATATGGCAAGAGATTTGAAGCCTTCCATTCATCTATTTTTAAGCACAATTAAGGGCAGCTGTTATATAGTACTAATTAAAAAAATCTTATCTTTCTCTACAGATCAAAGTGACTTTTGTTTGTAATGAAACAGTCTGACAAAAAGTCAAACACAAAAAGTGTCACACTGCTTCATTACAAAACAAACAGGAGACACTTTGATCTGTGAAAAAAAGATAAGGTGTTTTAATTAGTACTAAATAGCAGCTGTCCATCATGATTTAAGAAAGGAAATAAAACAGCAATATTTCAAGTCTTTCATATGGTGATGTGTATGCTGAGGGGCTCTCATCAAGTTAAAATGCATTACAATGAAAATTGGGATAAAATTTTGGATTTTTTTAAATTTTTGAATATGTATTTTTCAACCCAGAACAAAGAAGATGCCCATATTGACTTATTTTGCCAGGGAAATTTCCACTGATATTCATATCTCGTTATTAAAAACAATGCATTTAATCTAAAAAAAAAAAATTTAGGGAAAAAAGCTGTGTTTAAAAACGTTCCAGTCTGCTCTGTCTGCAGACACTGGTTTCAGGTGTAGCCCTGCTGGGTGGGGTATGGAGGTAAATAACACAGTGCAGAAGCAGCTTCAGCAACGTGCTGCTGGCACGTCTGCAGACAGGTGCAGTGCAGGACTCCAAGCACACGTCACCTGGTAAAGTCACCCTGGCCTTACAGCTCAGCCCTTGGCACCCTCTTCACTGCACCATGAAGCCACACGCATTCCTGGAAGTGTTGGGACAAGGCAGATGAGCTGAGGTCTTGCAGGTAGTGCTGGCTGTTTGGAGCAGCAAGTAAGACCAGTCTTCTCTTCAAGGAACAAGGCGCCCTCTCGGTGCAGTCCTGCTGAGCTTTTTCGTGTTCCTGGTCCAGGGCAAGTGTTCTAAAGCTGGCTGTGTCAAATATTGCCAAAAGCAATGCAAGTCTGCTCTTAGAAAAACAGTGGTTATCTATTTGTAAGTATTTCCACAGATTCTCCCTGGCTCTGTGCAAACCTGGTGAAGGGAAACGCCTGTCCCAGGGAGCTGTACAAGCGAAGGGAGCATAAACCACAGGAGGACCCCACTGCTACTAATGAGGTCAGTGTGATGGATGACCAGGCAGTGGGTGAGCATGTCAGAGGGTCAGTCAATGGTCTGAGCTATGGAGTTCATTTTGTTCTTCTCTTCCACTTTGCTTTTAACAGGCAGTGAATTTCCTACAGGAACCCCATGGAAAGGGTCCTCAAAACAACATCCTGAAATCTCAGGGGCAAGCAAATATCAGTCTCAGTCCAATTCTTGAACGTCAACTCTGCCCCTTGTTCCCGGATCATTGAGAGCTGCTGGGCTCCTGTTTATCTCACCTTTGGTCCTGCTCTGTGTTTACAGTTAAGCTGTTCATTCAAGTGCCATATAAGTTTGTTAGGATTTGCTGAGGGAGCAAAGGTCTTCAGGCAGAAGATGAGAACAGAGGAAAAACAGCCTCTGGCTGCCACGCTTCTCCAGGGCTTGCTTCAGAGATGTTACTCAAGATGGGGTGGCAGCTAATAAGTACCAAAAAAAAGAGCAGTAGCGGTAAGTCGGCAAAATTTGGAGGCCTCCAAGACTCCCCTTTGTGGCTGTTTGTGGTTGACTTCTCAGTGCCTTTATGATGGGGATGATGCATTCAGTGCTGATTTTCCTTCTAGTATTTTATCAGGAATGGTTTTTATGGTTGCACTAAATTCTGAAATACAGATGGGGTGACTGCTTCTGCTGCCTCACCCCAGCCCTTCACGTTTACAGTCTTCCATATTTGTGTTATATCTGTGGTAGATAATATAAATAAATAAAGTGTCATGGGGAGAAAGTATACCAAATCACACGACTAGGAAAAAGACGAGCTTTCAGGCACGTAAGGGCAGGTTTTCCCTCACTTGCTTATATTCTACAGTAATGTAAGACATCCAAATTGAGCATTTTAGTTCTTCAAGGAAGAAAACCCTGTCAGGCTGGGCCTTTTTGACAGGATCCTTGGTATCTCTGTAAGGATGGCACAGGCCTCCAATGCTGTAAGAATCCCTCAGTCAAAGCTGTGACTAAAATACAGTGAAATTATTTGGGATGCAAGATATTCAAGGCTACGACTGAAAGGCAATAACCTGATGCTTAAGAGGTAAACAGAAGTGAGAGCCACCAGAGAAGAATGCTAACTCAGGCAGGGACTAAGAAGACCCATCTGCATAATGAAGGACAGTAAAAATATTGTGTGAAGGTGGAAAACAGGTGATTGTTTGTACAGTTTCAAAAGCACCCTTGAAATAATATTTATGAAGGGTCAGAAGAGGAAAATCCATCTGTTTATCCAGGAAGCCATACTGAATAAAACTGGAAATGGCAACAACGCCAGGGGTCAGGACCAGGTGTGGATGTCATGTTTCAACCACTTCCTTCGGGCTGGCAGTAGTGTTAGGGAAGGGTGGCCATGCAGGTGGCTTGGGCCTCGGGGTGTGACTCCGACGGCAAGAGCAAGTCTAAAGAAGCAAGCTCCTGTACAGGCCAAGAGCTAGTCCCTTGGTAGGCAATGTGATGTAAACCTGAAGGATTAGAGCTGAGGTTAGGATGAGGAGGTGGCTGGAGGAACTGAAGGAATAGACATGCTGGAGATGGAATTTCATGTTTTGCTGTATTTTCCAACTTGTGGGTCAGAGGAATCACAGCTGGGTTTGCAGGACTGGCCCTAAGTGAAAGCTGTCCAGAAACTCTACCTCCACACCACATAAGCCCAAGGAGTATCTACCCCAGTGACTGTCCCCTGCACATCCCTTCTGCCTGGGTCTGTCATTTTAGTGACTCAAGAATTCCTTGTTTCCCATAGCCCATGTAAATATGTTCCCAAATCTCAGTTTCTTTCTCCACTAACCACTCCTTCCCCAGGTTCATATGGGAAGGACAATCAGCCCTCCAGGCATTAATCAGCTTCCTTTGCAGCCTTTCCCAGGTGGGGGACCTAGTATCCTTATGCAGCCCACGTGCTCTGGAGCCATGTGAGCCCCAGAGCTGCCCCTTGGGTGGCAGGCTGCATGACATTTCCACAAAAGCCCTTCTTTGCTTTTCCCCTCAAGACAGTCCCAAAGATCAAATAATCCAACACACACAACACCACGTTGTGGGGGAGTAAGTGCAGCCGGGGTTGCAGGGAGGGAGTGGGATTGCTCTCACAAGGGTCCCTTCAGCCAGTTTTCTCACCTGCTTACTATGGGTACTCTTCCTTCTCCAAGCGGGCATCGAGAGGTGAGCCAGGTCTGGTGACCCAGCCATCATCAGTGTACGTGAGGGGTCTGGCATCGTGCCATGTAATTCAGGTTGGCAGTATACACATGTGCAAGCCCTGCCCTCAAATCCCGAGAAACCCCTTTGGCCTCATGTTCTGGAAACAGCACAGCACCAGACATGCCTCATGCCTTGCACCTTTTCTCCAGGACGATAAGCTGGCTGTCCCTGTCAAGCCATGCCTTTGGAGATGTCCTCACACTCCATGCTGCAGTGAAGGCCCAAGGAGACCACAGTCATCTCTGCTCTGAGCTCAGCCTGGGCTCGTGACTTGTGACCTTGTACGCATTTATCCCATAACGAGAGAGGACCTTGGCCTGGTCCCGTGCTCAACATAGAGAGCAGCATCCCATGTTGCTGTTTTGTACCTCTGGTTGGGGATCTGCTCATGTTCTGGTAGCTGGGTCTCCAAATGGCTGCATCAACCCTCAGTGGGAGAGGGGCACAAGTTTTCAGAGGTCATGACCTCCTCCAGGATACACCAGGAAATTTGTGGACAGGACATCACAAACCCTTTTCTTTCTTAACAAAAGTCATCTCTAGACGAGATTATGGGCTTTTGGCCTGCGTGGAACTTCCCACCTACTGGTTCCACAACTTAATTGAGAATTAGTTTTCAGCCACTTCCTCTCAGCAGCCACTCTGAGAAGCTCTGGTCCATGAAAACAAAGCACTTGCCTTGGCCCCATGCTAGAGCTGAACATGCCAAGCAGATGGCCAGTCGGCCGTTTCTTCCCATCTCTTCAGTGGGGGATCGCGGGATGCTTTGATCATGTCCTCTGAGTGAGGACCGCTGGGCTGTAAATCAGGGTCCCTGCTGCTCTAAATCAGGGTCCCTGCTGCTCTGAACTCTTTCGTCCACCCAGCCACCATAGAGAGGAGACATGTTTTTCCTTTCCATGCAGGGGTGAGCCAGGGTGAAACCTAGACCTGACAACTGGGCCAATAGACCTTTCTGTGGTGTTCACTTCTTGCTTTTGCAGGGATTTTCCACCTTAAAACCCCATCTAGCTTCACCTCTTCCATGCAAATAATATAGGCAAGAGGTCAACTTCTTTCTTGTGTAAAGAACAACCAATTACACTTAGACGATAAGCTGAAAAAGTGCCAAATTTCTTTTTATAGCTTCTTTATTGCTCCCTGTCTGTGTGTATAGAATGAGGAGAGCTGTGATTTACATGGTAACTTTAAGGCTGATCTGTGGAGACTGGGAATAGACCGAGATAATTTTAAGGCAAATGGGTCATAAAAAAATAAACAAACACTGGCTAGCTACTGAAGCATGCATGCCGCCTTTTCCATCTAAAAAGGCACAAAGGTGATGCACATGAGGGCAGGACAGCAAATTCGGAGCGAAATTCGAAGGAGGCTCCATGCTTCTGATGTTATCCAACCTCTAGCCAAAGCTCCACTTCTGCAATCAGCTTTCCAATGAGGCTCATGACCTCTGTTAAACATGGCATGACCCTGGAGGGGTTGTGTTCAGTAACTGGGCTCTGAAACAGACTTCTACTCCAGGCAAATACCAAGCCCCTTTTAAGATGGAATTCAATATATTCCTGAAATGTAGTGCCTGTGAGAACTGAGGACCAGGCTGGGTGAGCCAGGCAGCCCGTACAATCTCACATTCCTTGGCTGGAGACAGGTAGTGGATGTGTGCAATTCTTGTACAAATCAGGTGTACAGTCAACTGGATTTTTGTCTACCCCTCTTCAGCTTTCCCCCTGTATCACCCTCATCATTTGGAGTTCCTAGGTCTCTCTTTTCAGTTCCAGAGGGGTTTTGTCTGGCAGACGAAACATTAATTAGAGCCTCTGTTGATACTATCACACTCATTTTTTGCCCTTGCAGATGCCAAGTGAGTGAAACAGCCTCCCTGTCTGTGCAGTCCCCAGAGGACTGCTGATCCTCTCTCCACACACATTCCGCCTGGTGCAGGAAACACCAGGGCTTTAGAAAGACATCCATAAACTTTGTAAGCATTTGTGTGTCCTTGGTGTTATAAAAACACCATGCTCTACAAATTCTTTACTCAGGTGGGTGTGCTATGCACTCGTATACAGGCCCAGAGAAGCTCAGGATGAAGTCTAGGAAGACAGGGCTTTCCTGAGGGCTGTGGAGGAACTTTCCATCTCCTGTGTCATGCTTTCTGGTATCAGCATAAAATCTTCAAGCAAATGAGGCTGGCTTTTGTACTGGAATTGGAGTAATTTCATTTATCACCATGTATTTGACAGCAGGCTAACAGGCTCCTTGCTTTGCTCGTGGTACTGTCACCGCAGCACGTTCATCTGCTGACCCTGGTGAGCATAGGCTAACACTGCCATGAAACCTACTTCACTTCCTTCAGGCCTCACTCCCAAGTTCAGTGATTGATAAGGAAAGGATCAGACCCAGTGAGCCCCTGGCACTGAGGTTTGCTGGACCCTCTGGGTCTTGGAGGGCTGCACATATGTGTTGGGATTTCTTCTTCTTGGGACCTGCCTTACTCAAAGTTGGGTGAAGGGAACAATTCTTTGGGCTGTGCCTACTGCCAACACTGGCTTTTCTGGTCCCTGCTGTCAGATGTAATCCCCACTCTGAAGCACGCTTTGAAGCAAACAAGCATGTTAGAAGCACTGAGGAACATTTTAACTTGCAGTTCTTACATGAAGGTGCTGGGGGCATGAATTTCAAAGCCTTTTGGTCAATTGGAAAATCTCAGTCCTGAGATTTAGAGTGAAGATGGAACGAAAAGGTAACACACAGGACGTACAAGGGAGTCACCACTTCCTCCCAGGCAGCAGTTTCCCACAGACAAACAGGACATGTCTGCCATGCAGAAAAATGTAAACAGTAAGATCTGCCCATATCCATTGGCCAGCGTTGTGTTTTGAAGAGGCAGGAAAACCTGTCACGCTGGTGCAGCTGCCCATGAGAGCAGGTGATTAGCGTACAATAGGCAGCCCTGCAAAATCACCAGGCTGATGCCAGAATCCTGCAGTTGCTGTGGACCATGTCTGAGTCATGTGCAGGGTCCAGAGACTTCCCTTGTGGTGCAGAAAATGAGCAAGGCTTTCCTCTGAGTATTCCATTCTTCCTGGTGCAAATTGCTGTCGTGACCTTCAGGTGCAGGCACATCAATTATAAAACCACACAAATTAATGCCTGACCCTTCTAACAACATACCAGCAGAGGGAACACACAGGAAACATCCTGAGCTGTGAAAGAAACTCAAAGTCACTCAACCACACAAAACCCAGGCAGAGTAGGTGGACCTAACAGCACACACTGGAGATGGCAACTGCACTGCACCGTGCCCTGAGGCGTGTGCAGTCCTTAGGGCACCGACAGGCCTTGCACACTCACTTCCTGCAGATACTCAATGTTACATCATCACTCCATCTCAAGGGGCTGCTAATGAGCTTTGGGCATGCTCTGTTAATAAAAAGGACATCCCAGCAGCTGCACGTGCTGCTTGGGCTGGAGGAGGAGGGGATACAGCTGAGAACCAGAAGCCAGGGTGCAAGTGCAATGCTGACAGACGTGCCAGTTTGTAGCATTGATGACATGCAGCCACGTAGGTATGACATAGGTCAACACAAAGGCCACACTTTGCTTTCCTTTCCTCTCCACTAACATCCACTAACATGAAACAAACATCTACTCCAGAATTTTATGGGAAGGACTGCTAGTCTTTTCTAAAGAAAAATCAGAATTAGTTTTGTTCTGAAGGATGTACATAGTCAGGAATAAGAAGAGTTCAGGACTCATCTCTAGAGATTTTTATCCTGCCCAAAATAACATCACTTTTGAGAACTTTCCAACAGGACGTTGGGCAGCATGTTACTGTCTGAAGTCTACAGATGGGACCATTCTCCTTGTGTATGGATTTATATACAAAACAAAACCCACACTGGTATGCAGCAAGAATTTTCAAAAGCAGTTCACACCCCAAATCCTACCCTGGGGTTTGGTTTTGCACAAAGAAGTATTTGGCACTAGCTTGTATGAGTCTTGAAGCTTTCAGGATTTCAAGGTGAAGCCATGCTGAGCCTCCTTCATGCAGAGTGCAGACGCAGGACACAGAGATCCCTGTGCTCAACTGGATACTGCCAGCAGAAGGTGATCTTTAGGGATGAAGGGGGCCTGGTTACAGGATGAAGGAGGCCTGGGTATAAAGCTAAGGGGGTTTGCACACCGCTGTTCTGGCTGTTGCCATACGCATTAGGGAGACAGCTGCTGCTTGGTAGCATGGGACTCCCACATCACCTCGGTCACTGACTCTGGCTCACTTGAAGTGATAAGAGAGGAAGATGGTGTGTCTTTCCAATCAGTTGTGACTCCTTCTGGCAGCCCATATGACAGAAGGATGCCTCACAGGGACAGATATTTGCTCTGCAGGTGTGGCTCTCTGAACACCTCCAAGGCAGGCAGATCATGGGGCTGTGCAGGGCTTCCAGACAGAGTCCATAGGGCATGGGTGCACACACGTGGAGCTGCTCACACGTTCTGGATGGTGTTGTAGGCATGCTGGGCCATGTGGGGCAGGGAGTATGCTGGTCTGCTTGGCTGCTGGGGTTCCCAGCAGTGCTGGTGTTTGTGGAGTGCTCTGGGCGTTTTGTTATTCCCCAAATACAATAGTTTGCCCTAATGCTTGGGAATATTTGTGATGACGAAGGCATAGGGCCCACGTGTGATCTCGACAAACATACAATCACAAACATACAAACACACAATCCCGGGCCAAGCTGTGCAAGCATTCAGGGCAGAAGGCATTTTGTCTTGGGAGATCTGTCATTGCTGGACAAGTTAGATGTATTTGAGTTTCTGGTGAACTTATGTTCACATAAAAGAACAAAAAGACCTATTGGATCGTACACAGCACATAAGAACGTAGCAATGACCTCGCTGGCTTGGACCCAAGTGTTCACCTGAACATTCACTCAGGTCTGGATGTGGGGACCCAGGAGGTCAGGCAGGTTGGAGTGGAGAGGGATGAGCTGTGGGAAAGGCAGAGGCAGCAGGGAAGATGTGCCCTGGCTGCCAGGCATGAGGACACCTGGGATACTCAGCCCAAGGGTGCCATGAGCTGATGGCATAGGGGTGAGAAGCCTGCACATGGCCAGGTGTCTTCCTGACAGGCTGCAGCCCTCTGTGAACACGCACCAGTTTCAAAGCACCATGCAGCCACAGGCACAGGTAGGAAAGAATAATCGCTGCCAGGAGGCCAAGGGCCCAGAGTAACTCAGGAGCACGGACATTTCATTATTGCTGGGTTCACTTGGCACAGGGAAGAAATTTATAACCAACAGCAGGTTTGCCAGAGCAGTTAAACAGAGCAGTGTAACAATAGGAATAAGCATTTCAAATATTTTATTTTGCTTTGTAATTCCTTTCAGGCTGCTCCCAATTAAGAAGGGTAACTTTGTCAAGCCTAAAGTGACTTCGACATGGTAGACAAATTCTCAGATCTTGATGTTGAATTGTCCTCCCCTTTGCCTCCCTCAACAAAAAAACTCTACCTTTTTTTTTTTTTTTTTTTTTTAATTGGCATGTGTGGACAGTAGAAAGCTTGAGCAAGGGAACAGTACTTGTCTCTTCTAAAAGTAGCACATGGGTCCAGATCATGAAAATTTAATGAGGATAGAAGTTCCTCTTGTTTTGAAAGCTAAAATTTTGTCAGAGAGATTTATCAATGGTAAAATCAGTCCCAATGTGATGCTTCAGATATTTACCCAGGCACTTATTGAGAGCAGTGTTGATGTCCTGATGTCACAAATCCATCTTGGTTTCTGAAGATAGCTGTCTGATTTTCTCTGCTGCAAGGCTGATAGCTAAGTGGCCTGTGCAGTTCCCTCTCCAGGAAGGTACTTTTATAGACTGCACCTCACAGCCTGATTTACAAAGCTGCTTTTGAGCACATTTGTGTACCATGGTTGTTTGCCACAACAGAGCACTGGATGCAAAAGGTTCTTTCCACTGCTCTGCTCTGTTCGCTGACATCCAGAATTCTCAGGGATGGTGACTCAACCTCTTCCCTGGGCAATTCTTGACAACCCTTTTGGTGACGAAATTTCTGGTCTAAATACTGAATCTATACCTCTCCAAGCACAACTGGAGGTTGTTTCATCTCATCCTGTCGTTTGTTACCCAGGAGAAGAGACCAACATCCACATGATTACAATCTCCTCTCAGGTAGCTGTAGACTGCAATAAAGTCCCCTCTGGATCTCCATTTCTCCAGACCAAACACCCCCAGCTCCCTCAGCTGCTCCTTGTAAGATTTGTGCTCCAGATCCTTCACCAGCTCCATTGCCCTTTTTGGACTTGCTCCAGCACGTCAATGTCTTTCTCGTAGTGAGAGGCCCAGAACTGAACACAGGATTCAAGGTGAGGCCTCGCCAGTGCTGAGTACAGGGGACAATCCCTGCTCTGCTCCTGCCAGCCACACCATTGCTGATCCAGGCCAGGATGCCATCGGCCTCCTTGGCCCCCTGGGCAGACACTGGCTCATGTTCAGTCGCTGTCAACCAGCACCCCCAGGGCCTTTTCTGCTGGGCAGCTTTCCAGCCACTCTGCCATTCACCACCATGACTCCATTCACCACCACTCTCTGGGCTTGGCCATCCAGACAGTTTTTTGTCCAGTGGAGAGTACACCAATCCAGGCCATGAGCAGCCAATTTCTCCTGCAGAATGCTGTGGGAATTGGTATAAAAGTCTTTAGTTAAGTCCAGGTAGATACATCCACTGCCTTTCCCTCATTCACTAAGCAGATCATCCTGTCCTAGAAGGTCAGGATGGTAAAGCAGGACCTGCCTTTCATAAACCCCTGCCAGCTGGGCCTGATCCCCATGGTTGTCCTGCGATGCTTTCAGTCCTAGAGAAGTTCAGTACTATTCTCTGCTGGCAGAAAATTCCGTGCAGACATCTATCATTTCAGAAAGATAGAGAGGACAAGGCTGCTTCTTAAAGTTGACAGGACTTCTGCTCATGGCTGTGTACCTAGCAGCTAGGATCTACTTTTGAAGACAAGTGGTTTGGGGAGGACATAGCATTGCTTTTGATAGCAAATCTAAAGACAGAGGGAGCTGCCCAGGAGGTGACAGGTGCCTGAAGAACCTGTTGCTACTTGTCTCTGAGAAGATGAAGGTGGCAGTGATGCCTGTTCCCTCACCCCTATGCACAAGAACCCCCAACCAATGGGTTGGATACTAATCTTCCACCCCAATGGAACCAAAAATGTTCACTGATCCTGTTAATTGGGGGCTGAGCTGCTCCTTGGCATTTGCGGCTGCTGTTGTAAAACAGTAAAAAGTCGACTAAAAGCAAACAAGACCCAGATTCTGCAAGGCCCCCTGGCAAGTGTCCAGCTTTCTGGGGCAGAGACAAATGCAGAGAAGAAAGGCAAGGATACATATTGACTTCCCTGCTTTAGACTTGTCAAGGGTAGTACTAGCAGCATATTCTACCCCAAGCAGGCAAACACAAAAGGAAGTGGGGGGCTACATATCATTGCCTTCCTCTTCCCCACTTTCCAGGCCAGTTACACATACTAACACATCCCCTCTTGAAGAAAGAGTAGCCATTACAGGAACAAGCTCATAACCTCCTCCATCATTAGCCTGGGTCCCCATTCTGTCTGAGAGCCTGGCCAGCCTCCTTGGTTGGTCCATGGAATAGGAGTGAGGAAGAGAGTCTGCCTCCCTGGGACTCATGGTTGAGCTGGTGAAAGGCAAAAGGCTGCCCTTCTCACGGTTGCTGGGAAATTGCAGCTTATTCTGCTCTCAGCTGTTGCAATTTCTGCATTGGTGTGACTCTCCCGACTTCGGTGGCACCATGGATGAAAACAGCCTTCTTGTCAGCAATGCAAAAACCATTTAGCTTGTGAAAACACCAGTGGGAATGTGTTGTGGTTTTACCATCAGAGTAGCTTGTAATGGTTTCCTCACGTTACAGATGGTCTACAGACACTGCGTGGCCCCAGGCCAGTTTGCTGAGTGGAGGGATGTCCCTATGTCTCCTTCTTTCCCATTCTCTGTGGGATTTTCCCAGCTCATGTGGGAAATGAATCATCGGTAACTGGGATTCTGCCCTTGCTTTTATCGAACTGCACAAAAGGACAACAGATCACGAGCACAGGAGAATCCACGAGCAGAACAAAGAAGTCTTCACAGATGCTGTTTGAAATTCCCAGGATGCCAGCTGGGTCTCCTCATGCTGCAACATGACAAACACCAATACAATGCCTGAAGTGTGAGATGTCACAGAACACCTCACAACCAGCCTGTCATCCTGGGTGAAGGGGTGGGAAATAGGAGGGTGCATTCAGCTTTCAGCAGTGTTGCCGACAGGCTGGAATAAACCCTAGGGAATGACCCTGGATCTCTAACAGTGACCTGAGAATTTGGATCAGCACAGCAGAAGAGGCAAACTGAGAGAGGGGTTGATGGTATAAGGGCTTCAGTATGTGTCAGGGGCAACAAGTCACACCAAAACCTCAAATCTGTTAGTGAATATTTTTAAAGAAAGGACTCACAGAGAGGCAGGAGGTCTAGAAAACTTTTCCTCAGGCAATGCTCTGCCTGGGTTCCCATTTAAGCCTGTTTTAAAGGGGACCTGCAGCACTAATGCAGAGACTGTACTCTAACAGCTGTCAGGTGATGGTGGAGTAAGGAGGGGAGGCGGTCAAAGTCACAGGTTTGTCATGAGCTTCAGTGAACAGTGCCACGTTTCCAGGCTTTCTAGGCTTAGTATTTGTTTTTGTGAGGGGTACATGCAACTGAAGATGCATGGCACGACAAGTGCAGGCACCTGTCCCTGACAATTATTCCTGATACCAGATTGTGCTGCATGCTGCTGCTGCTTTTGTCTCTTCATCCTCTGCTACAGGTTTCCATGGCAGGATTTCAAAGCTTGAGAGAGCAGAGGCTCTCCTGGTTCATTTTCCGTTAAATGTGTTAGGAAACATGTCTCAGGAGGATGATGGTCGTGATTTTTTATCAACAGCAATCATTAATTCAGTAAATTCCCCATTTCCTTTGTCACTCCAAACCCCATCTTTGCTTAATTCAGACCCTGTGCTACTTTCCAACCCTGCTGGGTTTCATTCTGGTGCTTCCAGTGCTGCCTGACTCACGGCAGTAAGGGCAGCTGAAGGAGTTAAAGCAGCCAGCTGGCCAGGAGAATTCAGACATGCAGGAGCTGTCTAAACACACGTAGCAAGTCGGCTGGCTGGCACATGACCCACTGAACAGATCAAACAATGCTGCCAGGAGCCAAGAACAATTTCCAGTACCTGCTGCAGTGTCCATATCTTCCCTGGGTCCGTCCCCCTCCTTCCTTTTATGGCGAAGTCAAAGTCATATCCTCCAACGTTACTAAAGTGACACGCACCTGGTTCTGAGCACATGCGTCTCACAAGGTGACAGCTGCTCGTGCTCAGGCAAAGTTTATGCTGCTTATGCCCATGCCGGCATTTGAGTCAACAGATTACTTGGTGTGAGCACGTGTGCATCCACAGAAAAAAAGTGCCTGAGCCACACAGGTGTAATACAGTGCTTCATCTTGCACTGGTATATACCCCCTTCCCTTCCCTTCCCTTCCCTTCCCTTCCCTTCNTTCTTCCTTTCTTCTAATAGAAGATATGACTCACACTAAACACTGACAAAACAGACGAACACTTGGCGCAGCTGGTTTGCAGAGGTACCAAAATTACCCTAAGCTATTGCATACCTTGTCAATGCCACAGCACAAAAAAACTGTTGCTGATGTTCACTGCTGCTGAGTGTAGATTTGGGATGCTGGGGTGGGCAGCTGTTGAGAAGAGTTGGAAAGCATGTTTTCCCCAGCATTCCAGATGCAGAAAGAGCAGCAAAGTGAACTCGTCTCACCCATTTGTCCATGCAGTTTGTTTCAGAGAAACAAAATTCCTATTTCCCTACCATGCTGGGAAGCTTTGAGTTAGTTTTGTGGAGGGATCCTTACAACCCCTTCTTCATCCAGTTTCTGAACATCTGAGCAGCATGAGGACATGTATGGTTGTCAAAGAAAAGGTGGAATGCTATGCTGAAGCTGGGGGGCGTGTTATTTTTCCTTTCACTTTCCGTTTGTATCTTTGAAGGACAAAACAGGTCCTTTGTAAAAATTTCCCCACACTTGGAGTAGCAAGACAAGCGGTGACTCCTTGTAGAAGCTCACACTCTATGCATGAGCCTGCGGCTGTTCCAGCCAGCTAGAGAAAGGTTCATCTTGCAGTTGAGATTTCCCAAATGCTGAAGAAGTCAAGCTGTCAGCCATGATGTTAATGTCAAGTGGTAGCTGGTCCTCCTGTTATCACAGCCTTTGCACTGGGACACCTTGCAGTTAATGACTCTGACCTCTAACTTAGTTGGGTGCAGGGTGGGAGTCCAGGCAAGAAAGGCCGAGATCTCAGCTGTCCTGTGGTGGGGGCTCTACACTGCAAGGAGCTTGAAAAAAATGCATAATGCATTTAAAGTTTTATGCACTGCCACATTGCATAGGTTTGATCACTGCATCATCAGATCATGGTGACAAAGAAGACAGAGCAAGATCTTGCAGTCCACCCCGTTGCAAGAGCTGATTCTGCTGGCTGCAATATATTTGCAACTCTACGCAGTCCAATGTCACTGCACACTTTCCTTTCCAAAGGTAGTGGAAATATTTTCAGTGATTTTGCATGAAGCTCTGAGGAAACTGGAACCTTATTGCTACCCTTTGTAGTAGTTAGGAGTTGCTCCTTTTTCCTAGGCAGTAACATTGAGAGGGAAATTCTGCTGGGACTGAAGACCATTCTGAAGGGCAATGGGCTGCAGGGACTAAATTCTGCCTTTAGCTGCCTGCTTTGCTCGTTGCCACATATGGAAAATGGGAAAAACACAAATTGGCCATTTGTGCATTGCTATACTCTGCCTGCCCCTTCGAGTCTGGTTCTGGCAGTGCGATGGGTGAAACTGGAGAACCTGGATCAGATTGCAGGAGAGATTTTGACTATGGCCAGAGCTGGTTGCTGGGAGGCGCTGGGAAGCTCCATTTGTCCTGGCATGGCTGAACTCAATGGGATTTTGGCCATAGTCTTCAACGGAGCTAGGATTTCACTGAGCATGCCTAAGAAAGCACTGTATCCTACAGTTGTGTTGTCTGCCATGACATTTACTGCTAATGAAATCTGTGTGCCCCATCTCACTTGGCTCCTTGTCTATCTTTATAGGTCTTCACCCGTGGCTTTTCCCCGCTCCCTGCCACTCTTCTCTCTCTCCCTCTCTCTCCCTTTCTCTTTCTTCCCCTCCCCCCATCTATCCTTTCTTATGTTTCTGTCTGACACTGCTTGCTGCCCTCCCTTGCTGTCTTCTCAGCTTGCTTTCTTGTGTACTCTGCAAGGAATGTGTCCACAAGAGGTATTTTTATTTGGCAGCCTGAGTAAGCTTTCTGTTTTGGCTGCAGGTACTGAGATGAGCAGCCAATGGAGCTGACATCTCCTGTGTCATGTTTTTATCTCCTTACATCTGATAGAGAAGATGACCTCATTGGCTGACTGTGTTGAAGAGGTCTGGTTGCAAGGGCAAGAAAAATTAGAGTTAACCTTGAAAGAAGCAACAGAATGCCTCGCATAGGTTTTTAGGTTGTTTTGCTGTAATGTAGGGGTGTCACAAGGCATTCAGACCTTACTTCAACACAGAGGGTGTGCAAAAACAATGAGCAATCCAGTTACTGGTGAACAAAAGATTTTTGCTAGGACTTTAGCAATAGGAAGAGGCTGCCAAAGGGACTTCATCAGCTTCAGAGGAATGTCCTCTTTGGAGGAAGTTGTTCTCTGACCAGCCTAGAGGTGATATAAAGTGGTTTATAGCTTTTCTCTCATCTGTTAAAGAAAGTGGAGCTGTCGTGTGTCAGGGGTACAACTGATATGCTGTTCTGCAGCATCATATCAGGTCACAGTGGCCCAGTATAAATCAGGATAACACAGTTCATGATTGCCATGGAGGTGTGAGCCCTCAGAACAGTGTGTCATGAGCAAGACCAATACAATGTAATCCAAGACAAATTTAATGTTGACCTGATTAAAAGAAATGTAGGAAAATACTCCAGGCACAGATATTTAAATCTCCTCCTGTAGTGATCTTTGAAAGGGCAAACTGGCAACCTGAGAGGACATTTTCAAGACAACTTGTTGCTGCAAAATCAGGGAAGAGCTAAGAGGAAATTGTGCTCTGAGCTATCATGAAAACCAGGATCCAGGCAGGCCTGGGGAAAAGACTGGATTGTATTGCTTCTGTTTATGAAGTTTCTGAAAGCCTATCCTCTTATTACACAGCAAGAGATAGTATCAAAACTTGCTGCAAGTGTACAAAGCCACCTGGCATTCTTGAGACTTTGCTTTGCACACTATCCTAGCACCCTTCCCAGCTTTCCAACATTTGATGCTGGGAAGGAGCTGCTCCCCAGAGCAGGGCTGTGGTGACCAAGCTATCATAGCGGCATGATGGAGGAGTGATCTGTGTGTATTTTGGGTAAGAAAGATCCTCCATGAACAGCTCACACGTCACACCTGGAGACATGAACTCATTTTTGCCTCTCAGTGTGACACGAAGGAAACCATGACGCTTTCCCAACGGGATGTGTGCGTGTGCAGACACAAACCCAGCTGATTCTGGTCTACGCAGGTGCTGTCTCAGGCTGTGCATCCTTGCACGTAGTAACGATGGGGCAGATGGGGGTGTGTGCTGAGACAGCTAAACTGCTACGCTCTGACAGCTCCTTTGCATGTGTTAAAATAACATCACCCTTACTTGTTGTCTCTCCTCTTCCACTCCATCCCCTCACTCAAAAAAATCTAAAGAGAACAAGCTCTAGGTATTAAAATAGCTCCAGTCTAGCTTGTTCAGTCTATTTCAGGAGGCTGGTTCCATCCTGACACAGATAGAACACAGAGACGTTGTGGAAACCACAGCCACAAGAGGCCATCAGCCAAAACTAAATGCTTTCCCAGCGTTTGCCGAGTGGTTCATTCCCCCCGCTCCCTCCCTCAGTCCCCTCTCTTGGCTTAAAATAACAGCTGGAAGCTGTTTGGCTTTGTTTTGTTGGATTCTTCTGCTTGCTGTGCTCAGTCTGGTGGTATTGAGAGGGAAAGCTGGAGGCAGTTTTGTGGCAGCAGGGGCTCATTTCCTTCTGGGCTTTTAGGTGAGACCTTCAGAACCATCAGGGAAATGAGAGTCCCACAGGTAATTCTGGGATGTGTTTTCAAGGAGAAGGCAATCATCTGGGGCTATGGCGGTGATAATGCATGGATTTACCAGTTTAGACTGTGTATTTTGTCTCGTAGCCTTAGACTGACTGAAAAGGCAGTGGATATCTAGAAATAGGTTAAGGGAAATGTGGCTGAGGGATAGTGAAAGTCCAATGAAGCAATCTGTGGGGAAGGACTAATTTTCTGGTTTCTGTGACCCTTCTGTTGCTAAATTAGGGCTTGTAACATGGAGACGCACTGCTTCACACCAGCTGAGGGTTTGGCTCAAAATACCCCTCAGCCGAGGATCTGGATGATAAGACTGTTACGAAAACACCATGAACAAGACACAAATGCCTCATCTGGTATAAATGCCTTCCTGCCTCATCTACTTCCAGTGTTCCACTTGTCTGCTTGGAACGTCAATGTTTTCTGCATTTCCTCACCTTCAGATTTGTAGGTGTCCTTCCTGCTTCTCCCTGGTATGGTTTGTTGTTCCATGGAGAGCAACAAACGACAACAGGCCTATTCCTCACATGGGTCAAAATTAGGGGTCTAATTAAACCTCCATCCTTCAGTCTAAACAGCACCAGAGTTTGTGAATATTTCCAAATACCTGTTTTGAATCTGAAGGTGCTCTTAACCCTTAAGGAGAAGAGTCATGAACTCTAAGATCTTTACAAAAATACTAGCCTTATTTTCCCAAGAGATGTCAAATTGTGGGCGTACAAATTACAGTGGGAAACTGCAAACATGAACTGAGCCTTGGGACCAGATGGCTCAGCACCAGAAGGGTTCACAGGCAGCCTGGCCTCAGGGGTGAACCTTGGTGCTTGGCAAGTGAACTCCCAGGGCTTGCTCTCAACAGTACTAAACTCCAAAGTTTAATATCATTCTGTCATTCTGCAAGTTTTATGACCTGACGTCTTCTCTGCCTCATCCCAGTGGTTTCATTCATTGTAAAAAGAAAATTTATTTTAGCAGCATTCAATGAGCACTTCTGCCATTGCAAGCAGTAACAGTGCACAGATGCAATATTCAACCTCAAGCAGCAAAAGTTTCTGAGACTCATTTAAAGGTTGTGAACACAGTGTAAGCATGTAAGTTATGAGTTCTTCATGTCAGAGACATTGTTTATTTTACATAATAGCAAATCTGGTCTATAACTTAATAACTTGAGCTAGAAAAAGATTACCTTTTTTTGTGTGTATTTGCTGTTATGCAGAAGGAAAGCAGAATATAAATGAGAATTTGTATTTAATGAAATAGATGCTTCAGCATTTGTTTTATGGCAAACATTGAATGTACATTTGAAATACAGAGGGGTATTTGAATGAAAAATCTAAAGCATTTACATCTGTAAATTGCTTCTATTGACATTTCTGAGGGGAATGGACTATTTGACTTTTCAAGGTGGCAATGTTCTGAGTCATTTCATTCATTTAGCAGAAATTGCTTTATTTTGCGTTCCTTCAGTATTACAAAGAATATTTGTATGGGGGCACATAGCCCAGGTTGAATGGTAGCCCCATTTCCTCAAGTGAACCAGAAGATTGTTATATTACGGGAAAGAAATGCAAACACTTAGGAGACATTGCATCACAGTATGCAAATGCACTTGAGAGTATTTTGGGCCAGGTGAACAACGTAACATATGGTCAGTCACACTGAATTTTCTGATTTAAAATATACAGGTTTGATTTTCCTAGTAGAAAGCTTTAAGAAAAAAGAGCCCTTTGGAAATAAAACCTGCTGATATTTGTATAAAGTCCATTACCCTCAGACAAAGATGACAGCAGAAATTACCTGACTAGATCTATTTTAAGGTACATAGAGTTTATCTATTATCTATCTATCTATCTATCTATCTATCTATCTATCTATCTATCTATCTATCTATCTATCTTTGTCCACCTTTCCACATTTCCATCTTTATATATGTTGGAGTTTAATCAAGGTTTAATAATTTTGCTCATAGGAACAATCTGTCCTTAGACTTTGGATCAAGTCTGAAGTCACTGGCATGTGTCAAACTATAAATTATTTGTCATGTCCCTCTCTATGTGCAAATCCACAGACATAACACAGCAGACTATTGTCAGTAGTTGAGTAATTACCTTAATTTAAGCAAAAAGGTCAATGGGACCAAATGTTGCTGTAGCCCTGTGGTTGGGGTATTACATACCAACCCACCCACACATGTTATTATTTGCTCAGTGTTCTTTTTTTCCTCTTTATTTTTTTTCT
>VWZT01011413.1:383676-497167 GCA_013397055.1 Pachycephala philippinensis | reverse complement strand
TTTTTTTTTTTTTTTCTCTTTTACGAACCATAAAAATAAATTTTAAGATCCTGAAATATTATATGTCAAATTAGCTTGTGTAAAAATGCTTTCCACTTACCTAGCTTCTAAACACTGCTAGGACAGCCTGCTCTCATTGAGCCAGACATGCAGATCCCTATTTCAGGAAACATGGCACAGGAGGCGTAACCCAGCCAGGGCAAGGCAAAGTCAATGAGGCCACATTGATTTGCACTAGCAGAGTATCTGCTCTGATGATTTCTCCCTGAGTCCTCCCTTCGTGCTCCTGCTTCAGCCCATGCCCAGCAGAAGCCCTTACTCCCTCCCCCATGCATACCCATGTTTTTATAACTGTATTTGTCTTTGCTTTGCAGCAATGAGGAAAGAGGTGCCCGAGTGCTGGAAGGGGTTGCCCAGGACCAGAGGGTGCTCAGCTGAATCTTCCTGATTTGTCATGGGTGGTTTGGCAGCTGAGTGGGTGTTTAACCAGAGCTACAGCAGAAAGTTGGTATGTCTTGGGGACCTCACTGCCTGGGGCTCTCAGTGAGAGAGGTGCTATTTGAGGAGTCTCTGAGAAATGGAAGCTTCATAGTGAACAGTTTCCTAGGTATATGGAACAAATTTTCTAGAGTGCTTTTGTCTGGCACACTGGGAGTCACAACCCAACATTTTTAGCCTAAAATCAGGGGGAAGAAGCCTAGGGTTGGCAGGCTGCTCACATTCACCATTAGAAGTGACAAGGGGGTGAGAGTCCCACGCCATCAGATAACACTTCTGACTGCCAGAGTAACAACCCCAACAGGATCTCTGTCAGCTGCCACCAGAGGAGCTGCAGGCACCAGCCCACCCATCTCCTCCCTGCTGTACTCATCTCTTTCCTCAGGCCAGCCCCAGGAATGCTGAGCATGATTTTCTTTACATGGAGTGAAGGCTGCTTCAACACAGCCTATTGCCTGCCACAGTGTGCTGGGATATCCCTCTCCTGAGGGCTGGATTAGCTGGTCCTAGCGTTGAGAGCACCTGGGCAAGAACGTGAATGCCAGTGCGACTGGTCCTTACGAGCCACGAGTAGGGCAGTGAACAGCAGACAATCCCATTTCCAGAAAGGGAATTGGAGCACAGGCAGTTGGAATTGTTTCCTGCGTGTCACAGAGGAAATGTGTGTCCCAGCGTCGTACAGGGCCTCTGCAGCAGGAATTATATTCCATTATATTCCTATATTCCCAGTACCCGTTTGCTGACTTCTCCTTACTATATACCTCCAGCCCCTGCCTGGACCAGGACACATCTCTCCTGTTTTTCTGCCTTTCCTCCCTTGCTGCTTGATGTGCCAGTGTTCTTTGTCTTCAGCTGTGGAAGAAGAAAAAGCAGTCTTGGCAGTATTAGATTCCTTTTCTAAAGAAACTTCCTGAGAAAGTCTTTTATGGGATACCAGCTGGAGTTCCTGCTTCATTTTAGATGCTAAGGACACCTGTCAGACTCCAGCACAAGTGGCCATAGCAGACAGTCCAGGTGTGCTTGTTTTCTTTGTGGCTCAGGGGACAGCAGAAGCAAAGCCACAACTTTGAGGCAGCAAGCGCTTGATGGAGGCCGGGTTCCTACAGGGGAAGGGAGTCACTGCCGGGGGTCCTTGCCAGCACACAAACACTGCTCTGCATACCCAAATTGCCTGGGCAAAAGCTGGATGCAGGCTGCTGCTCTCAGACCTCCACTACCACAGTGGAGCAACTAAAGTCCATGCTTTCTATGCCACTCCTAGGTCTGTTTGGGGTGCCCCAGCTCAGGTAGGAAATGTTTACAAAGTGCTGATCTCTGTTGAAGTCATTGCTTAAATACCTGGGAAAATGTTGGATTGGGATGAGACACTCCCTGAAGCTACGTGGGTAATGGGTGAGATGTTCCTCTTGCATGGCCTTGCTTGTTACCATCTTATTATTGACTGTACAACTGTCAATCCTTTGTTATCTTTTAAAATAAATACTTCTCTTGGATCTAAACCTACACTGGAAAGGCTGTATGTTTCCAAGTTTGAGGGGGTACCTGACAGCCTTCCATATGTTGTCAAACTGGCCCTTTTCCTCTGTCTGCTTCCATGGTTTGAAAGTGCTGCATGTCCTCCCCTGTTGCTGAGTCACAGTGGCTGTGTCTGGCACTGGACATTTATTTACACTTGTATGAAAGGAAAGGTATTGTCCCCTACCTATAAATGAGGGTGCAAAGCAGGATGGGAAATAAGACTTTACGTCAGATGTAATTCAGTTTACTTTGACAGTTTTAACTCTTTGTGGTCATTTCTGTATTCATCTGAGTCTGCCTGAGGTTGGGTTGTACAGAGTACAGAAGGGAAAATGCTGGGAAACAGAAGAGCTCAGAAGGTTCCCGCTGCGCACACCTTATCCCAGGGAAGAAATGCCCATAGCACCACTTTTTGCTCTGTTTAGTTATACTAAACACTTTACAAAGGTTTCAGCCACAGACTGTCTCTTTGTATGTCTCCGGTAGCATTTTGTAAGGCAGACTTGTCTTCTTGGGTGGTTTTAGTTCCACTCCTTCCCTGCACGTGTTTATCCCTGCAGTCACCAGGGATAAAGGTATGGCCATGGACAAAGAGAAAGCAAAGATTTGTTCCCTGTGGATCATGGATGACTGGTGAGGTTCTGCAAAATCATGATGTGGCAACAGGAAAGAGAGCATTTGTTATTCTGCACTGTCCTGATGTGACAGTGATCAGTAACTGGCATTCTCTGGGGCTCTCGACACGGCATGATTGTGAGAGATGTTCCTATCTGACAATGACATTCATCTGACTACACACACCCTACATATTCACAATCTGGCTCCAAAGAAGGAAGGGTTGGTTTATTTTAATATGTCAGAGCTAATATTTCATCTCTTGTCCTAGGGGAACCTGGTGCTCATGCTTAAGGATGTCCTCACATGGCTTCTGCTCCCTGACAGATCACACAGATAACACGGGAAATAGTAGGGCCGGTGTCTGATATGGCAGTGGTTAATGTCCCCAAAGCTTGTGAGACCGAGATCTCTGCTTCACAGTGCAAGGCACAGGTGCACTGTCTAGGTAATGCTGGTGCTGAATTCATCCCATGCAAGGGAATTCCATGGTGAGAGTGATAAATACCTGCTGCATCATCTGCATTCAGCAGCCTAAGCAGGAATGTGGTAGGATTGGGCTCTGGGAGTGGAGCTGGTGTAAGGGTAACTGTAAAGGTAACTGTGAGCTTGCTGTGCTGGAGGAACATGATGTGCTACAGCATGGGACCTTGATGCTTTGTGTTGTAGAGCATACTTTTGTCTATAGGGAGGCTTTAGACCTCTTGTTCCTAGGCTCACTGAGCCTCTATGACAGCAAGGAGAGCACCTTCACCTCTGCAGACCCTATTGCTCCATCCCTTCCAGGATATGGGAACAGAAACCCCTTCAGCCTGCAGGTGGCATTGGCCTCAGGTGTCAGGTGGTCTCTGAGCAGTGGTGGGCAGAGGCAGCCCCTTCATGAGCAGCCACACACTTGAGAAGGAAAGCAGCGAGGGGCTGTAAAAGCCTAGGAAGCTGCCGTGGTCCTTGAGCAGCCCATCCAAGTCATAGGCTCATTTCTGGAGCAAAGTGCTCCTCAGCAGGAATGAGGTGATCAGATGCTGATATATAATAAAATTATTTCATGGGTATATCTCAGTTGAGAGCTGAACTAGAGGCAGGATATGGCTGGGCTGTGGACTGGAACCTAGGAACGGGGCCTGGCAGTTGTCCTGAAAGGCCACAATACGTGTTATAGTGAGTCTCAGCTCTCTTTGAAGGCTGACAGGCACCTCCAGAGAGTGTCTGATTCAGATTCAAGCTCCCCATGGTGGTGTTTGTCTCACTCCACATCTGGGTGACTGAGCTGTTAAATACTTGTGTGAAGTGCGTACCATCAAATGGATGCAATGCCTCACTGAGCAGTGATGGGGCTTGGGCTCCTAGGTCATTTGCTCACTTTTGAAAATATTTTCCTTTACTGAAAAGGGGTGACACTCAGAGATCAGGAGTAAGTATGCCAAACTGGCAAGGTGTCAAGCGCAGAGGGAGTGGTGTATCGTCATTTACCATGCACAGCGCATGGCACCTGATCAAAGTGACGCTGGTTTCCTTCTCTGTGCCTTAGAAGTGTGAAATCTATCTGGGGAAGGCTCCACTCACACTCCCTGTTTCTATGCCTGTTCTTCTGCTGGGAGTCTGCAGCAGAAGGAGTCTTGTGGAAAGCAAAAAAATACTATGCAACATGGTGAGAAAGTTGTTGGAACCTGCTGGTCGCTGCACATTATGTCCTGAACCTCCCTCCTGTACCGTGTAACCTTGCTGTGAGCTGCTGGGGGTAGAGGAGCATGACTGCAGGGTTAGTGAAAGGGATGGGAACCATGCCATGGGCTTTGGCAATACCTGGCTGAACTGAAAGGATACCTAATACAGGCCCATGTAGTCAGGTTTGAGGGTCAGTTACCACTGTAGGACTTGTCTTCTGCAACTGATTGTGAAAAGCTTTCCTCTTCATCCTCCAAATGTGGCCTCTTTTTTCCCATGGCACACTTCTCTGAGCCCTCCTCATGGTGATGACCCATGGGTTTTGCTGTAAAGGTGCAAGCGTAATTTAGATGGCATGCCTTTAAGATGTAAAAATGGGTAGGGAAATGAGTAAAAATTGATTCCATATGAGCAGGACACAAATGTTCTCTCTGGCAGAAACCAGTTAACATAGATAGCACTTTCTCAGTCACCAGCTCTTGGGAGAGGCAGGGAATCCAATGGCAGTCACCAACTCCAAATGTGTGTTCCTCTCTTATCATGCTTAGCACGGGCGATCTGCACATGTCCATGCAGGAGCCTGGCACATGTCCTGCCAATGGGCTGGTGGATGTGGCGCTGTCTTTCCCTGCTTCTTCTGACAGAACAGTTGGGTTGCTAGACATAACTCTGCCATGGTGCATCAGAACTGATCATTTTCCAATGCAAAGACTTCTACCCCATTTCTGGGGACAGATCTATACAGGGATATTACAATCTGGGGCTACTGGTTTGATGTTTCCTTCCTCAATTAAGAGGGATAGTCTCTTTACACCCCTCCAAGTGTTAGTGGAGAATTCTTCCTCAAGCATCTTATTATGACAATTTTGCCATCTGCCTGTAAAGGAGAAGATATTGGCAGTTCTGCAGTGAGGTCCCAACTCTCTGTTTTGTAATTCAGAGTTGTACTTTGCTGTTTAGATTTGCACAAAAATCAGCTTCTTGTCATGAAGGGTGTGCAGTCTGAGAACAGGCATGCGTGTGTGTACCACGAGATCCATGGAGCATTACAGAGCAGATCAATTATGCTCACAGACCAACAGATTGTTAACTGCTACCTTTTTTTTTTCTTTTACTTTCCACACATGTGACTGACCCTTGGATAAATAGTCCTGTGACTAATCTGTGCCAGGAACATCTTGATGGACTTCCCGATCTCGTGTGCCCTGTGAACTACCTGGGCTTCCTGACTGACAAGGAAGTACAGTCCTTGTGAGATACAACACTCTGTGCTGCTGCACTTTCTTATTTCTTATTACTTGATTTTATCACGTAACATTACAAGCCCATACCCAGTATTTTTCTTAGCCTCTATTAAGGTTAAAGTCTCACTAAGTTGGTACTCATATGACCACATTGTTAAATCTGACAGGAGAGGTGTTGCTGTTGTGGGAAGGCCATCTGTCTCTTAGGGGCAGTTACAAGTAAAGTTAGGCAGCACTTTGTCTTGTTCTGCCTTCTTTTTTTTTTTTTCCTTGCAGTTGCTTATAATATTGCCAGTCATTATTTTACCTAAAATTTTCCATTCTGGAAAATTCTTGCTTCAGCATGATTAATTAATGAATGAGTTGATTGAAAAGCAGTTTTTATTAAAATGATTCATTGGTTTCTGAGAATAAGTTTTAGAAAATGACATTTCTCTGCCCTGCAATAATCTTTCCTTTTTTGTGGTATTTTTCCAAAGTCCCAAAATAGGCTGAAAAGGGAAACACTACCTGCAGCCAGCAAGGTGATTGGAGTCACTCACTGAGGGGTTTCTAGCTCTGCCACTATACACAGAGGTGACATTAGGTAGTCAGTTTCCCACCAAAGGGACCCTAGGGGACACAGGGGGAACCCAGGCTGAGCACTAGCCAAAGCTGGTGGATGATCCAGATGTTGGAAGCTTAATCTCATCACGTTAGCCTTAATCTCATCAATGTTTGTGAAGGAGCAGGTACAATGGGAAAAGTACCACAGCAGGAAATGAATAATAGTGTGTTCAGGGCATAGATTGGATAGAGAGTGGTTAATAAACACTGATAAAGCAAGAGGGAATGATGAATTTATGTAGATTGCATATTACAGTTTGTTCTGTGTGGACAGGAAACCTGTGGGGTAAAAGTAGAGCGTCTTTTTCACGTAAAGCATCATAGTGATGGGACCAGGGGGAGGAAAAGTAGGGTTATAGAAAAAAATCTAACTTATGCTCTTCCTAACCTGGCCGTTCTTGACTTTGCAAATTTAGCTGGCTCTGAGAAGAGCAAAAAGAGCAAGCTGAGGATGTGGTCTGCTTTAGGGGGCTGGGGCTCCCTCACACATAAAAAGTCAGAGTAGGTTGTAGCATCCTTGAGCAGGGGAGCACTTGCAGGGGGACATAGGGTTTGCTAAGGGAGATCTTGGTTGAGTTTCTTTCCTCTCCCAGACCATGGAAAGAACAATAGAATCAGGAAATTATAAAATGGTTTGTGTTGGAAGGCACAATTGAAGGCCATCTAGTCCAACACCGCTGCAATGAGCTCCTTCAATTAGATCAAGCTGCTCAGAGTCCCATTCAATCTGACCTTGAATGTTTCCAGGGATGGGGCATCTACCACCTCTCTGGGAAACCTCTTCCAGTGTTTTACCAGAGCTGCATCTGAGAGCTTTTTGGGGAAGGCAGAGGCACAGTAGGCTGCCATCTTTAATGCTGCCTCGGGGTGTGTCTGTGTCCCCTTCCCAAGCCCTGACAGCCTGGCCTCATGCAACCAAAGTCACCCTTGTGCAGCAGGCCCACGGGAGGCCTGCATCCTGCTGATGTCTAAAATTAATGCAGCTGGGCTGACAGATCCCTTTCCATCTTACCCCCTCGGATATCTCCCTGAGATGAGGGTGGGAAGGGATCAGCACTGAGTTTCACAGCACAGCTAGTTAACAGAATTACTGCAGTGTTACCCTTTATGGAAAATACTACATCAAGGGCTGAGTCTTCAGGGAAAATGTTAGATGAAGATGCATGTGTCAGTTCAGTCAGACAAGTTGGGGGTCAACAGGTTCTCAGACTACATGTCCCCAGGTGCCCAAGTCCTTACAGGGAGCCACTGTATCTGGGTTCTCTCTATAAAAAAGCTGGAAGAAGGCCAGGGGAATTAGTGCAGCGAAACGCTTACCAGGAAGCTGAAGATAAATATTCATGTCTGGATTTGTTTCCCATTGACTTTTTTAATTACATAAGGAAGAGATGATGTCTGTGAAAGAATTCCCCTTTTCCTCCCACAGGATATGTGGTGCTTTGATGCATGTCCTTTTCAGCAACAGGAATCCTCCTGAAGTGAGTTCCTAGAAAGTCCCTGAGGAAAAGATTTTCATATTTTCTGTGGCTCAGCCGCCAGCTCTGAAGAATGGGATGGCCGAGATTCCCCCTGTTGAGCAGTGGACTGAAGGCCTGTTCATTGTCTGTGTGACACACAGCCCTCTGCTCTGAGCTGACACAAGGGAGCCGAGGGTCCTGCTCTACCACGAGGTAGCATTCACCTTTTTGTTACTCTGTTAATAATTACTCCTGAATTTCTTGTACAATTTGTAAAAACTCTCTCTTTGGTCTGCACAAAAATATTTCAGGTGGGAGTTAATGTCAGTATTTTGGGGGACAATACTTCCCTCCTGTCTCACACATGGGCGGTTGCTTCCCTCCTCATCTTCTCTCAGGTATGTGGCACCCCACTCCCCATTCACTGCTTTGCTTGGGAGGGAATTGGCTCACATTTGTCATCGTGTTCTTCAGATGGCAGCCCTGTTTTGTGATAAGCCCAGGTTTGCACACTGACACCTGTGGCTTGCTTGTGCTTTGATGGGATGTCCACTATTTTTGGGCTTCTGTAGACAGAATCGTCTGCGTGTAACATGACACCAGCTGCAGAATTGCTGAGTCTGCCAGGTAAAATGAGCTAGAGGAACTCAGCAGCAAAGTTGTGTGGGGAGCTAGGCTGCAAGTTTGTCATAAAGAGAACTACATCCTGGACATGGTCAACAGAGCAGGGACCTGGAAAAGAGGAGATTTCCTGGGTACATTTAGGGCTCTCTTGCATGCCAGATGCAAAGAAAACCATGGAAGTGGTCCTCAAACTGAGCCAGAGACAATCCGTCCATGCTGGGAGCAAGCCCCTTCCTGGAAGGATGCTGTGTTATGTTTGCCACAGCTGCTGCCTGGGTGGTGAGGAGCCTCAGCTTCCGCGCCATGCTGGTGCCTCCTTTCCTCTGCTTCTGGCCTCGTGGAAAAACTGAATTGCCAGAACATTTTATTTGTGTTAGGCATCAAATCTTACGACCAGTGGCCAGTAACGCCACTTCCATTCCTCCCATTCTCCCTCCCTTTTTCTCTTCAGCCACCTGTTCCCACTTCTCCCCACACCGATGTTCCCACCCTACTGCAGTCTGGCAGAGCCTCAAACAGGAAAAGGGAGGTTCCCCATTTGATCAAGGCCTTCATTTTCAGCTGATATTTAGCTGCTGCAAGGCAAATTGCCTAAATCAAATTGACAGAGATTTTCAGCTTTGGCAAAACGTTCCTGCGTATTTTAATTGCTTTTAATGAGAACACTGACTGCTAAAATACTTTGTCGTGCAATTTGTGTTTGTGTGCAGGCAAATACAGGAGAGTTTCTGGTAGACATGTCTGTTTTTGTCATGCACACTGTGAAGCAGTATAATCCTGCTGGGGCCATCAAATAGGCACTAGCTTATTTTATTCTTTCACTTTTTACTATTTTAAAAAAACAGCAAGAGTAAAAAACTATTCCCTGCCTTTGAAGGACTAGCCTACTGAGTCCTCAGATAGCTGGCCAGTGGGTTCCTGTTGCCCTTCCGAACTTATCTTCCTTCCTAGCCAGCTGAAAACTGGGCAGGGTGTTCTACAGGAGAGGGAGCCTTCTCCTCCTGAGCAAGTGTTCAAAACTCGTCCCTGTGCCTCACCCCAGGAGAAGGGAGTTCTGTGGAGACCCATAGCTACGGGGGACAGGCTTTCCCTTCACCTCTTTTTCCTTCAAGATAACAAGACTCACCTCAGCCTTTCCACTACTTATGACCCCAGATGAAGCCAAAGCTCATGGGGATATCCAAGAGTGGCTGGAGCAAGGGCAGTGGTGGTGGTTCTCACAGCCCTTCACAAAGCAGAAGTGGGACTGCTGGAGGCAACAGGCTTGAGCATGCCGGCACCATGGGTTTTTCCAGAGTCTTCCTTGTCAACACAGATAAAGCTGCATGATGATCAACCAGACTTCTCAGAGCTGCTCCTGTGTCGGTTTCAACACTGTGGCTTGAGGTGGAGAGCAAAGAAAAGGCAATTGAGTCCAATGGATGGTGACAATTCAAGTCAGGAACCTCGGCTGTGTAAATATATCAATAACTGCTTTGTTTATGTTGGCCAAAGTACTTGTTTCTCTGAATTGTGGCATTCACCCAGTATTGTGCTTCTCTCAAAACAAACACCCCACTGCCTGGGCAGATATCCCATGGTACTGCCGCCATGCTCTGGGCATGCTGGCAATGTCATACCGTTGCTATGTCAACAGGCGTCTAAAGGGAACCCTTTCCTTGGCTTTGGGATGCTGTTCCCGTAAGCTTTCCTACTGGAGGTGTGCTTAGTGTGAAGGTAGACCCTGTCCCAGTCTGCATGGGATTGCTGCTTACTCAGACACTGCTGCCATGGGGCTAAGCATCCCACTGGCTTAAAACCACACCATAAATTCTGCCAATGACCATGTGGTCATCCCTATTTTCCTAGCTAACTGCCATCTAACTGGGGCAGTCAGGAGCAGCCAGGGCCTGGGTGACAGTGGCTGTATTCATTGTCCCAGCTCACTGGTCTACAGGTTTTGGAGGGCTAAAGTGAATAGCCTACAGGTTTCGGAGGGCTACAGTGAATACCCTACAGGTTTCTAGGAGGGGGACATTTGTTCTGCTCAAGCTCTACTTACGATCTTAAGAGATACAGCTGTGCTCTGTCCCACCAGCCCTGTCACACTGGAGTCCATAAGAAAAGTCCATTCCTGGACAATTAGCTTTCTGAGTCGAGTTGATTTGCCTTCCCCACCACCCCAGTGCTGGTGGGACTGGCAGTCAGAGCCTTTGGGGAGAACAGCACTTTGCATGGAGAAGTATGTTTTTAATGGCTGCAAGGGTGACAGGTCTCTTCTTGGGAGAAGCACATGCTTTGTGAACAGCAGGGACCTGAGTCCTGGAAATGTGAAAGAAACTTAGTGAATCCAAACGTCTCTCCCAGGCAGATGAGTTGTCAGATTCAGCTGGAGGCAGCAACTAGTCATTCAGGCTGCACTACCTGTGGTTATGGATCAGAGAGGGCTGAACTGGCAGCAGGATAGTGCATCTGGCCCCTGTGCTGCTGAGAGGCAGTGTTTACACTACAGTAACCTTCCTGTTTGCCACCTGACCTTTCCAGTCTCATCCCCGCTCCTTTCTGCTTGACTTTTGACTGTCCTCAGTTAATCTCTTGCCATGCCCTTTCCTTTCCCCTTTCTAGCATATTTGCTATTCAGCAGGTTCACACAGCAATAAATGATTAACCAGCAGATTTGTTGTTTCAGTCCCTTATTGGAATGCAGCAAAGATCTCCACTAATTTGTACATAAGGTGTAACAGAGAGGCAGGGCTTCTGCCACGGTGTCAAACAAGCCTTGGCCTGTGCATTAAAGGTAAGCAATAATGATAGGAAAACACTTTAAAAAAATCACATTGACTTGAGTAGGGAGCTGGCCAAGCCAAGCCTGTTGGAGACAGCTTTGTGCATATACCTTCCTCACACATAGCAGGGACATGCTGAATAGCTGAGTGAACTTCAGAGCACCGCCACTGAGACCAGCAACCACATTTCTCATCAGGGACCCACACCTTCACGCCAGCCCCACAGGAATCAGGCATGGGGAAGGGCTTGGCTTGGTTGCTCAAGGTTGGGGCTTCGGCTGACACAGCAGCCGGCTGAGCACCACTGATGCAGGAACATGAAGCAGGTGCCACGAAAGTGGGGGAAGGTCTGGCAACACAGAGAGAAGACCTTCTTTCTCCAAGGTGACCTCCCTTCCTTCAGAGGCAGCCAGAACGCAGCTGGTGGGAAGCGGAAGGCACCAAGCTGCTGGTGCCATTGCACCCCAGCAGGCGAGGAAGGGCTGGGGAGAGAGAAAACTTCCCCTTGCAGGGTGCTTTCCTCCCTCTAACAAGGCAAGCCAGCAAATGATTCAATTATATATCAAAGAACAATGAATTAAATGTTTACAAGGTGCCTTTTTAAATGCCAAGAGTTATAAACCAGTGAGTGGAAGAAAGCAGGACTCAAGATTCCCCGGTGCCCAATTCAGGCAATGCTTAACTACTAGACTGTGAGGTATTGGAAAGGCTCCAGTTCTTCTTCTGGCAGCTCTTCTCCCAAATCACAAGCACAATTTTTCTTTTGCATTCAGAGAAATAAATAAATACCATCCTCAATTATGTTCTGTGTAAGTGCCTTGAATGGAGAAGAGAAGGAAAAGGAGAGACAGCAGTTTCCCCTATCATGCCTGTCTTTCCAGGCTCTTCCAGGCACTGGCACGTACACAGGCCCTTCCCTGGTTACAGGCATAAATATAATTAGCACAGCAGGTTACACATTGCCTCCCTATTTGCCAGCATAGTTCACCTCTGTGCAGAAAGGCACAATGCCTGAGTGCCACTTACGTGGTATCACCAGCCTCAGCTGTCCCATGTCCCTGGGTCAGACTCCTGGAAGTTTGCCTTAAAGAGCACAGGCACTGAGAAAAAGGCAATCAGGGCAGGAGGATTTATTGGCCTTTCAGTCTTCAAGCCATTACCTTTCGCATTGTCAAGTCTTTCTCATCAGTATGGGTGTCTGGAAACCAGCTCTCTGTAAAAGTTAAAATTGCTGAATTACAGCAGGGCTTCTGGAGCTGGAGTTGGCAGGAAACTCACCTCCTTTCAGGGGAGCACTAGCAAGGTCCCTCCTCTGCTGCCTGTGACATTTACCTGTGGCTGCAGAGGGGAGATGGCAGCAGGAGGAGATCCCTTGGGCAGCAGTGGGCAAAGCTGTGCAGACTCATGACCTTCTTGCCTGCCTGTGTGTGTAATTCCTGAGCAGGTGGTGTAGGGTCCTGCCCCCTTACCCTTCTCTACCTGGAACAGTGAGTCAGGTCATAATACCAGCAGCTGTTTCTGGTGGGTGTGTGGGGTCCGTGCTGAAACGTGTCAGAAGATTTTTTTCCAAGGAGGTTTCATAAACCAGATGACTTTAGCAGGGACAGACAGTATGAGAGATTTAAACACCTGCACAAAAGCATGTGTTACTCAAATAATGAGGAATGATAACACAACTGAGGAGACAAAGAAAAAGAGAAAAGGAGATGAACATATGATTAGGGTCTTTGAATGACTTAGAAACCCCAACAGCTTCTTTCAGGACAGGGACTCTCCTGCTCAAGCTTGCCTGAGCAGCACCTTGAGGATTTGCTAACTGGGGACTATCATGGCTAAACAAACAGTGGAAGAGGCAAATGTGCTCTCTGTTGGGCAGGGAATTTGGTGCCCCTCTTTATTTCTTCCTCTAATCACTGGCCATGTATCAGAGGAACAGCTTGAGAAGGTTTTACTACCAGTAGAGGCAGATGATGAAAGGAGGCTATTTCTTCCCCAGACACCAAAACTCTTAGGTTACTGCAAGGGGTTGTACCTGCTCTGCTGGAGTAGTGCAGGGCTGGCATCAGCCTTGAAACTATTCAGAAATTCAGGACAGAAGAGAGGCATGAGCCTTGGAGACAGAGGGGACGGCACTGGAGTTTCTGGACGTGTCTGCTGTTTACACTGCTACTGTATTTGCTGACTGAACCTAATAACTCAGACTCTGCTCACTGGCTGACTTTGCTCTAATATCTTAGGAATGATACACAAAGAGCAGGGCAAAAAGGCTGCTGCAGATGCCTGGTGGGACCACAGTGCCAGCGTAACTCTGTGAAGGAATGGAAGCGGGGAACAAACATGGATGTGGGAGTGGGAACTTCTGCAGATTTGAAAAGTGGGCATTAGTGTGTTTTGACACTTAATATGTTTAAATCTTTAAGGACCTAGGAGTTATTTTCAAATGCTGATCAGCCTTAGAAACCTCTCCTGCTGAAAGCCCTCCGCACAATCCATTTCTGAAATGAATGTTTAGGGCTCTAAGTCACTTTGTTACCCTTGGGTATGGGTCCTCTTCCATGGTTGCTTGCCTTCTGTAGGGGAAGGAAAGACCTAAAGAAAATTCTTAAATTCCCCACATAGAGACCTCTGTTTCCTGATTTTCATCCCTAATGTAGGGATTTCACCAGTCCCCTCACAAGATGGAATGTTTATCCTCATTTCTGGGTCTCTCAGCATTAGACATGCTTCCTGATGTGCAGATTGTGGTTGTAGGAAATAATTTTTACTTATTCTGCTGCCACTGCAGCTTATTCGAAAAGCAGTCAATGGCACTAGCCCCGCAGTGGCAGATAGTAAAAGACTTTGGAACAGTTTTAGTGGCACAGCCATCCACTTGTGCTGCTCCTACCACAAACTGCAGATCTTCCCTGCCTCCCCTTCCTATACCTGGGCTAGCTGGCTTGACTTTTGCGTGTGGTGAAGCACCAAGCAAAAATAGCTGCACACCTTTGCATGGCAGAGGTTCCTTCAATCAGGATGACTCAGCAGGATAGCCACGCACTCCTATGCAATGTCCTCAAACAGACTGCCTCTTCTTTAGCCTGGGTTTGGGGTGGGACTTGGGCCTCCCAAGCAAGGTTGGTGCCAGAGAACAGCTTATCCTTAATTACATTTCCAGGATAGGATTTGACTGCGGAAGAACAAACACCAGTGAATTCAAGGTGATAGAGTCGTTTTCCAGGCAAAATAAATCAGATGACTGGGAACCTGAAACTGAGCATAAGTTCTCCACAGATAGAGATTTCATCATCTCAGAAATAGCCCTGGCAAAGCCCCAGGGGACAATGTAGCTAAGTTATTCTGTGGCTTTTATGTTCTTTCATGTGGCTCCTGGATAGCTAAAGCCTAACCACAATTACAGTAATTTTATTTTAGGGAATCACACAATGGCATGGCCATCTACTCAGACATTTGGGTGGCCCCTAAGAGGGATATATTGGTGGCATTGTCGGTCTTTGGCATTGCAGGATGGCATGTTCCTTGCAGAACTATGGAGTGCAAAGACAATACTTTTTTAAAAATTCTTATATTCAAACCTCTGGCTTCTTTTATTCTCAATAAACTTTCTATATTCATTATTTCTATCCTTTCATAGGTGCTGGGGCAGTGCTTCAATGCCCTAGAGGCTAGAGAGCATTTGGGATGCAGAGGCATTTGTTAAAAGCCTATCTGGAGGGTGTTTGGGTTCCTGGTAGAAAGCGGGAAGTGTCTGGGAGTTCGTTTTTCGGAATTGCTCTCCATTGGCGCCAGTCTGCCTGTTTGCAACATTTCACCCAGTTTTGCAAATCTGACAGCCCTCTGGCCAGCGTTACATGTTCTGCCACAAAGTTTTGCGAAACATCCTCTGTCTCTTATCGAAACAACAGGGTAGAGTTCTGCTTGTGGTAAAAGTTCACAACACTGAAGCAGCCAAAAAAAAAAATTTTTGGGGACAGATCAGCACCTAATTTCGGAGTGAAGCTGCGCTAGTTTGTGCCACCTGAGGATACTGTGGTGTGATAGTAAGGCCATTCCACAGACCACTGTGGGCCACTAACTTCAGGGCTAACTTTAAGGGGCTATGCCCGCTCAGAACACTGATGAACGGAAGATCTGATATGTCCTGTCTGTCTTGTTGTGTACATCAGGGCGCTGCAGCCTTCCTAATGACTAGTCAGCTCTCAATGGCTCATCCTGAGCATTCCTGCTCCAGACCTCCCTGGTTTTTTTAACCAGCTCTCAACTTGCCAGACCAAATTCTTCAGTATGTGTTTGCCTACATTGGCAGACATTCTCTTAGGCACTGGTTAGGACATTGACATAGATGTGAGCATGGCAAGCCCTAAACACCCATGTCCCACTTTCTCTTTAGCCTTGACCTTAGTGTGATCTGAGTTTCACTTGCAGTAGGTGGCACGGTGAGAGGTGAAGAAAGGAGAAGACAATGGAGGTGAAGCTGGGCTGTTATTCATAGGGACAGATCACATGTGAGTTAGGCACCATCAGACAAATTCTGCCTTTGAGACCACTGTGCCAACTCCTTTATCATCCAACTATTCTGACCTTCCTGATTTACCCCCTACCCCTCTCATTCCCCATGCTATGATTTATATCCTTGCTCCATTGTGTCTATCTGTTCTTTGGGACAGGTTTGTACAGGTGATGCAGAGTTTATTGCAACTAGGCCTTAATCTTCACCTCGTGTTTGCAAATTCCTCATGAAAAATAATAACAAGCATGCTAAGAAACTTCACAGCACTTGTGAGGGTAGATATGTTCTTGCAGTATATAAACGTGCCCTAGAGAGGAGGGTGGTGCTTATGGAAGAAGTCATGCTCTGCATTGTCAGGTTCCTCACTGACACCCGTCGTCCATTGCACGGCTTGCCTGAGGTTCTCCAGTGTTCCCAGAAGACAGAGAGCCTCCTTAGAACTCCTACACCACACCCGCTCCTCCTTGAACCAACCTCTAAAGAAATGTCAGACCATAATTAGACAAGGAAGCTTGGGAACCCTAAAGGTTTTGGGCTTACCCAGCCACGGCTCATGTTTGCAGTGCATGAGCATGCCCTTGATGCCCTTGGGCAGAGGAAGGCTGGGTCCACCAGAGCAATCCCGTTCCTGATAACTGGTTTCTGCTTTCCCACAGACCTGAAGCATTTGTGCAGCGGAACAGGTGATGTTTTCCTCCTTGGCTAGATCTAGAAGTCTATCTTCAGCAAAGCCAAATACTTCTAATGAGCAAGAGAAACATGGACTGCTTTTTTTCTAGAAAACCCATCTGCTTTCTCAGTGGCTGGAGCTGCTGGTTTTCCTTGGCCTTTGTATGGAGTGCTTCAGAGAGGTTTGTGGACAGGGTACATCAGACAGAACTCTCCTGCAGAGGTGTTCTCAGAGGCCCCCTGTGGTGTGTTGGGACTTTGAGATGGACCTGCGTTCTGTATTAAACTCATGAAAGGGACACAGAGGACTTAAATAGCATTTATTCAATTTCTTTGTGGTTTTCTTTTTTTTTCCCCTTGAAATAAAGCCCTTTTCTCTTTTGTTTTATTGGAAGCACAACCACAGCAGAGTGTCCAAAATCAGGCAGGGCCGTGCTTGGCAGGAGCCCAATGGGAAGCAGCGTGCAGTCCAGCAGGGTTGCACCTCGGGTACATTCTGTGGTTCTCCATCCTCCACTCCAACTATTTCATGACTCACATTTACCAGGTACCAAATGACTCTCAGACCCTCCTGGCTAACTCTGCCTCTCTCTGTCATGCCAGCTGCCATGAGATAGGTGTAGGTCTAATTCCGGCCCTGAACCATGTGCTAATAGGCCACACCAGGTCACCATCCCCTCAAGCTTCTTTGAACACAAGAAATTTCCACTGAGCAGAATTCACTGAAGTGGTTTCCCTCTCTGCAGGGCCACAGGAGGTGCCAAGCTACCATAAAAGAGTGCCTGAGGTAGTGCTCATAACCACACTGTACTCAGAGGATCCTGATCTGAATGAGATCAGTCCCTCTCACACTGGGCTTTAGATATATGAAACATTATACATATATATAATGTTATGTATTTTATATATTATTTCTGTGTATATATTATATGTGTTTAATAAAATACAATAAATATTTATATTTGTTTTTATATGTATTAGATATAGATATATAAATATATAAAAGACAATCCTTGACATCTGTGTGAACAGCTGTTGGGAAATCTTTTGACTCCTAAATAGCATACTTCTTCTGAAATATCTAGTTGTATTTAGTAGGGAAACGCAGAGCATTTATGCAGTGTCTATCTACATCCCATCCCTCCCCTGCTCCATGGAGAAATGTTTGAGGTTCCTCTCCTGCACCATTTCTGCACCTCGGTCTTTCCAAGTGATTTGGTGACAAAAAGCTGTCTGTGGGAGAGGGAAGCAGCTCTGCTAGGACGTTGTGCATTTGTCTAATGATGAGGTACCACTCCTCTCCTGCTGCAAGAGGAGATGAAAGCATGCACTCATCCAACATGATCATCCCTTGAAAACTCAGTTTGTGTCAAATAGCAAACATCAGAGCAATCCAGCATGGGCAAGGCCTCCAAAAAGATGATAGATGGCATTTTTTTGCCATGCAAACAACAAGAAAACAAGCAGCCAAAAGCCTAATCTCTGCTGAATCATTGATGGCTGTCATTCAGGCTTAACATGGTGTCTGGATCAAGGCAAGCTGGCTCTTCAGAGCGGGTATGGGAGCTGTCTCTGTCAGCACAGTGGATGGCCCGCTAGCTCCGTACCTCTAATTCCGATGGTGAGCACAATGCAGCTGAATAAGGTTCTGCAGGGCATCAGCAAGGGGATGGAGGGATGGATGCAAAAGTTGTGTTTGTTCTTGAAAGTGGAGTTGAGGTCAGGGAGTGCAAACAGAGAGCCTTGCAGTGATTTGATTCTGTGGACACTGGATGGAAAGCCCTTCCTCCTTTTACGAATGTTCCTGAAGAACTTACAGCTGGAGCAGGATGCAAGACCCTGGAGCTCCAGCGCTTTTGTGCAATGAGTGAGATGGAGCTGTGAGGTTCCTGCTGTGATGAATTAGCACCAAGTAGCTAGCTGCTGTTCTGGGAAATCATTCAGATGTACTGAGGTGTAAACAATCTCTTCCTGAAGGAGGAGCCAGGAAAGAAGCTAGGTGTCTAGTCTTGTTCTTCCCTTGGAATTAGGACTGGCCCATATAGGGATATGAAAGCCAGCTGAGAGTGGCTCAATTGAGATAAGGCTTTAGTGAGGCTTATTGGAAAGGCAAGCATTAGAGGGACACAGCAAGCACTGTCTGCTGTGGGTACCTGTCTCCCTCCTGCAGATATAGGTGTATTTATTTAGATTTCTTAATATCCACTGCTGTAGGAAAAGCAACCCAGCCTGAATGCTCAGTCATCGCCTCCTGCAGGGAAAGGCTACATGCAAGAGAAATCTGGAGTGAGCTCTGGCTGCCAAGGAAAGATGAAAGGATTTCAGGAAGAGAGGTTGTGAAAACAAGTAGTACTGGAGAGCTTATCCATGCATAAATGAGATGGAGCCTGAAGTGACGGAGAGTCCCCATTGCTTCTTTAAAAACATAAGGGCAAAACAAAAAGATTGGCTGAACAGGGTGTAAGGCAGGAAACAAGATCTTTTAAAACTGTTAGCAGTCAGGAAGGGAAGGAAAAATCTGTATGTGTGCAAATCAACTTTGGTTTGATGCCCACCCCAATGTCCTGCTGCAGAGGGATAAGCTTACAACCCTCCCCCAAAAAAAGAAATGGAGCATGCTCCCAGCTCTCTGGGTCCATGCCAAACCGTGAAGTTCACTTTCAAAGGCAAAGCTGACGCGGAGACATTTGACAGGACTCATGCTTCTAAATCACGTGGATGCTTTTGTAAACATTACTTCTGGGTGTACTTAATATCTCCACTATTAATCAGGTTGCGGGGAGTTAAAAGCCCATTAATGGCATTAACAAATGCTATTTAACTGGGCTGAATTGCAAATGCAAGTTTAGACAGAGAACAAATACAATGTGACTTTGGAGGAGCAGAAAGCCAGCCAAAAAAACCCACATTTCATCTTGAAAAAAAAACCCACAAAACAAACAGCAGTGAATCAACCCGAAACACACAGACTGTGAGAAGGGAGGAAAAGCCTCGGCAGATGTGATATTGAAAGAACTTGTGAGTATGTTGGTTAAAGCCAGATGTAAGGCTCAACAAATGGAAGGTGGTAGGTGGGCCAATACATGAAGCAGACTCGATAAGATCTTGGCATGCAGTGTGACCTAAGGACGCTCAGTGGAGTTTGGTCTTGCTGGCACAAAGAGCTCTCAAAACAGGACCGGGAAGTTATCTTTCTGTGAAATCAGTGGTCTGCCAAACGAGGGAGGTGGTGATAACCTGGATGGTCTTCAAAGCAAAGCAATAGCAAGGACTGAGGGTTTGGAGAAATCATCCAAGCCTTTTTGGGTTTTTGAAGAGTGCGATGGGAGAATGACTCAAACGTGCTCGGTTTGGTTGGCTGTGTTTGTAGGGGCGTGTTAATACCTGTTCATACTTACTCTTTCTGAGCAGTCAGGACAATGAGTCTTTAATGCTGTGCTTGCTTGTATGTAAAATTATAAAAAGGGCAGGAAATTGGTTAAGGGAAAATGTAACCTGAATATTGTGGGGAAATATTAAATAGTGAAATGCACAAAAATATGAATATCTCTCCAGACTCTTTGCCTCAGGCTTTCAAAAGCAGACAATAAAATTTATCCTATGAAGTCCAGTTCTATACTCTGTTGCAGAGCACAAATACCTAATAAAGTAATTATTTTCTAAATGTGCTGTGTAATATTTGACCTAGATTGGCACCTATTTTTATATTGTCTGTGCTTATTACATTTTAATAATTACATTAAAAAACACTAAGGTTGGAAACATGAATTGCTCAGAAATAAGACATTAAAATCGTGATAGTTCTTCATTTTTCAATTTAAACTTCTATATGCATCTGCATTTTGTCACAGGCACAGGATTATCACTGTATAGGACAGATCATCACTGTGCTCACTGGGTAACTGCTCAGAATTTCTTCTTACCCTCATCACTTGACCCCAGGCCTTATTTACTAAACACCACTTAAGCTCTGCCTAGAACACAAACTGATTACATTTCCTCATGGGCTTTCCTGTGACACTTTCACTCTAAATCTGAGCAGTTCAGAAACATGAACAGATTTCGCCTTACCACAGCCCTTATGAAAAGAGGAAGGAGTTAGTAGCACTTCTATTTTACCAAAGTGGAACTAAGATAAAGACATTAGAGCTGTGACCACTGACTCTTGCTGTTAACTTTACAGCTACACAAGCTTGCTATTTTTTCTTCTGGCTGTATGTGCTGTATATGTTTGGATGTTGGCGTGTTACTTAATTTTGCAGAGAATTTACCCTCCACGTGACTCTTGTGAAAGACAAAATTGCAGATGTATAACAAAACCAATTGTTTTCGGTAAATATGAGAGCTGGGCACCTACTGAGAGAAAAGAACAGGAACAAGATAAATACAAAGTTTTGCAAGGACCAGGGCAGAGAGCAGGGAGGGAGAATGGTGTATAGACAAGAACATCTGCTATTGTGGAAGGCTTCTGAATAAACAAAATGAACACTTGAGGACCATTTTGGGCAGGACATGGAGCTGAGATGTCAGAAAAAAGGCGAGCTAAGTAGTGCCTAGAATATCCTTGTTAGCAGATTTTGATACCAAAGCCACCCAAAGGGAATCTCTGGCAAACATATGATGGCCTGCTATGAATGATTTCTAGGGGCAAAACACATCTTTGGCTGAAGAGTGGGAGTACAGGGCAGGGAATTTCTAAGAGTGGTCGGGATTTCTTGAATCTGTAATGCCAGGAACTCTCATAATTTCATGTTGAAGACACAGCTCCCAGCAACTTTGCTTGCAATGCAGAAGGCTCGGCACTTTTGCCAGTCTGGCCCCAGGTGTCCGCAGCTTGGCAAAAAAAATGGGAGGTAGTGGCCAACTTAGAAAATGCTTATTTAAGTGACTTGCCAGTAGCACACAAGGGCTCAGTCCTAGGAGCAGGGCTAGGCAGTGTTCAGTTGCATTAATGATCAGATCATCTCTTCTCCCCCTCCAATCCCCTTCCTCATTTCCTACACTCCCCTCCATCTTGGCAATAAAACATGCAGGGGTCCTGTGGGAAAAACCCAACAAAACACCGTGTGATCATATAATTAAAAGCTGTACTATAACACACAGGCACAAAGGAGATGAATTAATGCTTTATGGAAAGCCTCCAGATTAGCTTTTCCTCACTCTACTGTGCAGTCATATTGTTCCTTTAACAGAGCTCTCCATGTGCTATAGCACAGACTTATGGGGGGAGCCACAGCAAAGTTTCAGAGCTTCCTTTCTTACCCCTCAGAGAGAGAGTGGTGTGTAGATGGGCTGATCCTGGCACAGGTCACCAGGGACCAGGGAGCTGGAGATCTGCAGCCCTTTGCCACCTGAGGTGATGGGAGAGCAGCAGCCCACCAGCCCTGCAGGTCGCAGGGACAGGAGCACGCTGACCCTGGTGTTGGAGCCTGGGCTGCCATGGGACTGTACAGACACAGACTGCACAAAGCTGAAATTTATGGTTTTAACACTTCTGCTACATCACTTAGATCCTGAATGATGCACCCCTGCATACTGTGGTATTCCTGACCTCTGTCTTGCTTCTCTCACTCATACCACATCTCCTTTCGGCTCTGGCTGGTGATTCATGTGATCATCACCTCATGTGATTTTTTTCATTCCTACTCCCCAGCTTCTTCCAGTTTATGTCTCAATTTACCTTTGCCTTTGAAAGCAGGGTGGGTACAGTCCTCTCACAACCAGAGATCTCAGCAGCAGTGGTGGCAGAGGCAACCCTGTTTGATTGTTTTGCCCCCATATAGGGACCTACACCAACTGCACCTAGAGAGGAGCCAGAAAAGATGAAGCACAAACCCGTAAGAGATATCTGAGAAACCTTCAGAGAAAACAAGTGCTTGACTTTTCTCTTTTTCAGACAAAATGCAAATGTTGGCTTTTCTGAGGCTTATAAGGTGGCCAAACAGGAAGATTTTTTATGGGGTTTCTGAGAGAACATCCTTGACACCAACAGCAGCCTCTGCTTGGGTGCCCACTCTGAGACATGGGAGTCACAAACCAGTATGAATGTTTCACCATGAGGGAAACAATGCATTTTTCTTCTCCTTGTTCTCAGAAACAGCCATGCCACTTAAGCAGAAATGAGAAAACAAATGAACAAAACAAATTCAGCTTGAGGCAGGCGCCCAGTATGGGGAATTGCAGGCCAGATGGTTAGTGTGACAAAGTTAGAAGCAACTGAAAATAGCCTTTCAATAAGAAGTGTTAGGCAACTTCAGGATTAGGTGGTACCACCTCAACTGAACCCCCTTCCTCTTTTTAAAGAGGACTTTTCTAAAGTCAGCACACCAGCAAATTTGCTGAAGAAGCACAATGATGGCACGAGAAAGGCCGTGCTGTTGCTGGTGCTGTTACATCATCAATGTGCCAGAGGACAGCAAAACCTTTCTACCACTTGTCCTGCTGCTGGGTCCTGTTCCCTTCTCCTCCTCTTGGCCCTGTTCCCTGGACCCACTCTCTTCTCACCCATCCTGCAGCTAGTCCCTTGGTGCCTGTCTCTTTCCCCTTGTGGCAGATGCCCACTCAGCCTTCTGAGCCTTCTCCTCTTTGCCCATCCCACTGCTGGCTCTGCTGGCACCAGCTTGGAGTCCAGAAAAGCTCCTTACCTTGGCTCCCTGCCTCCCTTCCTCTCCCCTCTGCTGTCAATTCGCCTCACTGGTCTTTTGGAAAAATCTCTGTCTTCCTAATCTACTGTAAAACAAAAGGGAGGGAGCCAAAATCTCAGCTCCTGATGATTGCTGCTGTTCTGTTGACTTTCTCCAGAGCCAAGGCTGTGTTACGCTGCTTCACATCACCGAAGGATGAGCCGTGCTTTTGTCAGTGGACAGGTGCCAACTTGCTTCAGCAGAGAATTTGTCTTGTTGGCTTAGGTTTCAGTGTGGCTGGACTGATTGGTGTTGGAGGATGAGCTGACCCCTGACTCCAAATGAATGCAGAAATAGCTAGACACAGCTATGCATGCCCTCCTCATCCGCTTCACCTGCTTTCTGCTTCTTGCATTGCAGAAGCACATGCACATACAGAGACTAAGCCTGTACAGGCGTTTTCAGTTGTTCTGTGCACTGAGGCTGGCTCTCTTTAGTTCTTGGAGGATTCCCCTGTTCTCAGGAGATGCAGTGCACGATGCCTTTACATTGTTTGCATGAGTTGTTCCTGCTTGTTCCACATCATCAGGTTATGTACTGACAAGTGGAGCATATGCTCTCAACAGCATGTCTGCTGTGACTAAATCATATCCTGGGTCATCAACTCAAGGCTTGCAGAGTGCTCTTCCAGTTCCAGAGGGAACTGTTGTCTGCTTGCATCGTTTACAACCCTTGGGAGACTTGGGCAAATCAGGACAACTATGTGCAAGACCCAGCATTGTTTTCTTAAGCGGCACAAGCGTTTGCTTTCTTATCTCCATTGCTCTCTGCAGGCACTACAGGCATCTACTCAGTTGTGCAACATCTTGGGTGAAGTCACTAATTGAAGCATCTGTGCAGAACTTGGTTGCTTTTAACTGGACCCTAAAAATGCAGCCTAAATTGATATCAGTACATACTACAAGTGGTTAAACTTCCTGTGTTGTCACTGCCTTGGCAGCGTTTGGGAAGTCATTTCACACCGGTTGTGGAAATCTTGCCATGAACTTAAAACTCAACATGTGTGAGAGACAGATCTTCAACTGTATCATTTTAAGGTCAGCATCTGTAACAATTGGGACATTTTTTTCCTTCTCTCTTTCTTTCTTCTTTTTTTTTTTTTTTAATTTAGCTGAAATTTTATTTTGTTTAATTGAAACCTTTCCCCACTTGCAAGTTCAGCAAGCACATGCTGAAACAATTGCTGATGTTCAGTGACAGTTCTGTCCTAGACAATTATATCATCAGTAGACAGTTACATTTTTAGTTTGTAGCATCTGTGCACTGAAATGTTTTGGAACCTGCCCAATAAATATATCGAAGTTGCTCAACCCTGGGCTTTCCATGCCAAAGGAGATCTGAAAAACCTTATCTGTCTATCTAATTTTCTCAAGAATTTGGCTTCCATCGAGCAAAAATTTCAGTCCAAGTGGAAATTTTCTCTTTGCATGTTCCTGTTCCAGAGGCCATTTAAGGCTGAATCAACTATGCTGTCCTCCATAATTAGAAAGGAGCAAGCTTGCTTGCATCTCCTTCTGTTTTGCAAATACTGCCACTTACTGTCATGCAGTATCCCCAGGCCTTCCACTGCAAGGCTGGAAGAATGTTTCGGATTGTCCAGATCCAATTTTCCATGACATCTTCATCTTCACTTGGATTCCAGAAGTGCTTTGCCATGACTAGAGGTTTCACTCTCCCAGACACTGTCCAAAAGTGTAATGAGAGACCATCTCGACTCCCATTACATTACAGATCACAAAGAGAAATTAATCATTGCTGTTTCTGTTTCTGTAGAAAGAGCAAGCATCGGCTCACTGTGTCCTAAGTCATCCTGTAACCATTTTTGGACCCTGTTTCATTGAGCTTACTTTACCAGAAAACCATTATTTCCTTCTTTGAGTCAATCAGAATCAGCTTTTCATGGCTCAGAGATGTCACAAAGGTCATCCACTCCTTTTATTTTCCTTTCTTTCTTCCTTTGTCTCACATTCTCTCTCTCTCTCTCTTTTTCCCCCACCTCCCCCTCCTTCTCTCATTAGAAGGCAGAGCATGACTCTGGACATCACGCCCACTTCACCGGTGGATCCTCTGTTTTCTACTTGCAGCTCAATGCACAGCTTGTAATCATTACAAAACGATGGGGTATCTTCTGAGTGATTGTTAGAGGGAATTACATTCTGGCAGCCTGTGAAGGCATGTGGATGCTCTGATATTTGATATTCTTTTACTTTCTGTCTGCTATGGCTATTTCCCTTCTGTTTGCAGGGCATTTCTTTCTTCACAACTGCTCGTGCCTATAACCTACAGAGTTCCCAGTCTGAGATTATCACTTGTAGTTGTTGAAACTCCTGTTGGAAGCTGATGGACTTTTTGCAAACTGACAGTTCTGTCACTACAAACAACATTTGAGCCAAAACTTTGTCCCGTGTAACCTCCATATCTCAAAGTGAACTCCTTGTTCATTTTTTCTTCTTTTGTTTCACTAGCTTATGAGGTGAGATTCCCAACTGATGTAAGTAAGTATATATTCACCAAAGTCAGAGGATGTGTATTGATTTATACCATCCAAAAGCCTAATACAAGGCCTTCAGGGAAGGAATCTGTCACATATTAAACTCAAAACACAGGCTTTTTAAGTGTGTGAAATTCCTCTTTGTTTCTTTTTATGTGTGTTTTATATTCCATCATCCCTCTCCTCTCCTCTCCTCTCCAGAAAAAGCAAAAACAGAAGGCTGAAAAAGTGCTGCTGTGTCTCATTTCCCCTCCTAAACTGTGCAATTTGCTGATTTAATCACCAAACCTTCCCAAGTTTCAGAACCTCTGTTGGATCTTCCTGGCATGGTTATGCCAGCCTAATGATGGCTATTTAACTTTTATGGTTTTTTGCTCCATACCATTGAGCAGGCTGATCGAATACTGAAAAACAGTTTTTCACTCTGTGACACTGTGCAGAGGAACTTAATTTACAATGAAAAACTGATTTGGGGGTGACTCATGTGTGAAGACAGATAATCAAAATACTACCCAGCACGGAAATGATCTGTCACCCTCAGCTGAGGCTCTTCTAGTGCCTCCTGCATGCAGCAAGCTGAGGAGGAGGAAGGATACACTGGTGTTAAAGGCAACACAGAAGAGCTCATAATGCCTCCTACCACTACCTATTTACCATTCTCTGAATCAACATCCCCCTTCCTTGGCTCCAAATTAAGCCACAACTTTAAATTCAGAATGTTTAAAGAAACAAGGGAGGAGAGTAAGTGTCTGGGCCATTCTTCAGAAGCCCCGTGTAAACACTGGGTGACCCATTCCTTGTTCTTTTCCTAACCTGGCTGAACTCTGGAAGCAAGCAATAAACAGCCAAGGTTAATTAAATCCATTTCTAAGTTTAACACCCCAGCTCCCCACCCTGTCCTAACCATACTTTGGGGTCTGTGTGTTTTGGGCAAATATAACCTGGTTTGAATTTCAAAACATTATTTCAAGCTTCCTTTAGAGACAAAGAAAACTGATTCCTATATGCCAAATGAGTCATTAAGAAAGGGAACCTAATTAGGGTTGCAGCAGCAGCTAATTTCACCACCGAAAAGAAATTTTGTGCACTAGAGAATGAAGTGCTAGTTCCGGGCAGCAGCACCAGACACTCAGTGTAATTATAATTTATATGGTCCTCACTGCTGTAGCAGTTAAGTGCTTGACAAGAACCAAGGGATTTACTCTGAGGTAGGGAAAAGTTTTCTTCTCTTTTACAGCCAGGGAATCGGAGATGAAATGACCTGCCCCACGCTATTCAGTGGATTTGGCCAAGCTGAACTCAGGTGTCCCCAAGTGTCTCTTTAATGCCTTCAGCAGGAGTTTCAGACTCTTCTTTTTCTCTTGCCTCTGCCCTGCCTGTAGCCCTGAGAAATTTGGATCCTGCTTTTAAGTAGGGTAGTGAAGGGAAGGAGCAGCCTTCCCCTCTGCAGCAGGGCCATGTGTCCCGAGTTCAAACCACAGATTATTTGAGTAACAAAATTCCCAACAAGACGCAGAAAAATATTTCCCAGACTTCAGAAGGTGAAGGGCTCAGCTTCCAGTTCTCCAAGGACACCAGGCTGATTTAGCTGTATCACACCCCTTTTCTGGAGAACTCACATCTGACCCTTACTTGTCACCATTCCGATGCATCACCAGGATGCCAGGTACCCAAGTAGGGGTAGATTTGAGTACACTGGACTTACAGAACTATGCCATGGGCTGCCCTGTCTCCTTTTTTGGCTCTCCAAGAATTGTGCAAGTCAAAGTTTCTCTACAGGCCTAAGAGAACATAATTTCTTGCAACAAGAAAAAGGAGCAGCATAGAGCTGGGTTATCATTGGGAGTGGTTTAGAAATGTTTCTTTGCTTTAATGAAACCTGTTCTTTAGGAAAGCAAAACACAGCTTGCAAGCCTACAAAAGAAAGTACTTTTTTCTGAAACTGAGACACTTGGTGTCTACACTGAGGTGGCAGTACTGGCCAGAATTCCTTTGAGGCTGCCAAAGGCTGGAGAGAGTGCCCCTGCCCCTGAAGTACATTTTGAGTCAAGTGGAAAGGGGGAAAAGATCCACAGCTCAGCAGTGGGGCTAAAGCACCACCGAATCCAGCCTCTGGGCTGGTGTGGGAGGGCTGGGAGCCTTGCAGCAGGGCTGGGGGCTCATGTCCAGCAGCTCAGGTCTCGCTGGGAAACGTGTGACATGCGACCTTGACACTGAGGCTCCTATCGGCCAAGGAGCTCAGTGCTGCCTGGGGCTTTTGTCTGGGCCCCAAATCCTCATCCTGTCTTGGGGGCTTTGTTCAGTCCTGGAGGCCAGCCTAGAGCAGCTATGTACGATTTCACTTTTGCTGTCAGAGGATATCTGTGTTGCAGGAAGCTCTTACAATAACTCTGTAAACATGAATGAACATGTTTCCCTGATAACGTCAAGTGAAAAATCCCTTATTTTTCTCTTCTTTAATGAGCAATTCTTGCCCTTCAATGTCTCTGACCTGAAACATATGTTTTTACTATTGGGTGACAGTGCTGTAATCCCATTCTTATACTTGATTTATGAAGGCAGGGCCTGGAGCTGTGTAGGGTCGAGGCCCCGTTACGCTAGACCCTGTATGGGCTCTTAATGAGGGAGAGAGTCTGTACCTACAAGAGGATGGACAAGAGGTGGGAGGGAAAAAGAAGGCATGGTGGCTATACCTGGAAGGGAGCTGATGTCTCCTGAATCCTGGAGTAGCAGCCCAGCTGCCGACATTGTTTCCCCTATAAATATTCCAGAATTTCCATCAGCTTTGGTGTGGCTCTAGCTCTGGCGCCAGAAGATCCCAGTATTCTGCAGTTGTTTCACCTCATGGGTCAGGCAGCAGTTACAGGATGCACAAACACAATAGTGGATTTAAGTGACACATCTGAACTTGATTATGGTTTCCTAGGGGGAAAGAACCATGTCTTCCACTGTGCTTCAGGCATCATTCAGGGGATACTTTTTTCCAGCTCCTCAGGTTGGGAGTGCCTGTGTGAATATAACCACAGTGACGCACAGAACCAAAGGATGGATGGGTCCAGCAATTAAATAGAAAAATGTCCTTAAATAAATAAACAGGCCTTATTAAAGACCTCAGGACAGCTGCTGATGAGCTCTGCACGGAGCCCCACAGATTAAGACTGTCTACTTCTTACATCTCTCACATGGACAGGAAACTGGAGCAGATGACAGAGCACAGAGCACATATAATGGGATCTTCCTCCTCTCCAAGAGGAACAACACAACAAGCAAATGGACCATCCAGCATTGGCTGCAGCTCATCTGCAGTCTGTGTGTGCAGCAATGTGTGGACCTTGTAATGACTCCTGCTTGAGGGGTGGCTTCTGCAAAGCGTTTCAGTGGACATGAGAGCAGCCATGCTGAGCACGGGTGGAGAGCAGCACCCCAGCTGCCTCCTGCCACATGGGAGCTGTCACAATGTTGGCCTGCAAGTAATTCTTGATAAGCTGTGGGGACTGCGGTGCAAGGAAGGAGATAGGGCTAATTGCCCACCCCCAAACAAAAGCTGGAGATTGCTGTCTTTCCCCTTCCAAGAGCAAGCTTAACCCCCACCCAATCCCCTTGGAAAATCTTCCCTGTGCTGTCTGTAACATACCGATCTGCAGCAGAATACAGATGACCCATGCCAGTCTTCCCCCTGACCAACCTCCTTCATATATCTGTGTCTAGAGGGCAGAGGGAGGAAGAAAGAACAAGTACTCTTTTACTCTACGGTGTGCACATGTGTTTTCTGCTCTCTTACTTATTCTAAACTCTCCCACTTCACTCCTTTACCATGTCCTTAATAATTCCAATAAATGTCAGGTCCAGTCTCACATAATGAAATATATATACACCTATTAAATGAACAAAGTGGAAAAATGGCCCGCTCTGACTGCCTGCCTTGGATCTGAGCTGCAATACCTGTTTTTTTTCCATGCAATCAGATTACTTTTACCAGGTCCCTAGGAAATTTCCAATAACACAAACAAACTTAAAAAATCCTATGAGATCTCCAGTCCACTTTGAAGAGGAACCCTGAAATGTTATTCAATCCTTGGAGCCATTTGTTTCACATGTGATCCCAAACACTAACTAAAGGCAACATAATATGATAGGTATTTACAACATATCCATTATCTTATCAGAGCTTCAGGTACAGCTGTAAATAGCCTGTTCCAGCTGGGCAGTCTGCTGAGTTAAATGGGTTCTACTTTTAAAAGCAGGAACTGGAAAACATGTCCCATTTAATATGAGATTCACTTGCACCCAAGTGATGGAAACTCAAACAGCAGATCTCAGCTGCAGAGGAGGTCCATATTCCATGAAAAGCCTCTCCCTCTATCTGATGCAAAAGGCTGGGCTCATAATCATCATGCCGCTCATCTGGGTGCTTTGTTGACAGAGCCCTGTTAGCAGCTCACCAAGCATTTGGAATTGCTGCTCCCTGGATGGAAGGCAATTTTGCACAGTCAGCCAAAGACAAAAGGAAATGTAAGGCTGAGGGTGGAAAGAAAAGAGACCACATTGGAAGTTGTGAGAGGAAAGGGAGGGGGCAGAGAGCTGGTGGCTGGAGGAAAGGGGAAAATATGAAAAACAAGACCAGAGAAAGTGCAATTGTTAGGGAAAATCTTTTCCACTGCTTCTCTGGCTGCAACCAGCCTGAACAGGATATAGTGTTTACTCTTTGCATGCTGCCACACACTGTGTACCTGGTGAGAATGGCTGGTCTTCCACTACAGGACCTCTGGCAGAAACCTGATTCGTGTCAGAAGGAAGCAAATCTGTTAAATCCCGGTTTGGTCCATAGGCTTTTGAAACTCTTTTTAAGAGCCTGGTGAAGAGTCAGAATTGAGTTGCATTGAGTCTGAGATTATGTAGAAAGAAATGGTATTTCAAAGAAACAGAAGTAAGGAAGTTTTATCTCTGAGGCATGAGAAATCAGCAGCCAATTCCATCATGACAGAGAGATTACTCTCTGGCCCTTCAGAAACATCTCAGAGGCAACTGTACAAGAGACCTACTGTCAGGAGATGCTGCTGACCATTTTTATCGGCTTGCTGGCTAAAACTGAACCTTGCTCATTAATGGTTGGTTGGCAGCTGATCAAAGAGTGAGTGACTTGTGGTGACTGACCACAAGAGGAGGTTACTGCTGGAAGTGGACTTAATTTAACAATTTGCACCAGAGATTTGGGAATTTAGTGAAACCAGCACTTGGAAGTGTTAACAAGCAGTGAGCCAGTGGTAGTGAATCTACTTAAAGATGCATACCAGGGCACAAAAACCAGTGCCAAAGTAAACAGAAAGCAGAGAACAGATTGGTTTGCAATAAACGTGGAAGCAATTGCAATGGAAAACAATGAGTCCGACAAAGGAGATTTAGTTACAAACCCTCAATAAAAGCATCCCATCTAACAAAAGTATGCTGCTTTTGGCAAACAACAAAGATGTCCAAAACCAAAGTGCATTGCTGCACACATGGCTGAGGGGACAAAGACTTCAAACTCATCAATTTGATGGTGAGACAAAACCTGTAGTTCTTCAGGTACCCAGCCTGGCAGGAGGAGAGGCTGCTTTGTGATATTAGAGTGGAACAGATGCTCTCGAATTCTGAAATACTGTCAGTACCAGAGAAGACTTTCTACTTTTATAATTAAGACAAAATGGTAACAAACTCAAATGTGATCACACAGGACACAAAGGGTCTATGTTGCCAAGCTGCATTGAGTGTTTACAGAAGGGCAAATGCTAATCAGGACACAGAGAGTGGAGAAAGCCCAAGTCACATGAGTATCTGTAACTTCACACTTAACTGATGCAGCATCTCCTTTTAAAGAGCTGGTGGGTGGCCTTTAATGCTCTGAGATGGATTAAAAACAACATACTCATTGATGGGAATACACAAGTGACTGACACTGTGTACAAGAATTACCCACCAAGGACAGAGAGAGATGGTAAAAATTACCTTAATTTTGAGTATTTGCTGAGGGAATGGATAGCATTCACTATGCCTTGGCAAAGAGACACCTGCAAAAAACAAATCAAACATTTCCTCCTCCGTTTGAGATAGTGAGGGTAGTGCCAGAATTTCATGGTGGGTTGAAAATGGCCCATAGCTGGATGTGGTGGTCTAATGCCTAGCAAGTAGCTGAGGAAAGGGAATGACAGAGACCTCCATGAGAAACACAAGCAGAGCTGCTCATCAGGAGGAGTGAGCCTCTCACAACGTAAGATTACTGTGCAAAGGGAGGAAATAAAGATTTTTCTGGAAAGGGAAATGGGTCATCTCTGAAATGCAGGCATGTGGGAAGAAGTCATTTTAGGAGCTCAGGTACCATAGGAGGTGACCTCCTGCCATTAATTTTGCTTCTTACGTAAGACAAAATGACATCACTGCAGGGACAAACAGCTGTTGTACTGTGTGGCAATGTCATTTATGTAGCCAGCGCCTGCTGCCCACAGCAGACACTTGGGATTTGTACTCACGATTGCTGGTGAAAGGTCTGGATTGAGAACACCAGTTTTCCACAATGGTCCTTAGCAGAAGGTACAAAGCTGGATCCCTCCCATGACATATATACCGAGTGAGGGGTTTTCCCTCGGCAAAAGTGGCTCCTGCCCATAAGGTCAGTTGTAGAGCAGGGTGAGTGGTCAAATGGGAAAACCAAGAAGGCGAGCTGTCACATTTCACCTTCCTCATCCCCTTCCTTGGGCTGACGGGGCCATTGGCTGTCCTCAGTCCTGTGGTGTGAGTCTAACCTTAAGCTTGTCTCTTGCAAAAGGGTTTGAGGGAGCTTCTTGAAGTCTGCAGGGCTTAAACAAGATAGTGTGGCACTTGGGGCTGGACAGATATGAATATACATTTGTCAGGACTGTGTCTGAGTGAGGGTGTTTTGGGGTGATGGTATGGCCTTGATCTAGAGTGGTGTCTGGAGTGGAAGGACCTCTCACTCCTCTCTGAGAAATGGAAGAAGGTTTGTGCATGCAGGGCATGGCAGGGAGAGGCACTAAGGTAATTTGCAAAGGGTGGCCAAAGCATGAAAAGGGAGCTGTGTGGTGGAGCCAGGATGACGTGTGCCTAAATAGTGAACGTCGGCATGTAACACAGTCAGGTCCTTCATGGGGTAACACAGGGAGCTCTTTTAAACACACACATACATGCACGCACAGAAAGAACAATTTATGGTTGTGTCAGACTCACGTCTGGGCTTCTCGTTAAAATTAATGAGGTAACGTCTCTGAGGCATTCTGAAACGGATGCTGCCCAGAGAGTGCGGGAAAGACCTCTATCACTTTGAAATAGCTACTCAGCAAAATCAATTGCAAATTTTATTTTCCGCAACCATGCATCAAACTCATGTCAAGAGTATCAAAGACTATTTCTAAACTTATATGCGACTGACCTTTCTTCAGACACTTTCGTTACCATGGCCAAGGTTAAATGCCCAGAAGTGAGTGATGATGTAACAGCAGAATGGTGTTCAGTGGCTCATCCTGATGACTACCTGCACCCTGGAACTGAACCTATGAGTCCTCAGTCTCCCTATTTGTCTGCTGTCTGCAAACAGCTGTGAAACTCACAGCCAAAATGAGTGTCCTGCACCATTCTTTCCTTTAGTGAGTAGCTTCTCTATGAAGAAAAGAACAGCTTGTTTTATGCAGCATATCTGCAGTGCAGATCTTTACTACTTGACTGAAACTAATAATTTTTCTATGGCAGCCTAAATGGGTGATCAATATAAATTCATGTGACAAAATATTTTTACCATTTTTTCTCTAAAAGATTTTTTTTTTTGTTGCAGTGCCTTATGTTAAAGTTGGGGAGTTGATCACTCAGTGAGGAGATGCCAAGCATAAGGAATGTCTCTGCCTTGTACTCAAGAGACATTCTGCTGCTCTCTGGTTACGTGAGCACATACTGTATTTTTGGTATGACCTCTGCCTCCTTCAGCACACAGGGCTGGCTGATCTCAGGAGGAACTGGGCTCTGGAGAAGAAAGCTGCTCTGGGTCATCTGCCAGCAGTGTCACTGGTGTGGCTGTCATGGCAGGAGCAGCGAGCGTCTGGTACACAAGACAGAGAGATGTTTTGCTGGAGAAACAGATGCTCTTTTCCCTGTCTGGGCAACAGCAGAGCCCACTCAAACTTCTCTGTCTGTCACTCACTGTGTGTTGTGTTTTTTGCTGTAGATCATATTTGTGGCAGTGCTGAGCATGCATACCTGGAGGGGAAATCAGTGGGAGCTACACACTGAATATCTAAAATGCTGTAATCTTGCCCACAGCTTTGGGAAATTAAGCCCTGAGTGCCTTCATTTTGGCATCCACAATTAGCGAGAAGCTTCTGGCAACTTTGATCTCTCTCTTTTCATGAAGCAGCATCATCCCCTCTCCCATGCATGCTGTGAAGAAATATGCATCGATTTTTTGAAGCTCTCTGACTTGAGGGTAAGACCACGAGGTAATTCAGTAATGATGTTTACAGGGGTGCTTGTGGAAAACAGGCCCGCAGGCCACGCACGACCTCAGGAGGACAAATATCTGGTCTGAATAAACACACACACAGTTACAGCAGCAGAAGCCCTGTGGAAAGAGAGTACGTGCTCGAGAGATCAAGTGCTGTACAATGCTGTGTGCTCAAGGCTGTGAATGTAGATTGTACAGTCAACAGGAGGTGTGTAGACCCCAACTTTTGATGGCCAGGCTTTGCTGGATGTGTGTTTATTTACTGCGGTTGTTTGTAAGCCAAACTCTAAGTGGGCAAAGGGTAGACTTCCATGCTGGAAAGACATTGCCATTCCCACCAGCTGAACATCTTCCCCGTGTCTTCTCCCTATCTCAGGTGCTACATTATTTATTGTTACTTGAATCATAGAATAAGTGGCTTTGTAATGGAAGTCCTCAATCAAGATATCCTGTTCTGTATTTAATAATTAGTCTTAACTCTTGTTGTGCCTGCAGATTGGCTTGTTGACTACTTGCTGGTTTGTTTCTTCTGGCTCAGTCTCCATTTTACTCCATGAAAGGAACAGATTTTGAAGCTTATACTTTTCCAATCCATGTATTTCAGGAAATGGAAGATGCTGGTCTCTCACTTCCTGCATATTTTCAAAGATAGCTCAGGGCCTCTTCAACATGATATATCAGTAATTCCATTTAAACTGGAGAATTATCTTGAAATATTTATCATTGGTATATGTGAGATTCATTTTGTATTAAACAGGTTGATAAAATTAAAATGGGTCTGCTTTCTGCAAGTGTCCTGGATAGTCCTGGGGTGCATCAGGCACAGCTTCACCAGCTGGGCAAGGGAGGGCATTGTCCTGCTCTGTTCTGGGCTGGGGCAGTCTCATCTAAAGTCCCGTGTGCAGTTTTGGGTGCCACAATATAAGGAGGATAATAAACTATTAGAGACCATCCAAAGGAGGGCAATGAAGATGACAAAAGCCCTTGAGGGGAAGCCATATAAGGAGTGGCTGAGGTCACTTGGTCTGTTCAGCCTGGAGAAGAGGAGACTGAGGGGAGATCTCACTGCAGTTGCACATTTCTCATGAGTGGAAGACGAGAGGCAGGCACTGATCTCTTCTCCGTGATGCCCAGTGACAGGACTCGAGGGAATGAAGCTGTGTCAGGGGAGGTTTAGGGTGGATATTAGAAAAAGGTTCTTCACCTAGAGGGTGGCTAGGCACTGGAACAGGCTCCTTAGGGAAGTGGTCACAGCACCAGCCTGACAGAGTCCAGGAAGTGTTTGGACAATACTCTTGGGCACATGATGTGACTCTTGGGGATGGTCCTGTGCAGGGCCAGGAGCCGGACTCACTGATCCTTGTGGGTCCCTTTCAACTCAGCATAACCTGTGATTCTCTGATTCTGTGATTTTCCATTCCTGTTGTGAGTGTAACATCTATTTATTGAACATTAAAAAAGAGGCAAGAGAGAAATCTCTGCTACCCGCTGTAGTCTGAATGTCACTGAACCTTATCCTGCTTCTCCAAGCTTATGAAGAGATTAATAGTATCAGACACATGGAAGCCTACAGTCATCTGATTAATAACCCATAAAAATGCAATAATGCTTGAAAAACAGAAGCATTTCCTGATTTCCTAACTCAGGTCAGTACAAATAAAATTGCTAGAAAATAGGAAATGATGAAGAGATAAAAGCGGTCCATCTTCCCAACCCAAATCAGCTGGTTCCTGTCCTGGCTCTGGTATTCACAGCATCAGAGGGTTTGTGCCCCTTTCTGTTTCCACTGCTTCTGTTATTGTGTGAGCAGCTGGTCAAGTCCTCAGTATCCCCCCTCCCTCTGGTAAACTATCCTTCATCCTCCACTGGCTGGTGTTTTCCTCAGTCTCTTCTTCAGGTGTCCTTCACCTTCCTCATCCAAAGATCTGTCTACCAACCAATCTTGATGCATAAGTCTGTAAATCTTGTGTTGTGTGAGAGCACCTCCCTTCCCCTCCCCATCAGAGCCATGTTGTGACTGTAGGAATTCCTAGCACTTTCCATACCACTTTCCTGTTCCCTGAGCTGTGAAAGGCGGTATTCCATGGCAGCAGCCATGCCACTGTGTCAGGCTTGAGGATGACATTATCTCCACAGCAGCTCATGGTGTCATCCTCCTTCGGTTTCTCCCTGCTGCTGTCCTCATCTCCTCCTCTCCATCCTTCAAGCAAATAGAACTCCTTTCTCCCATTCTTTTTCAGTCTTTCCTCTGGGCTCAGCATTTCCGTGTCTGTCAGATGTGACCAATGGCAGGATGTGTCCATCCACAGTCTCTGACTGTCTCACAGTACACGGTGCCTTGCCTGCTGCAGCACGACCACATGACATGCAGGTGACAGGCTGCCCTCAGACCCGCTGCGCAGTTCCCACTGAGCATGTGGGACTGGTCACCTGCCTTGAACCCGGACTTGCTCTCCAGAAGCAATCTTCAAGTGGGGAGTTACCAGCATTACTGCATGGCTCCTGCTCAAGCCTGGTGAGAGGTTGAGCACAGCTACCCTGGCCATGCTCATCCCTCAGTCCCACTGTCTGTTTTGGGACTGGACTTGTACATTCTACTCCCTTTGACCCACCCTCAGAGATATTCCCCTAGCACAGAGTGTCCAGTTGCCCTGGCCTATTTGATCTAATGAAAGAACCAGGACTTGTTTTCAGAACCGGATGGAAGGAGGAGGAAAAGTGAGGGGATCAGTGCTCAGATGTTTTGTTCCTGTGCAGCTGCCTTCAGGAGAAACCCTCAGGCCCTATCTGCAGAGCGGCAGATCTGCACCTCGGCAACAGCCCATGACCCATGCTTGATTATTTCCTATTTGAATAAGAGCTCTGGCATAAGGGTGTGGATGCTGGCAAGACATCTGGGGAAGGATCTTGGATACAACAGCAGCCCAGATTCCCAGGGAGAAAAAGCGTGTGGACTGTTGTGCAGCAGAGCCACAGGCTACAAAGAGCACTTGTGGCTTTGAGCTCAAGACAAACAGACCCTAAAAAGCATTCTGGCTGATGCGTCCACATTACTAGGCCAGCACCACTGGCAGGGGAGCCAAAGAGCAGAAATCATGTCTTGGTTGTACTGTCACTGCCATTGCCATGGTACCCAGGCACCTCATGCGTTCCAAGGTAGAGGACTAGAGGCAACATGAGGAGTAAACACTGCTTTCCCTGAGGAGAGGATGATTTGCCTGTCAGCCAGCTCCTGCTAGAGTGTTCCCATGGCTCGAGTTCCCCAAGATTCATGCTCTGAACCCTGTTCATGATGGGGCTCAAACCCTGCTAGACTGCCCACTGTCCCTCTCCTCACTCCTGGAAGAAGGTGTTGGTGGGAGTGATGATGACAGGCAGTGGCTGGAAGTACTGCCTGGTCACACCACAGCTCTGGCTCCTCGTGGTGGGCACTAGGGACCAGTGCATGCCACAGAGACCTATTAATCTGCTCAGCTGTTTCTGGGATGACTTGCACAAGTGCATAGGCAATGGTCAGCAGAGATCACGAGACACCCTCTGGACTGAGACACGCTGCCAGAACAATGAAGCATACTAAGGTTAGTGACTTTCTCAAGCCAGTGGCTGGGAGACATCCAAGGAATGCAATGAGAATAGGACTCTTCTGGGAAGCTGCCAGCAACTTAGTATCACATGCCTACACCATGCTTAATATTCCATGCAGTGCCTCTGGCCACCCACTGCCAAGCAAGGCCTTCAACCTGTGGTCCAGGTGCTGCATGACGTAGAATTCAGAGTGGGGAGCCAGAGTGGGGCAAGTAGCCTCTGAGGGCCTGGAGCTGGGCACTCTGGCTTCATCTTCTCCTCCTCACCTCTCCAAGGGCTTCCTCCTGTGCCTTGTTTGTGGGCTTCTCTGTGCACCCTGATGTGGTCCTTCATGAAGTTGTGGGGTCAGCTCCTGCATGTCCTTTAAACATCATGCAGGACCACTGGTGGCTGTGCCCAGTGACCACCATTTCTTTTGTCTCAGAGCATTCCAAATAAGATATGGTTCTCTTGGGGATGTAACATGACCATGGAGTTAGAGCTACATCACTGTGAGCAGGAATCAGAAGAAACCCTTCTGCCTTGCTGCCTGTTCTGAGGCTGAAAGGACTTGTTCCACTTCCTTTCCCTCAACCTTCAGGAGAGATTTTGTCTGCAGAGAGTCTGGGCTATTATCAGTTTTGTTGAATGCATCTTATCTGAGGCTGACAGCACCCTCTTCCATACCTCCAGTAGCTGCTTTTGCACCCTCAGAATGCAATGGATGTGTTATTGGGCAACAGTTTTGCTAAATCATGAGATTATGTCAACTTAAATGTTTTTGGTGTCTGAAGCTCCACAAGAAAGTTTAATACTTTGACGCTGATGTGCCTGAATGATTGATATCTGCATCAGAATGAAAAAAATTCTGGCCTTTCAAACCTGCCCAGACTTATGTTTTTGAGTGCCTGAACTGTATTTTTTATGTTTGTGTGTGGCAGGAGCATAGATTTCCAGGAAATAAGCCTCAATAAACAAAGGATAACTTTATCCATTACGTGATGGTCCTGGTAAATGCTTGTAAACATAGAATATTATTTAATACAGGCTTTTGTTAGGCTGTGAATGACAGGCCATTCTTCTGACAGCCCTGAGACATTCAGGATTATGAAACTGGGATCTCTACTAAATACAGAGACAGGAGATACCCAGAGAAATGCCTCTAGTGGAAGTTTCTGGTCTGGTCACACCCATTTATTTTTTTAAGTACTTTCAAGGCATTAAAGCATAGCATGAGCCCAAAAAAAAAAAAATTTCTTAGCTGTCTTGGATCAGGGACTACTCTCCCAGATGCTTTTTATGCAGGTCTCAGCACCACAGGGTCCAAACTCCTGAAGTTCCTTTCACAGAAATAATACAGATAAGAAAGCCTGCCTTTCGAGCTGAGATTATGACATCCAGGAAAGCTGGTGGCTGCCGGAAAGAATCATTGGCAAAATCATGGCTACAGTGAAGAAGGATTAGAACAGCAAGTTTTATAAGATTATATGTTTTTCTAGACCTGTGATAAGGAAAGTCTTAAAAGTAGAGGTTAATTCCCACAGAAAGAGTTAAATAAGCTCTGCCAGAGGCAACAGAGAAAGAGAAAACCATGACAAAGTGTTGTTGTTAGCTTCAACAGTCAACATGTCATAAAAAGGATGAAGTATTTGTAAAATTCTGAATGACAGCAGTCCATAAGGTGTGTCATTTTAAAATAGACACAGGAGCACAAACAGAGCCCTGCACAATGTTAACAGAGTTCACGGAAAGTAAATGGAGTAAAATCCCATTGCACAACAGAAGGGTACCCAGAGTGCGCAGCCCTGTCAGCCCGCCAGCAGTGTGAGATGTGGGTATGGGACGGACAAAGAAGCTGTGCCCTATGGATGAGTGTGGATGCTGCTTCTGTGTGGGTAGCCAGCTCTAAAACAAGGTAAGGACTGAGCACAATTAAAGGGACAAAGGAAAACGGGCTTGACAAAACCTTTTTTATAACAGGCCACAGGCAAGTTTTCTCAGGTTCGGGATTATTGCACTCAGTTGCAAAACAACACTCATGTATTAATACCTAGGAAAGCTCCACTGATGGTCCTGGGTGGAATATGGGGCAAAACAGAGATTTAGCAAGAGGGAGAAATCAGAAAAATTTCAGGGACTTAGGAAATTACAGAAAACCAGAACTGAGCCTATGCTTAAATCTGAGATAATTGAATGCTATAACATCATGACACTGTATCCCCACGGTGCAGCTCCTGTGAAGCCAGCCCAGCAGGCAAATCCTCAGGCTGGGCACTGTTGTGTTTGCTTCAGTGATGCGAGTGCTTCTCGGCATGGGGTCACAATGAAGCTCTGGGAGAGACATGCCAGCTCACAGATCCCATCTACCTCCTATTGCTAAAATTATAATCTGGCTGCTAGTGAAGAAGACTTGTGAATAAGCAAGTATTTGGTTATTTCCTTTGGGTTGTTCACTTCTTGCGTTTAGCAGGACCTCGTGTGTATTAGTGTCATTGTTTTGGATGCATACTTTCCCCTTTCAGCAAGTTTTGCTGTGAACTCAAGAGGAAACCAGGAAAGCCATTCTCAGATTCTGCTTAAAAGAATTCTTAGTCCAGGACAAAGTGCCAGAGGGAAAATACGTCAGAATGTTGATTTTAAGAAAATCAGTCAATGTCAAATTCCAATACAAAAGGACAAATGCCTGATGTTGGTAAACCAGTTCTTGGTCCTTAGATGGATGGAACTACAGGAATACACAAAATTATTATTAATCTGAACAGTGAGTTATTCAGAGGCACAAAACAATGAATTACAAAGGGGGACGCCTCAAAACTTCCTTGCAAAAGCACACCAGTGCATCACTTCTGAATGTGCTGGGAAGGCTGTTGACCTTCTCAGCCATGGGAAGGCTGATGCAGTTCACATGAGTGTTCCTTAGCTCAAGGGCTATTTATCCAAAATGCTGAATTTAAAAGCCACTTCCCAATAAAGAGAATAGGACTTGTGTGAGACTTCTTAATTGAACAAAACCAAGAGGAAAGAAGAAGAAAGAGACCTCTAACTTCTTTATCACATTCTGCTTTAGGACTTGTGCTGTGGTCTCTAAAATTATGTTGCAAACGTCTGTGCACCTCTGGAGGGTCTTAGCAGTCCTGTGCATCTGCTGGGACTCCAGCAAAACTGAAATAATGCTGGGAGACCTGTTCACCACCTTTCAGCCCTTCCATCTACCATGCTCTTTTGCTCAGTGGCTCACCTTTGAACACATCAGTAACAGGGAGCCTACACATAAATCCTCACTGCAAATCCAGGGAAATCCATGCACCAGTGTCACACTCAAGCTTCTGAATTGCTGGGGTCCCATTTGTTCTTCCAACACTTCACAGTCTCCTAGGAGCCTGTCCAGGAGGTTCCTGACAGGGACCAGAGAACCTGTCACCAGAAAACACTTCCCAGCCTATGCCAGAGGTACATGGATTTTTTCCCCTGCTTGCCCTATAGTGTTCACAGATGAATTTACAAGCTTCTCTGAGCTATTAGTAGTACAGTTGATAAGCCAGGGAACATTACAGAAGCTGCTCCCTGCATCTGTGATTTATGTTTCTTGCTAAATATAAAGGTCCCAAGGCTCGGCACATCAATATTTTGGAATGGAACACATGGAAATATTTGATGGACTGGGGAGAACAGATCCCTGTGGCCAGTCACTCACACTTGCCCTTTTGTGAGCAATCTGTCTTTCCCTGCAACAGGCAGTGGGATTTGGGCACAACAGCTGGAGTTTCAGTATCCCTGCATGCTTTATTCATGAGGGAGCCTGGATCCAAGCCATCCAGACACGGACCATCCACAGATGCAACTGTAACATCAGCAGTGCAAAAGCCTCTCTGAGCTCCGACAGGCTGTGTGGAGCACATACCTCCTGCCCCTGACTCCACGTGCTGCACTAGAGCCTCAACGGATTCCTTGGGAAACAAGTTGTCCTCCAGGGACTCCAGGTCTTCTCCTGGCTGTGCACTGGGATGGTGCCTGCTTAGCTGAGAGACTAATGTTCCCAGTGTGGCTCTTCGGGCTGCATCTCTGTAAGAGTTGTAAAAAGCCCAGGAATTCCCAGTCCTCTTATAATAGTGTAAATCTGGGACATGGGGTGGTGAGATGTATCCATTCAGGGAAAGGAAGAGTGGCCAGTGAGTAACTGCCAGAAGGAATGGCTCCATGGATAGCTGAGGGCAAGCAGACCATCCAGTGTGTGCACACCTTTTTGTGTGCTGTGCCCTTACATCCCAGCTGCTGTAAATCATTTTAGCTCTGCTGCAGTCTAGGGATTTTTTCCCGCTGAGAATCTGCTTTTGGGTGGAGCCACGCCAGGTCTGCATTACCCTGGACATGGATCTAACAAGCAATGTTTCAGATCTACCACAGAGGTATCCAATATTTTGGACAAATCTCTCAACTCAGCGCTCGTTTTATCAGTCCAGGCTGTGTTGTTTTCTTCAGGGGAGGAATGTAGCAGAGGAAAGGTGTGTGGCATTTTTAGCGTAGCATGTCTATCTGTGTGGCAGATGTCCTCTGACCTATCAGACAGTCTGGCTGAACCACAGTTTAGGAACCTCAGTCGAACAGAGTAGAGTGTACCATAGAAAACACACAAAAGCTCTCAAAATTAGCAGAAAAACCCCCTCAAAACAGCAACTCTTTTCAGAAATGCTTTCACAGTTCCCTTTTGTGTGTTTTTTAGCATCTAACATTTATTTTGGAGTGGGGCAGAGAGGTAGATTGGCTGCTTGCCTGCCTTCTGGGATGGAGAGCTTTGCATAAAAGGAAGAAGAAAGAGAACATCAAAGCCAGATTGAGGGGAAAACAAAGTCACCTCTTTGCAGTGAAAGGTTATGGTTTTGTGCAAGTTCAGGATATAATAGTTATTTTCCAGCTATTGCTATTCTGAATTTGTTCTACTGAATAGCCTAGTGGAGTGGCCATGACAAAGTAAGAATGCATATGCTTGTTCTCACAGAAGGAAGATTGAATTTTACCATGATGTGGGAAACAAAAGATGTGTGTAGCTAGTTCTGTTGTGTGTGAACCACCAGGTACTGGTTTCCTTGCGTGAATCTCATAATTCTGTGTATGAATCACTGCTTCCTAACACACAGGTTCAAGCCAGCAGTGCAAACCCATTGTTCTGGCTGATTGAATTCCTCCGATGCATTTGATTCTGCAGCATACCAGAGCGTCTCCGAGATAAGGGTTGGTTCGGCAATAGTCCTGGCAGGGGAAAGTCAGATTGCAGCTTGGAATGACAGCCCTGGGAAGGGGGTAGCGGGGGGCCTGCTGGAGCATAATAGCCTCTTTCTGGTCATCAAGCCTAGTGTTCAGTGGCCAGACAACTGTCGCCTTCTCTGGCGGGAACATGTGCACTCTGTGTCTGCGTAAGACATACTGTGACTGTGGGACACCTTCTCACATCCTGAAACTAACATCCTGGCTTTTGAAAAGCACCTGTCACTAAGGTGAAAAAGGACCAAAAGCCACAAGCACAACGTACAAGAAAGCAAGACTCGTGCAAGCTGTGGCTCGGTCCGTATTCTCTCACACAAGCAAGTGATTTGCTAAGTAAAACTCCAGTAAAGCTCAATCTTTGTCTTGGAGAGTTGTACCAAATCCTTGTAGTACGCCTTCACTGGAGGAGTTCTTAGAGCCACTTCCTGTTTGTTGAATAGGAAGTACCAGGCCAGGGAATCAATTAGAAAAGCTCTAAATATAAAGTGCCTGGCTTCCTCCTACCATGCCTACAGCCTGCATTTTGGCCTGGGTGTTTGTTGCTCTACAGTTTGATGAAGACTCCAGTTCCCTTTTCCCAGACAGCAATCTGCCAGACAAAGCAGGTGCAACTTCATCTCAAAAATGTCAGACAGAAAATCATACTACAGGCAACGTCAAACTGGTGTGCTTATACAGCCATCTCTTTTTCTAGTCACTTTGACTAGATAAAAAGATGCCCTCTTCATTAATAGACTTTGCCTTCCAGGTCATGAGAAACAGCCAGCAGTTGCACTCTTACCTCTTCAGTAAAAAGTGCAGAAGAAGGAGGTCCCTTCTGACACCAAGAACTTCATAGCATGCAGGTGTGGCATAGAAAAGACATGCAGGATTTTAAGGTCAGAAGGGGATCATTTCATTTTAATGCATACATGCCACAGGCTACTGAGCAACCTTGAATTTTCATGCTCGGATTGCAGAGGAGCTGTTAGACAACAGACAACCTTGATCAAAATATTTTCCACAGAGGAGAATCCATCACAGTGCATTGCCCCAGTTGCTAGTTGACTGCTGCCTTATTTCTAGTTTGACCCTTTCTTTGCCAAATATAAAATCTCACTTTGTCTTCACAGGCTTTTCACCCCATTGGATAATGGTCACATTTCTTTTCCCCTAAAGACATCAATCAAAATTTTTTTTGTGCAGCTCACAATAAGTATCAGCTCAATGTCTAAGTGTGAGATCCATCTAGCATAATCAGCTACCTAAAATTAAACCTCTGGTCTGACCCAGTTTTCTGGCCTGCCTCTAAGCTTTGGAGAAGTACAGGCTTTTTAAGACGGTAATTTGTCATGCCTAGAACAAATGTCACACCTCTCCAAGGATGGGTGAGATTTTATTATTAATGGACTTTTGTCTCCTTCCAGGCTATCAATAAAAATGTTAAATAGCAGAGGGTCTAGGGCTGATATCTGCAGGAATTCTCAGGAAATAGGTGAGAAACAGCACCTCCTTTAGAATGACACTTCAAACCCTACCTATTATTTGATTATTAATCATTTCAAGGGTGCCTTGAATTGCGTATTTCCTTAATAAAAATGCTGTGTGATACCAAGCCAAATGCGTCACAGAAGCTTAGGTGAATCACATCAACTCTTCCTTCCACTGACTGAGCCTATAAATCTCCAAAATCTGAGATTATAGACTAAACTGACATGTGTTCCCTTCATGGCCCCATGGGTGAGCAGCAAGGGAAGGTATTCCTTTTAGGAAGTTGTCTTCTGAGCACTGTACATTCCATCTTTAGCTTTTCATTCAAAATCTGTGTGCAAAGCATACCTCTGTGTACTTACATCTATTATACCTCCCTGAAAAGTCCAACTGTGGCCTCGGGTCAATCACACGCTTCTGATTAGAGAAGATAGTACTTTTATGGAGCTGGAATGACTTGGGCAGCTGGTCCTTAGGGACAAAGGTTGTTCAGCTGCAGGATCTTCTTCTGAGAGGCCAAGAAATCTCCCTGAGACACAAGTCTGAGTGAAATACAGTGGGTGTCCCACCAAACAAAACTCAGTCAGGGACATTCAGGATTACAAATTTCTTTTTCCTATCCAATATACCGTATATTTGGTTTCTTCTTTGCTTATCTTATTTCTCCCATGATTGTTTGGTTGGTTGGCTTTTGTGTATTTACATTTGTTGGGGCCTTGAATGCGCTATTCTGAAAACAATTCACAGTTTGGAGGCAGATGGGTCCTGCAGTTCACATATCATCAACTCACAATTTCACGTCTTGTTAGCCTTGCCTTAAGCCCAGGAATGATTGTGCTGTTAGAAGAATAACATCCAGAGAAGCATCTGGCCTTGATTTGAAGATATCAAGGGACAGAGAATCCAGAACCTGCACTGGCTGCTTAGTAGCTGTACACCCACACTGTAATCCAATTTATCTGGTTTCAGCTTTCGGTTCCTTGATCTTCCTTTCCTTATAGTTTACAGAGGCCTCATGTCTTTAAATCTTCTCTCACTCTGGCTTTAGATAGGCAAAACAAATGGAGCTCTATAAGAAAGATACTGACAAACTGGCGAGAGTCCAGAAGAGGACCACTGAAATAGCTGGAACATATACGGTGTGTGAGGAGAGGTTGAGGGGACTGGGATCACTCAGCTTGAAGAAGGAAAAGCTGAAGGGGAGTTGCTTGCTGTTTTCTGTTCTGTAATGGGTGGTGGAGACAGACTTCTCATGGAGGGTCACAATGGCAGAATGAGAAGCAAGGCTGCAAGTTGCTGCAGGGGCATTTTCTGTCTGGACATAAAGTTTTTGTCATAGTGGGAGGTGAAGCACTGGAGATTACCAGAGGTTTTCAAATCTGGGGTAGAAAAGGCCTCAAGAAACCTGCAGTCCCCTGGAGCATAGTTTTTTCCTACGTCATACCATATAAGAAAATTTTCTACATCCATAGAGACCTCTATGTGGCTCTCTTACGAGCACTCTCCCTCAAGGTTCAAGCATCTTCTAAAAACTGCAAGCAAAATTGACTGCAGCATTCTGACATTTTTTAATCAGTGCCACAGAAAGATAACCTTCTATAGTCTTTTTATATCTCAAGGGACTCTATTAGCCATAAGAGAGCCCTTGACTGAGGACATTTAGTTGTCCTCTTCTCACCCTTAATCATTTTCAGAATCATCCCTTTCCAGAATGTCATCTCCAGGCTCTTATAAACGGCTTGTCTTCTCTAAATGAATATATTAGCATTTGCTTCACTAAACATGTGTTGTTTGAAGGGCCTAATTTATCAAGTGATACAGTCAGGCAGTGTGATTGCCATGCTTTCCACACTATTTACCCATCTGCCAATCTTTGTGTCATCAACAAATGATTACCAGAGGTAATTTCAAGCTTCCGGCTCATTGATGAAAATGTTGACTACCACTCTCACCAGCGACACATCCTCCTTCAGCAAGAGCTCTCTGCTGACAGCTGCATTAAATCTGTCAGTCACTTTGTCCTTCATGCCATTTCACCTGCCCTTTCCTGATGTTTGGTTATGCTAATTTGTAATCAGACTGTTACATGGTGCTAAGAGAGACACCTCCTCAGGGACTATCATGTAATAGTTGACTTTACTGGCCATACCTGTGAACTCATCAGAAGAGCACTATAATAGTTATTCAATGAGACATACTTTCCACAATGCCATGTTAGAGGAATTAATTGCTTTTTTGTTGTCCTTTTATTCTTTATCAGTTGAGTCCCATGTCACTTTTTCCATTTTGCTTGGACTGGGGTTCAGGTAAGTGATCTGCAGTTACCTTGCTCATCCAGATTGCCCTGTTTGAACTGGCATTGTGCTAACGTTCCTTTCCAACGTTCTGGACTCTCCCATTTCACAAGATGGTTTCAAAATTAATCCCAACAGGCCTCAGCTAACAATTTTTTGATTCCTGAATGCAGATTATTTGGTCTTCTGGTTTGCAAATCCTTTGTCTATAAGAGATGTTTAACTTCTAAAGACAAGAATATTTACTGAACTGCTTCTGGTTCTTCATGTTATCACTCCTGCTTTTGCTATCTTCGTCCAGTAATGAGCCTGAGTGGTTGCTGCAGTTTCCTTTGTTCGGAATATCCTTTTGAAAACATCCTTCTGTTGCCTTGGGTCCTACTGGCCGTGTGTTTTCCTCCAGATATTCTTACCATTTTAAACCTTCAGTTTTAAAATTCTGAAGTTTGAAAAAACTATTATTTTCTCATCTGTTCACTGAAAATTCTTTTTTTTTCCTTATTACTACCCTCAACCTTACCACAAAGCTTTTGACTGATGTCGTGCTAGTTCTTTTTTTTTTAGGCTTGCAGATATTTGCCATCTAATACTATTTTCCTGGACATATCTACTTTTATTCACGACTTCTTCCTGTCTGAGTTATTCCTCACAATCTGGTTAAATCCTAGTTTTCTTTGAGTTTGAAAAATTAGCTCTTTTGAAGTCCTGGTGCACATGTAACTGTTAAGGACAGCCCCTTATTTGCCCATATTGAATATAATCAGGTCATACTCACTGTTCCCTAGACAACTGTCAACTTTCGGCCCAGTAATTAATTCATCTTTGTCAGAACAAAGTCCAGAAAGTTTACCACATGATGGCCCCTTGTGTTAGAAAACAGACTATAGTTTCCCCCAAACCAGGATGCTTTCTCAGTGACTGTTTGGAGCTTACAGTGTATGGAAGTCCCCTGGAGGATTGTCTTTCTTTTCTTGCATTTCTGACAGAGACTGTAGAGTAATTCCTATTCTATGGCCTGCTTTTAGGGCATGATTCACACAGTCCATTTTCACCGACTCTATCTTTCCTAAGCAGGTCATAACCAGTTATTTTAACATTCCGATCATGCAAATTGAAACCAGCAGATTTGAGTAATGCTGATTATATCACATTTCTTCTCACTAATGAGAATTTCCAATTCCTCTTGCCTCCTACCCAGACGACTAATGGCTACATAAAATCAAATTGAAAACCTCTTCTGTTCACATTCTTTGTCACACGATTAAATCATTTTGCAACATGCCAAGCTTGTTTGTAGTTCCTTAACCCACAGTTCTTGCATTGTGTAATGCCTTGACTGCTGCTAGATTCAGGCTAGGAAGATTAATTCTCACTCCTCACCAGCAATATGCCTGTCATCCTGTTTATACAGGGGATGTGACCTAGTGCCCCTCAAAACTCAGACCTTCAATGTCACCTCCGTCAGCTAAACAGTAGTTAGTTCATCTTTGTGTTCTGTCACTGATGGGGCTAAAGGGATTGTCGGTAGGTTATGTGAACCTTGCTCTCCTTTGGCTCCTTTCCAAGGGTTCCTCAAATCTTCTGTTGTCTGTGCTTCTTCACATGGTGTTAAATCAGGAATTTCCCCATTTATAGTCACCAGCATGACTTGCTGAAAGAATGCACAATCCAGTACCTATTGTACTGTTATCCCTGTTATTTTCTCTAGGGATATGACTTCCCACCCCATTTTCTTCATGCCAATGTCCTCATCCATTTCGCAATTAGATTTCCTTGGTGAGTTCAAGAATCCTCTTCATTCTTTTCACAGTTACCATCAGCATGTCCCTGAACAAGTTCTTGGCTATTATTTTTTTTCTGTTTGAAATTCTTTCTTCTAACCATACTCACTTCATGTAACTTGTCCTAAGTATCCACAAACTTCATGCTATCCATGCGTAGATGAGTTTGGATTTACTTTGCACAAACTTAGCAAGTGCAGTTAAATCATGATTACTTGCATGCAAGCAACCACTAAACTGGTCACTGATCAGTTTCTCTTCTCTGTCAATATCAGGTCATGTGTGAAATGCATAAAGGATGTAACTCTTTGTGAATCCAGAGATTGTCACTTGTTGTTTTGAATGGCACATGGACAGCTGCATAGCAAGGCTAGCACCCTATGTCATTCTGATTGAAGCACCCTGAAGCATTTACTAGGATTATTGGTTAAGGTTATGAGAACCACACAGTTCAAAAGAAAGTTTAAGTAAGTTCATTTTCAGGTAAGTGGCTCCATTTGCCTTTAAGGAGGTGTGATTTCCAGAGTGTAGTAGAGCCAGACTGTGCTGGAAGCAGTTCAGTCCAGTCAGGCTGGACTGTTTGTTTAAAATCAGAGCTGTTTCCTGAACAATTTGTTAAAAGCTGTATCATCACACTCTTCACTGGGCTTCTGCCTCTCCTGGGAGCTGTAATGTCCGTACCTGGTTTGACTTAATGGTGATCCCTCCTCTCTGCCCACCCAGCACCAGATGTGGGATCCCATCCATAGGTGAAGGGGGCGAGTGTCTGCTGGATCCTTTTGATCTCAGCCAGCGGGGCTTGTTTCTTGTCTCTGTCTCTGTTCATTTTATGATCCAGATTCAGATGTCCCCAGACTAATCAGGGGAAAAATCCTCACCCTGAAACCCAGTCCATCTTTGGAGTAAGCCATTAGATGGCTTGGGACATCTGCTGCCTGTCTCCAGCAGAGAGTGGGATAGTTGAGAGCTTTCTTTGAAGTTTCAGCACAAGAGATCCTGCACTTATCTTCTGTGGGGCAGCTTTGCTACCCATAGTGGAGTAACCAATAATGGTCATGGTACATGCACATTGCGTTTCTACATCCTTTCCTTGCAGAATCTAATCCCTCTGTGTGACAGGAATGTAGTGAATCGTGTTAGGAATGGGTCACTAGGACTGCTGGGACAGAAGCTCAGCTCATGTATTTAAAAAACTGTGATCTGAAGGGCCCATCCATATCGCCTGAGAATATCGTCCCTTAGGTAGTGGCAGCAAGATCAGAGCATGAGGGAATTTTCTCAGTTCCATTCTGGCTCTCCTGCCCAGAATGTAACATGACAGTAGCACCTTCATGTCAAAAAGTCCTTAGTGGAGATTTTCTTCCACTATCCTGCTGAATCAGTGGCATCCGAAGATGTGATATGAAGATCTGACTTGGGAAAAAAAAAAAAAAAGTCAGATCTGAAGATAAGTTTGTTTCAGCTGGGCATTTTCTAGGGATTCTAGAGGCCATTTAAGACTGGGCTAACCTCAGGTGTGGAGTGAGACTATGGAAATGTAATTGCACTTCCAAGTTTGAATAGATCTTCAAGGCCCTCGTCTTCAAGCTGCAACATATGTATACAGTGACCCTAGGAGGACCTGGATCCTGGCTGTTGATAAATGGTATTATTGAATTTATTTATTTTCTGCCAGTTGCAACATTGGCCAGGGAAACCTGCCCCACCAGTTTTGCCATTACAATTCTCCCATTTGTTTTTGGCTTCCAGCCACACTATAAAGTCAATAGTAGTCAATGAAACAATAATGGGAGAGGAGGACCAGGATTAAAGACAGAGCCCATCTCTCACCAGTAGACATGTGACTCCAAGGCTAAGTGTTGGCTTATAATTATGATTAACAAAAGCAGCCTGGGAAGGAAATGTGATCTTCCCTTTGTGCCATGTGCATGGTCAAATCTTGAATATGCTTCCTGGGTAAAAGAAACAACCTTCTGCACAGTGGAGAAAGGCAAGGACTCTGCTGAACCTGTGGTTTTCATTTGTCTGGTTTCCGGACGACTGCATTACATTATGGAAAGTTTTTCGTAGTTTCTAAGTCCTTTTGTGAAGATCAGAAATGTAGGCTGGATGAAGAAAAATAAATCAAAGTTGTTGCCATTATCCCTTCCCCAACCTTACAGTTTGCTCCAGCTAGGATGTGATTTATAAGAAATTCCCTGGCTTTATTGTGGAAAGTATCAAATGGAAGAGTATATCCATTTCATTCAGCATAGCTTAAGATGATATAGCTGGGACTTGACTGAGTTGAAATCCCAGGGTATATACTGCCAGAACTCGAGTGGCCTAAAAATACACACAGTGATTTCCTGATGTCCTCCACACTCACCAGAACAGTGCTAATGTGCTGGTCAAGGCACAAAATGCTGCATACAGCAGACTGCTAGGAGAAAAAAACACATTAGGTTTTAACTTTTCAGTGTAAGATCTGCTTCAATGCAGTTTGACCACTCTGAATGTTCTGTGCCAGGAGGTTTTGCCAGAGTCCTTCGAAACCATCTCTTTCTCAGGTACCACTGCAACATTTGACCAGATGACTCATTCCTGTACACTTCAGTGTCTGAGGTGAGGCCTTTTTTTCCAAAGAATCCTTTCTTCATCAAAACTCTCCAGGGCAAGGATTAACTTTTGTTCTGCTGTGTTTGTACAGCACCACGTACAATCTTGCATGGGCCCATATAGCTCAGCCCTTCACAGTCCTCTGACGGGCTGCTGCTCCTGGTTACAGCTACTGCGGCGATTGAGTTTCCTTAGATGTTCCTGACAGAACTGCTAACTTCTTACAGATCTGAGGTCAGATATGGATGCCCTAAAACCTAGACACCACACTAAAACACCACCTCACGCTGGGCAGCAGTCTTTGTCCCTAACAGGTGTAAGTGTGTGTGACCATGTGGTTCTCTGGTGGGGCCTAAGTATTTTTTGGCAGCTGATGCCAGTACCCACGAGGTTTAACCTCCTACTTTGCCCGTGGATGAGGAAGCCTTGATGGAGAGCACATGGAGCATAACTCCTGTTTGCCATAAAGATGGCTTTCTGTACCATACGCTTCTTTGGATTCTTATCATGGGCCAAAGCTTTCAGAAGCAGGACATTAAGTGGAGATAAATGGGCTCTAGGAGGACATTAACAATTTGAGAGGTGCCCTTTTTAAACAATGTTTTTAGGCTACGCACTTTGGTGGGATGGTATCTACCGGGTATGAAAAAGCATACCCGAGAAACAGAGTAATTGTGAAGTTTACCAGCACAAACATGAGGAAATATACATAAAGTTGGGACTGGAGGTGGTGTATGGAGAGGAGAAAGATAGAAGATACCAGATGAAGAGCTTGCCAGGCTTTTCGTTACATGCTCAGTTTAGTGGAAATGAGAAGGAAAAGACTTCTACTTTTCCTCTTAGCATGCTATCCTCATGGCCTATATTTGTCATCTAGGACTTGAACAGCAGAGAAAAAATTTGCATTGCAGTAAAAATAAACTGGCTTTTTTGTTATTGACTATTTTTATCAAATGTTTAAAATGGAGCATTGCAAAAAACCGAAAATCATACCCATTCTTTTGCCAATTTCAATACAGATAGAGATGGGCAGAACTATTTTTAACAAAAAATAAATACCCCTCTTTGAGGTCTTCCTCTGAATTTCATACCAGGACCCTTTGTGTTCCCTGGTGTGAGTGTTTGATCCAAAAATACACAAAGATCTGCCAAACCACTAACTACAACCGAGACAAAGTTGAGCAAAAATGGAGCCAAAAAAAGTTGTGTCTGTGGCTTTTCTTGAGAGGTTAGATCACTTCTATGTTTTTGAAATATGTAAATATATAAATGTGTACAAGTATATTTATAAATTACTTATTGCTGCTTATCAAGGGAAACTGTGCAGGCAAATAGAAAAACATAGAAAAGACCATTAAAACAGGCACAGGAGAGAGATTAAAGAACGGAGAATGGGTCAGGGAAGTTAAACTCGGCTGTTCCATCTTCAAACTGAGAAAAATGATGGTTTTGTGATTCTTGGTGGAATTATCATGTAAAACCCCATGACACAATATGCAAGCAAACCACAAATTTTGGAGAATTACTAAAAGGAGCTGACAGTTCTGGTGCTGATGTAAACTGCAAGACTTGAGATGGGAAGGACTGGAAAAGTATGTTTTGGGAGGGGGTACAAAGCCTGTGACACCTAACATAGCTGTTCCTAAACCAAAGGTCTTGACCCCAAGGTAGTTTGCAAGAGGGCATCTAGCTGGCAAAAATCCAACTGCAGAAGCAAGGCTTTTAAGCAGAAATGGGGCTGCAGGCTGGGAAAAGAGGCTGGCACCTAGGAATTGGTACTCCTAATGCTGGAAGTAGGAAGGTGTTGCTCAGCAGATCATTTTGTTCTGTCCCTAGCTGGAAAAAAGGAGGCTGGCCAAGGAGTACCGCAGCTCTGAGGAATTATGACTGCTATATATCACCAGTACATTTAACAGCTGAGAGGGATCCCGAAAGGACAATCACAAAATTTCCTTAGAGAATGGGGTACGTGCCAAAATGGGGTGTTACCTTAAGTGATAGCAAAGCTTCCTTGCGAAAGATGTAGCCATATGGATTTACACTACCTAAGCCCAGTACTCAGAACAAAATAAATTTTAAAGTGCATGCATATCTTTTTTTTTTGTACACATATTTGACTTTCAATTACCTGGAATGAAATAAGTGAAGCCAGCATTTCTTCTTTGTGGCACACCAGAAGGTCCTGAAAGGAACCAGAGGAGGTGACTGTCTTCCAGAAAACATTTCCAGGGTATGGTACTTTTCTTTCATTCTTTTACCTAAATGCAACTTTTTTTACTTACGTTGAGAGGTTTGTGTTATGTATTGTCTCAATGACCCAAATACTGCTTTGTGTCACAATTTGGACCTGACAATCCAGGGATTATATCTTTCCAAACAGCTTTGATGGTGTCTTGTCATTCAGCTGACAAAGAGCTAGAGGAAGGATCTTCCACACAAAAGTAACACAAGGCATGCTTTACTATTTATAGAGAGGAGAGTTATTAAGCACAAAATTTTGTGATAGGTGCATAACTTGCATAGTCTTTCATTGGAATCAGGGGCCTGTCTTCTGTTTGCATTTTAAAATGTGTCCTGACTCAAACATATTCAGCTAAAGCATTACAAACAGAGAGAAAAAAAGAAATCAAGACAGGGAGGCAGGATTATTTTCTGGTACAGTAGGAACACCAGCTTTATCTGGATGAAACAAGCCAGAGATTAAATTTAGTTCCTCAAAAGGATGGTTAGTATCAAACATTACTGCAAGGTTTGGATAAGCCTTGTTTGTTTGGATTCTTATCCATTCCGCAGGCAAGAATAATTTTCTCTCTGCAAACAGAAATGTTTCCAAACCCAGTCCCTCTTTACTAAACCAAAGTGTTAGACCTAGAGACAGCCTTTCTGTTTCCTCCACACAGCTTCCCTATCAGCCCCAAAATCTGAGCTCTCCCAAGCTTCCTGTTTTCCACAGTTGCATTCTCACTTTCATGGTATTTTCTGAAGCATACCCCACCACAGCTGGTGTAGTTTCTACTTGGGAAAATATTATTTTCCTGTAGTGCTGCTGTATCCCTAGAAAAGCTCTGCACAGACACCTGCATAAAGAACTCTGAGAGCTCTACCATGGTCAGTCAGTCCTACAAATACTTATCAAGGCCAGACACCCAATCTTCAAAGCCTAGAAATTGTTTGATATTCCAGGAGAAAGTGATTTCCAATTGTTTCACACCTCCCTTGCCCAACTGTGGGAAAAAACGTAGCACAGGGGGAAGTAAAAAATGTTCCTTGTCCGTCCCATGCCCCTGTTTGCAAACAGCTTAACCCCAAAAGCAAATTTCACTGCTATGTTGCCATTGTAGTGGGCCACATCTATTTTGACAACACCTTAAAAAACCAAACAAATATCTTCAATGGAAAATGGCTTTTAATCTGGATGAATAAATGTTTGTAGAAAATGTCTGCTTTGGTAAGTAATGTTTGGGGTTTCTTTTGCTTCTCAAATGCCGCCTTTTCAGACCAAGGGACCTGCTGGGACACTGGTGGGTGGCAGGCACATGGATGCAGTGACAAACAGTGGGATTTGCCAAACACTGCAACCATTGTACTTTAGGTATGAATGTACATTGTACATATAAGTACCTTTTCGTTGGGCCCTTGCTAGCAGGTGATGGCAGGAATGGTAGATCTCTGGGATTATTTTACAAGGGCCAGATTCTTCTGGCCTAGACAAATAACCTGGTGGACAAACAACCTCTCAGCTGTCCCCCAAACCCTGCATGGAAAATAAGGTGCATTCTGGTGATGGCTCCTCCTGATCCAAGCTCCTGTCGATGGATGATGGTGACCTGAGAGAGCTCCTGGAAAAACCTAGGATAATGAAGGACGTGGGAGCGCTACCAGACAAATCCCAGTCAGTGGGGATGTGGGGTGCTCCTGGATAAGACCTGCTCAAAGGAGGTGACTCCAGGTTGTGGTTTCCACCTCTGGCTGCTGAGGCTGCAGTGTCTGGGCTTAGGTGTTTGCCTCTCTCTCCTCTCCCCAGCCCCTGCTCTCCCGTCTGGCTCATCCTCCCTTTGTTTACTCACCTGTGAGATATATTGTCTCAAGGCCAGACTGCTCGCTTCCCAGAGCAGGCAGCCTGGGAAGCACAGCTGCCTGGGTTATGTGTTAGTGCAGTTATGTGCCAATCCTTTTTAGGGTAGATGCACATGAATACAGGGCTTGTAATAAAAAGCAAACAACAAAACACAGAGCAAAGACATGACAGGCGGTGCCCTGCTGAAGAGCAAGGACCTGGAGGCAAAGAACCCTGGGGAGAAATAATGGGCAGCCCTGTCCCCTTGTCCTCTCCCCTCTGCCACCCTACTAAAGCCCATCACTACCCCCACCTCACCCTTTGGTTAGGCTGCTAGAGCAGGAGGACAAGGAGGGGAAGGAAAAGTGGCACCTCACCACCTGAGAAGACCCCAAGTGTGCAGCCAGGAAGGACACAAAGAGGACTTCTGCTCTCCCTCCTGCTTCTACCCTACCTCCTGACCCTCCCAGCCACTGAGGGGTTGTTTGAGTGCTGGCTGGAGTCTCATTGCTGGTTCAGTTCAAATAGTGCAGACATGATGCTCACCTGCCCTTCTGCTTCCTTATGTCTCCAGGGGAGTAACTGGATGGGCTCTTCGATCATCCACCCTGCAGTTAGGTGTGTGCAGGCCTGTTGTGGGTGGAGACATGCACAAGTAAGTACAGAGAAATCAATAACCTTCATTCTGGCCAAAAGTGGGAGAGTGAAGTGAGGTCCTGGGAGCCAGGGATGGAGATAATAATGTGTAATTTAGGGCACAAATAGAGCTTTCAGGCATCATTTCTGAGTTTTTGTGCATTGGATTCACACAGTTTGGCCCATCACTGGAGTGAGGGCTTTCCAGAGTCAGCTTATGCCCTGTGCCACAGCTGATCTCTCCTCTGGTGAATGTTGTGTGGAAAGGTCTTGTCACATAGGTGACAATTTCGGGGAGAGTCTGTGGAGAACAGACAATGGCCTTGTCCTGTCTTGGCCCGCCAGGGAGCCGCTCTGCTGCCCAGGTACTGTATATAACATACGGGTTGTTAATTCAGTTTTCATGTACATTTTGGGGGAGCTGAATGTGGCCTTTGTCTAATGCTTTGGCTCACAAGGGCTTTTTCATAGGAAATTCTATTTAAATGAAATAGAAAACTTTCTGATAGTTACCAAACACCAGGAGACAATGGCAGGCTATATCTGTTCAACATCATCAGCCATTCATTTATCCTAGGAAGGAATTTCTTGGTGATAATCCTGAGTGAAGGCTTGCTTGTTTGCATGACTGGATGAGATCCAGCATTGATAGCACCTTGCTGAACCCTTTGGAGTGTCAAGCTGAAATTACAGGAGAGATGTAATAAAGCTTGGGAAGCACTAAGAAAAAAACCCATTCTCAGCTGCACCATTAGCATCTTTCCATCCTGGCATACGAGGATACGAAGAACAACAACAGATGGGCAAAACACAGACATGACTCCAGCAAGAGGTACTGTAAAGACCAAAACACGTAAAGGATGAACAGGAACATGTTAGAAGGGATAATGGGAAGCAATGAGCTGGTGGAAAGTGTTTGTGGTAAGAGTGGGGTGCAGGAGGGCAGCACCACAGCAAATCAGGAACCTGAAAGCCCACCTAGTGCTGCTGGGCCCCGCAGCTTGTGCTCACCTGCCCTGTGCAGGTGTGTGCATCACCCCCCTGTAAATATACCATACAGTCCTCCCAGGCACCATGTGCTGCTGCCTCACACCTTTAGCATTAGAAAGCAATCCCCAGTCCCTAACTTGGCTCTTCCTTCCTCTGCTTAAGCTCATTAATTATTATACTGCCCCTGGAGATGTGATAATTAGCTCATTAGGGGATGCTTTTGCCTGCATAGAAAGCAACAGTTTCAGCCGTCATCAGGAGAGAGGAGAGTGTCTGCGTGCAGCCATCTCAGTGCCAGATGGAGTCCAGGTTTCAGGTGAAATTCTGCCTAAAAGAATTGACTGAGAAAGGAAGGCTTTTTTTCTTAATGATGTTGGATGTGTTCCAGGACCTTGCAGAGAAAACTCGAGTTAGATCCTGAAGGAATTAATGCATCGGTTAGCTCCAACTAAAGCTCCTAGGGAAGTGATAAGAAGGAATAGTAAATATTTTACCAGGGGCTAGGCCACAATATCTGAACCACTCTGGGGCAAATTAGTGGCTGAGCTCCTATCAAGAGCACCTAGCAGAGCACAGCTCCCAGGAGGACGAACAACCTCGTTTAACCCCAAGGAGGTGTCAGTGCTTCTGTGGCAAGTTTCCATCCTGCCTCGGGCAAGCAGCTGGGCACGGTTCAAGACTGCTTGTGCTTTCCTTCACCAGTACCACAATGAATAGCATTCCCCTCTCCCACACTCGCCCGGGGTGCCAGAAGAGCTCACATTCTCCATTTGCATTTCAGGTGATTTCAAAGATGTGAGCACTTTGTCACCTCTTGATGGGAGCTGAGACCTCTGAATCTCTATGGTGGGGAGCCAGCTGGGGAGTCATGGGGCTGAAGACATGAAAATGGCTTTACCTGCTGCTTTCAAGCAACAGTGGGGGACTGTGGTGCAGGAGATGAACTGTGGGAACTAGATGAGTGTCTCATGCATAAAGGCCATGGGGTCAACAGGCAATTAATGAACACCAGAACTATTATTTGTCTAAGTGATTGCAACAGGGTGGGTTCCAAAGAACCCAGTCTTCACTAGGGGAAGCTGGACTTTGTCGGTCTGCCAGAATGCCTCCAAATGAGGCAGCAAACTGGTAGCTAAACTGATTCAAATGATTTATTAAGGGATCGTCAAACATTACTGGCAAAAAGCTGGCAGAGAAAAAAAAAGTGTGAAGGAGTTAGGCAAATGACTACCCTTAGATTAGTCCTGGGGCTATGGGCATGCCTATGAGGTGTTTTGCAGCCAGATACTGATACACTGTCTGAACTCTGAACTGATCAGACACCATAGGATAGCACTGACCCTAAAGTAACCCAAGCTTGGGTTTTTCAAGGTGATAACTCCTTTAAAGCAGCTTCCATTCAGCTCTGCACACAGAGAGATCTTGAGCATGCTTGCTCAGTGCCTGGGCAGAGTGCAAAGTCATGGATGGATGTAGCCTGAGAGAGAAGCTTAATTAATAGATGCAGGCAAGGTACTAGAAGGCTTTATGCTGAACCAGAACACAGGGAAAAAGGCATACTCAAAAAATGTGAAAAACAAAAAAATATTTAATGTAGAGAAGAGGAACACCAGTACACAGTTATTTGTGGCAGTGAGTCCCAGGTGTCACCCCTCGCTTAGCAGGCTGAATTTCTCATGTCAGTGTAATTAATGTGAATGGTTGAAGATTCAGTAGCAATGGTTAAATCAAAAAAAGTAGGAAAGCTGCTGAAAGCTTCACAGAAATTTGCTTCAGCATCAGAGGCTGCTTGCATAAGAGATGAAAAGGCAGATATCTCACTGCTCCCTACAATCAGGGTTTCTGGATTGTCCTATGGGGCAGGAAGGACACCAGTACCTGTGGGACTTGGTCAATATTTGGAGAAATATGGTGTTCAATACTGTGTATTGCTCTTTGCACTCAGTTTGTGTCCTGGCAAGATGGGGTTCCCCACCTTGCTGGACCCTGGTAGGCAGCTGCCCATGGTGATGCAAACTGCTGCTGGCTCTGCCTGGCATGGATGCTGGCAGACAGGCTTCAGGGCAAATGGCCACTTGGATGGGCTCCCTCTGGGCAGGCTCGGGAAGGGCAGAGCCTGGGGCCACCATCAGGGTAGGCAAGAGGCAAAAAGAGCCACTGCTAGCATTCTACCTGTCTTAGGGCTTAAATTTAACTCTTGGGTCAACCAGAGCTGCCAGCATGGCACCTTCTGCCAGCATAAAATGGCCTTTAAAGTGGGAAGGGAAATGAGTATGTAACACAAACAAACAAAAATTGGTTGACCAAGAATTCAGGGAGGGCAGTATAACTGCACACAAAACTGAGTTTTGCCTCAACCACCAATTTACCTTGTCTTGAGGGCACTGGAATATGTTAAGAGGCATCCAGTGGCCACAGACGTCTGCCGCTCACAGCCAGGGCCCAGCAAGCGGCGCCAGCTCTTCCTTGCTCCTCCTTGAGCCCTTCCCAGCCGGCAGAGGTGGTGCCCTTCAGTTCTGCATCCCAGGCCTAAATGTGGCCCTGACAGCCCCTGGGCTGGCCCTTCCCACTCCTTGCTGAACACCTCGTAGGTATGCCTGGTGAAGGGTCCCAGGACTCCCAGAGGAAATCCCACTGGAGCTCTGGAAGATGTGAGGAATTGGGAATGTACATCTAGCAAGAAGCAGTGGCCACCGAGCATGGCACTTGCAAAGCATGGCAGGAAAGCTGGAGAAGAGTAATGTATTTAACTCCCCCATCGGGAGGGGATGTTTTATGGTGGCTACACTGCAGGCTAAGCAGTCATGAGACCGTAAGGGAAGAAATGCTCTCTTTTTGCAGTGGCAAGTACCAGACAGAGGACTAGGGCAGCTCTGCCATTCTTAGCTGTCTGGAAACATGCTGCTCCCTTTAACAATGTTAAATACAGATGCATTTAGAGGGTAAAATTACAGAACTGAGCTTCAGCTTTTGGTTGTGGGGTTTCTGATATTTTTTCAGGGTTTTTTTTCATTTCCTTTATTTGTACACAATTGCATCATTTTCCCTCATGCTGTCCTCCACCACAGCTGCCCCGAGGAGCAGACTGACCTGTGTGAAGCTTCTTGGACTGTGCTGCACATCCAGCTTATTGCAGCATTGCTAAACAAAAGAGGGGGCCCAAGGGAGCCATGAACCTCGCAGTGGGGCTGACGGTGTTCTCCAAACCCAGCTTCTGCAGAAAGCTCAGTGTCCATAATATCCCCTCCTCTGCCTACGGGGACATCTCTGCGGTCCTGGGAGCTGATTTTAATTGCTTTGTCAGTGGCTGTCGAGCTGACTGCAAAGAAAGACTCAGAGGTGTTCAGTGAATTTGTCAGAGATCTGGCATTTTCAACCCTATTTCCAACTGGTTCAGGCTGGAGCCTCTTAAAGACACAGCTGTCCCCAAAACCAGTGAGGAAATGTTGCTAAGCCGGCATGGCCAAATCGGAGAGGCTACGGGTCATTGCAGCCCCCAGCCACAGATGGTTAGCTTTTTAACCCAAGCTATCTTATCTCACGCTTTAGACTTCGCAGAGGCTGGGTTCAACTCCTGGCGCCTCAGCCAGGAAGCTGGCTGCCTTGGATGCTCTCCAATGCTTATTTACAACATACATATGCAGTGTGGCCATTGATTTATACTCCAGGCAGCCTCCACCCCAAAGAGGCAGATTTAGAAGCAGTGTCTCTTCAAAGCGAGACCGAGCTCCACTTTACTTTGCCCTCAGCTAAGCCTCATCCTATCTGGATGCTCAAACACAGGTAGCGGTGCTGGAATTTTTGGCGGAGCCCCACAGCAGGATTAGACTCCCAAGCAGGAGCACAAATTTCCAGTCTCTTACATCAGTGTCTTGGTTCTCCACAAACAGTGAGGCTCTCCAGGCTTCGTAAGGGAGTCTAACGGTGTTCCTGGACAGATTTAGGTTCCTAACTTTAGACCCCTCTTTGAAAAATTTGGCCTTTATGTTCTGAGCCCAAAATATTTCTGCATGGTGACAACACTCTCATCTCTTCTATTCTGGCACCCTACCACCTATTCAAACACACCAGCCATGCTAAAACAGCCAGATCAAATAAGTTGTCTTTTCTTCCTCCTTTTTCCATGCTCTACGTGTGGACACTTTCTGTCCTGAATCACCTGGTCTCCTCCCAAAATAAGGCTCACACACCTAAAGGGAAAAATGTCCTGTTTATTGCACGAAGGGGGAAGTCGGTGCTGAGGCTGGGCAAGTTTTGGCTAGCTGATCTCTGCCCCACAGCTGCAGCTGAGCATCCCACTCCACTGAGCTCTTCTCCCAGCACCCCCAGCCTTATGGCTCCACTCCACCAGCCAAAGTCTGGCTAGAGGCAGCCTTACACCTGCTTTTCTTCAGCAGATCTCCGTTTTCTTGGGCACATGAATCATTCTGTGACATTTTCAAGGATCTGCCTGGCGCTTGGGATCAAAGGCTCAGCACCTTCCTTGCGTGTGAACTTGTGCCAGCATTTTCATAAAAAAAATAATTGTGTGCCTTGTTCAACAGACCTGGCTAATGGCAGGTTCTGAGAAGCACCTAAGTACCTGGTAGTGGAGATGTAATAAAACCTGCTATACTTAGGCCCTTGCAGGCACTTCCAATTATAAAAATCTATTTTTGTACCTTTAGAACCGTCCTTTTTTAAAACTGTTCTTAACAAAGAGCCTCAGCCTTTGAGCTATGTATTTTTCTTACATTAAAAAAGCCCGCATATTGTTTTGCCTATTTTGAGCTGAGCATTTGGAAAAATAACTAACATGTTTGCTGGTGGGAGAGCTATTTTTCGTATTTGTGCAAATAATGAATGGTGTAATTGATAAAAATGGAAAGTTCACAAAGGATGCAAAATTTCCCTTTCCAAAAGACAGTTCTAAGCATGTTTTCTGAGGTGTTTTTGGGAGGAGGCTGCAGGGCTTTTGGTCTTACTCACAGGCAGAAAGGGCTCTCTAAGGTATGAAAAAACTCTCAGGAGAATCACTGAAGACATCCTACGCTTTGTCTGGCTCCATGCTCACTTCAGGGCAATGCAAGAGACAATTACCAGTGGGGAACAATTTCTTCCTCACTTGATAGTTTTGGAGTATGACCCATGAAAGACCAGAAAGAAAGAACACCTTCTGACTTCAGTGGGAGAATGGATACAGAAAGTCTGGACCATTTTAGCTGCCTTCTAAATAAAAAAGAGGAATTTCACTATGGGTTTTTATTTTCGTTTCTTTCCAACCTAACAAGTGAAACTGGAAAATACAAAGTCAAAGACCAGCTCTGCACTGAGAGTCACTGAGCCAATTCTGTAACAAGAGTGCAATTCAGGCATAAACGTCAAATGTAAATTTATATTTCTTTTAAACTGGTCACGTCCTCTCCTACTACGTTATAATTTAGTGGGAAGGATGCTGTATTTGGGATGGACATGAAAGAGCAAGAAGTGCTCTGATGCGCAGGCTGGGATGCAGTTCATGGGGTCCAACGCCTCAGCCCCTGCCTCGCCCCTTCTCACAGGAGACATGAATAGCAGCGGTGCCAGGGAGCCTCAGCTGCTCAGGGGGCTCCGAGCCCAGGCAGTGCACAAAGCCATCTGCACCAAAGCAGCTTTTTGCACGGCTTGATGTGCAGCCCTGGCTGGGCACCCCTGGGCAGGTGGTGTGGGGAGGGTGGCTGAGTCAGCGGGGCAGCGAGGATGGCTCCGGGCAGTGAGGAGAGAAGGGTTTTGTGTTTCTGCCTGCTTGGTGCAGCACAGTGCTGAGTGGCCTGTGAGCTCGGGGCCATGGACAGAGCAGCCCGCTTGCTTTCCCATCATGTCCATGCTCATGTGCCCTGCCCCATGGGCTTCTGGAGTCTGTAGAGACAGAGTCAGCTCCAGACTGTCTTTGCCAGTACATGCAGGTTTGAACCACTTCTGTGTCTTGGTGTGGAAACAAACAGTTGACATAAGGGACAAGGGTCATGGCTTGGTGGCTAACCTTGGCAAGGTGCTGTTGCCCATACAGATGGAAGGCTGTGCTGAACAGGATGCTGATGGGGCCAGAAGAATAGAGAACAGTGTACCTTGGTGTGCGACAGGTTTTTAGAGGCAGCACCAAAAGTGGTTGATTTAACCAAGAGGTGATGACTGATTCAGCACAGATGGGTGGAGAGACCTCTGGCAGAGCTTTATCCCATCACCTTTCAGTCCTTGGCTGCTGACCTTTCAACAGCACACCTAGGGGTCAGGAATAGATTAGTACAGGTGGCTCTATCCAGTCTTTGCATGGTATGGGGCTGTTTGTAGGTTCCCCAGAGACAACCAAACCAGGAGAGACACCAAGCAAAAGCAAGACCAATGCCAAAGGCAGTATTATCCATGTGTGCTTTTAGGTGCTCTGTATCAGCCTGGGGCAGGGAAGAGCAGCATCAGTACACAGATTTGAGGTGGCTTCATTCCGTGTGTGGATAAGGTGGATGTGGGCTCCTGGTTTATGGCTATTTTGCCAAGTGCTCCTTTGTCATGGGAAAACTCTCCCCAGGCCAGCTGTGAGTCTGTGTGCAAGGTGTCCTGCCAAAACCCATGTCAGATCCAGCAATCCTGCAGAAGGGTGAGTGACTTGCTCTGGCACTGCAGGCTTTGGGTATCTCTTGGGAATTGGGAACTGTTGTGGTGTTGTGGTAGGTTTTGGACATAACTGAGGGAGGACACATGGGGAGAACAACAGCTTTTACTGGATCAGATGTTATGGGTGGAGAAAAACAAGTGAACTTTTGTCCATATATGTCCTCCTGAGGGGTGCCTGAATGCTTGCCTGTTTTGTCTGCCCATATCTGTAGGTCCAATGAAAGCCCCTTTGAAAGTTGCTGGGGGAACCAAAAGGCGGTTTGAAAAACCAAACCGAAGCAACAATGTGTAATTGCCTGTAATCAGAGACAATGTTCTCTTAGCTCAGTTTTTCAGTCAAGCAGGATAAACGCTGACATGTTTCCCACAGCTGAATTCAACTTTTGGCAACAGAATGTGGCAAAGCAAAGAGCACCTTATAGTGTCTGTGACTGGTACTGCTGAAGCTGTTCTTTCACCGGTCTTCTCCTCAGCTCTGCTTGCCCCAGTACAGGGCAGCACACTGTAAAGCGCTGCTTCTGAGAGCACGCAGTGGAGAGTGCCTCCAGGCAACAGCTCTGGGTTTATATTTGACCAACAGCGATGTCACCTTCTGCTGTTCCTAGGCAGACTAAGGGACATCTCGGCCGGAGGAAGAGAGGAGGAAGGAGACCAGAAACGAGAGATGCAAGAGGAATCCAGACAGAGAGAGGCCGGCTCAGCTGAGCTAAGATCTTCTTGGCTTGGCGGATGCCAGGGGATGGTCAGCATGCGCAGAATGAGGAGGACGGCTGCAAGCACTCACACTGTCGGGCCCAGCAGCGGGGAGGTGACCTTGACAGACTGCTCCAAGTGCCAGGGTAGCCGGAGGCAGGAGGGCAATTGGAACCATGTCAAAGAGCATGGATCACTCCAGAGGGAGAAGGAAGCAAGAGCCGTAGCAACTGAACTTGTTTATAACTTGTGTTTCTTGGTATGTGAGTGACAGGAAGGCAGGAGGTGTCTGAGGCAAGGAGCTCCTGCCTGCACACAAGAGTATCTGGTTTAGCAAATTAGCCTCCTTGTTGCCTAAAATACCCTCACATGTCTGTGCTTTACTATCAGCTCTAGCCATTATAAATACACTCATAGATATATAGATGTATAGATCTATAGATGACATAGATTATATAGATAGATATAGATGATATAGATAAGACAGACAGTTCCACCGTGCTCTGGGCTGCATCCAGTCACATTTCTGCCTCGCTCTCTGGTGTTCCCAGTCTTCAGTGCCCGGGTCCCTGCATCTGCTTTCCCTGGGGTTAACATGTTAAAAGCCTAGGAGCTGCAGACTCTAATTTCCATCCAAAAGACTATGATGAAAACCTGCAGGGGAGTAAATTCTGGCTTGTGTTGCAGCAGTACAATTTCAGCTGTATGTTGCAAACGTGGTTTGAAAGTGTCTCACTTCTTGGAAAAAAAATAAACTATACCTTAAAACCAGAACTAAGGGCTTCTAGAAGGAAAAATAGACACTTTTAATATTTTTAGATTTTTAAAAAATATTTTTAAATCTAAGTTCTATTTTAGTGTAGCTGGATATGCAGCTTTTTCTAAACAGCCGGACTCTTTTAAGTGCACTCATTAGTAAAACCCACTTCCCTCATCCCTGGGACAATAGGGCAATAAATGGGAACATCTCTCCAGGACCCTCCATAATCTGGAGCAGCATTACTCAATCTGTAAACCAGGCAGCATTCAGGCCAAGCAACATGCAGAAAATCAAAAACGGAGGGAAATTTTTAAAAAGACAAAATGAAACGCATAGCTTTTCACCCAAATTCATCAACTGAATGTGAACATTATGACTACAGTGCCGGAAATACTTGGTGTTGTTCAAAGAGGGTAGGTGACCAGGGGAGAAGGATACCCTTACAACGATCAATAAATCTGCAGCTCACAGAACTAAGAGCTGTTTCATGAGACCAGGGAAGACCGTGGCTCCCATTTCTGCTCAAGATTCAGCAATACCTTTATGAAATGCCTTATTCAAAATACACCGAAGCCTTCACAAATGTCTCCTACCTACCTGCTTGGACAAATGTTGGTTGTGGATCCTTCCTGAAGGACTGAATCTGAGCCCTTTTCCTTGGTTTACCTGTGGCAAGTCTGCACAAGCTTTTAGTAATAAAATGGTTTTTAGGTGTAATTCAGTCTGATTAAGAAGGGCTATGGCAAAACTGCCTCCTGCTCCAAAAGAGTTCTCCATTCTATTACTCATATGCCTTAAAATATTTTACCTGTTAATTTTCCTGCTCCTTTTTAGTGGGAATTTTTTTGTNTTTTGTTTTGTTTTGTTTTTTTTTGTGTTTTTGACAGTGCTGCCGCAGGCTGTTCCCTCCACAGTGGAAGAGACATCCCAACCCTGTGCCTTGAGAGCCAACAATTGAGCTGTGCCTGAAGTAGGCTGGAGTGAGAGACGTCAGTAATGCCAAGAAGCACCAGCCAGGAGGCTGCTGTGGGACAACATCTGGTACCACTTCAAGGAGCTAGGGGATAGAAAAGACAGAGCTCTGTGAGCATTGTCTCAGTCTCTTTTTTATTATTAGTGTTGTTTTATTGTGCTAAGCACAAGGCATCAGAAACAAAGCACGACAAGCAAAGAAAGAAAGAAAAAACCCAAGGCTCTGGAAAACAGTACTCCTAATGAAAGTCACAACTCCCTTATTGAGGTTGGCTGGGGATGGATGGTTGGTGTCTCTCAGACTTGGAGAGAGGAAACAACCAGGTGAGGAGCCCATGTCCCCCACCACAGCTCTCCTGCTTGCAGTGATGCAAGGGGAATGAAGGCAGCAAAGAAGGGTGCTCTCCCCACAGGGAGGTGACACGGTGAATGCAACGCAGCAGAGTTCCACCAGTTTCTGTAGGGCAGAGCTCTGCAACCTTCAGCACTCTCCCGGGATGCTAAAGGAGTCCTCTCGGCCTGAGATGGAGCTCACTGTGGGGTATCACAGGGGCAGGAGGTGTGAAGGAGGTCAGGATGCACTTGGGGGTAGAAACCACAGGGCACTAGCTGCGTTGCTCATCGCAGGAAACCCCTTTGGTCCTGTTTGCTGAAAGCTCAAAGAATATTTCAATAGAAGGTTGACTCTTTTAAGTCTATGTCTAATACACTTTCCCTAAGTATTTCCTGCCAGGCAGAAAATATTTAGCAGGGTAAACGAGCCACTAGCCTGATCTCATGTACCTAATAACTTTTGACAGCCATAGAAAATAGCATGGGATGACAAGAAGGCATCCAGTTCCTTTCTGACCTACAAGGCAGATCAGCTCATTTCCATTCATATTTCCCAGTGATCTCTGATCCCTTCCTGCTTTGAAAGAGGACTGGACTCAGTCACCACTGACACTGGGGTGTCCTATCCCAGAAAATGACATCTGGCAATAGGATGCTGCTGCCAGAAGAATTCAGACAACCTACACTCTCCTCCTGAGTTTCTCACAGTAAATAAGGTGAGCAGGAATAGGCAACAACCCAAGTGATTAGATTTGGAGGCTGTAAAATATTCTTCAGAGAACAGAGAGGACAATCCTGATTTCACTCTTTTAGGACACCCTTCAGTAAGGCAAGGAGCACATGCTCTACAGGCAAATTGATACCCCAAAAGAGTAGAAGTGACCAACAGATCCAGGTAAAATGGCAATCACTCAGAAGTGATTTTTCTGTTCCCCTGGGGACCTTTGTGTCTTTGGAACCCTTGGATTCCAATATCCTTGGCATATGGCAAAGCTCTTCCAGAAAACTTTCTTGTCCCTTCCTGTCTTGTGTCTCCCCTTGCTTAAGATATTCCTTCTTAAAACCAGACTTTGCTTGTTGCTTTTGTTGTACTGGATTCTCACATTCTCTATTTCCATGTGGAAAAGCTATCAAGACTCAATTGTTATGCTGGAAACAATCGTGAGTCCTCACCAGCACAGAGTTCTTCTAAACTGTCCCCACTTAATGATCCATTCCTGTTTTCTAGATATTGTTTCAGAAAGAAGAGTCCTAATCCATTGCAAAAAATGTAACCAGAAATGCTGGTTTTAGGTTGGTAAGGCAGAATTGCCCGAAAACTCACAATCTTGTAATACCTCTTCCACAACCAGGTATCATCTTGACTCATGCTCAGGGCATTGCAGTTTTTCCTACCTCAGCTGCATGGCAAAAGCAGATTTATCTGGGGGACAATTATACTGGTCCTTCCTTAAAACTCATCCTTTACTATGGTTTCTAGAGGGAAATAAGCCATTGTTTCTGGTACTTCAGAGTCATACTGTCTGCTGAGGTCCCTGTTCAACACATGCTGTTATTCCTGCAAGAGAACATCTCTGCTGCTGCTTTCTGCATTTCAATTTCCTGTTAGTCTTACCCATTTCCTGTAGAACATCTCTGCCATGTAGCAGGTCCACAAGCAAAAGACTTCAGCTTTTGGAAGGCTGCGTGATGGTCAGATCATGGCAGTGTAAATTGTTTGAAACCATGAACTTTTTACAACAGGTCTGCACAGGTCCTTGCACAAGAGGAGGCCATCAAGATATCCCTGCCAGCCTGGTGATAGCATACAATGTGGTGCCAGTAGGAGCAAATTCCACAGCTGTGTGGGAGAGGAATGGGTTTTAATAGGGACTTGAATCAGCAGGTTCTTCTGTTCTCTCTTTCAGTTCTTCTTTTGGCCCTCTAGTGATGATAGGGGCTATCCTTCCTCGGCTAAGAAGAGGTGACAGAAACTTCTATCAGTAGCTCCGGCCTCTGACAAATATTCCCTAAAAAATATAAATATCTCAGACTGTTACACGAAAGCAGCTGAGCAAAGCCCTGCCCAAGTTTTACTGCCTCACTTAAAACTCTCCTGATATGTATCTGTATCCTGGATGTGAAAAGGAAGGGCTGTGCATGTGATGTGTCTCTGGGGAATGCATGTGAGGAGACACAGACCAGCAAGAATTGTGGCTCCACCTTTCTTGTTCCCTGTGGAGCCTTTGGAGGCCTGTGCCAGTCAGACCTGGTTATTGTTGGCCATTGAGTGCCGCTCCGTGGGAAAGCGGTGCTCCGATACCCTCGACATGGTCAGTGAGAAGGTGTTGGTTCTCACAGTGTTTTCAAAGAAGGCACAAGTATTTCCAGCTTATTGAAACATTTGTTTTGACTTTTATCACACTATATAAAAGTCTTTGAGTTTTGTCTATTAGGTTTCCATGCCATAATATTATGACGGGTCATGGCATAATAGTCTTACTGTTTTGACTCCAAAGCATGCTGTAACATGGGTCAAGCTGATGAAATCAAAATTAAATTAATGTTTTATTTTGACAAGATTGTGTTTCTCTTCCGTTTGTTTGATAAAGTCAAAGCAAAAATGTCAGCAGGATTTTTCCATGGTGTAGTCTCAAAATTACATTTTCTCATTCAGGTGTGGATTTTGAATGGGCACCATAACCTTGTTTTGTGCTCAGATCATAGTGGAAACATTGTACATGGATAGCATCTCAGAGTAACAGACTCCACTTGACTCTTCAACAGTTTTAAAGTGCCTGTTGCAAAAATATGGCCTTGGAATTTTAGTTCAAAGTATTTTTTGAACTATGCCACCTTCTACTGTGTAGTTCCCAGTCACCCATCCCTTCTGTTCAGCCAGTAACAACTCAGTCCAGAAACAGACTGAGAAGGAAGAGCTCCTGAAAAACGGGGGATTGTGTCTTGTTGGGTCAGGGAGCCTCCAAAATATGGAATAAATTTGTCCTAGAACAGCAGGGTCCCTGTAAGAGGCCAGTCGTGCAGACATGCTCTGTGTGGCTATAAGCTTGATCCAGCTTTTATTCATGTAGCACCCAGAAAGCTCAATCTCTTAATGCTGTTCCTAGTCCTTGCTGCTCACACACGATGTTAGACAAGTGTTTGCTCCTGCTTTCCCCTCTCCGTCTTTGCCTGGTTGGGCTGAAGTGTTTCTGAGACTGAGACTTAATTACGCTGTGTACAGAGCACCTGGGGCAGCATGGAGGTCTTGATCTCTGCTTCTGGTGACTGATAATGTACCCTTTCTATTGTGCAGTTTTCTGCTCTGAATACTGACTTTCTTGGCAATATATTTATTTCCCTTGTTTATTCCATCTCTTTTATTTTTTTCCCCAGAGCTTCCCTTTGTTTGCTTGGTTGTGCTCTGATGCACAGGTATTTATTTAATGGGGTCTGCTGTATTTGTACCAGCCCAGGTGGCAGGTAAGATGCAAACATCAGACACCTTTTTACACATCCCCACGTTTCCTGAATGATTGATTAATTGCTTTCTCCCTTATCAGCTTTTCTTTCTCATAACTGGGGGTCAGCTTGCATGGACTAACACCTTCAGGGAGGCCCTATTTCCTATATACATCAGCTTTACTGGCTTCTTATTATCTCAGCCCTATCTGTACCTTTGTTCAATTCAAGAGGTAATTAAACTCAAAGCCAAAGCAAATGTCAGGGTGATAATGAGACAGATAAGATTAAAAAGAAGCCTTTTTTTTTTAAAGACCTTACACATACCTGAAGTGCCTGTTGGCCCACAGCCAGTGGAAAGTTTCCTTTCTGCCTGGATATAGCCAGAAAAGTGACCATGTAAAAAAAAATGGCACCACCTCACTCCAGGTGTGTGCTGCTGAGAACAGCACCTACCTGGCAAAGCACTCAAGCATATAAGTATTTGCCCTGAAATTGTTTACTCATATGCTTAAATTTAAGCATGTGCTTGAGTGTTTTGTTCAAGCAAGGCCTCAACCCAAATGCAGCTCGACTGGGTGTAATTCGGTGGGTGCAATTCCATTCATTTCAGTAATGCCACAGGAGTCGCCCTGGGCTGTAGCCATTGCCTTCAGTCTGCTACTCTTGCCCAAAGCCCACGGTGAGTGCCAGGGCTTTACCATGTTGCCCAATCTGCAGGAGAGATCGGAAATTACGTGGTCACTCCCTTGGGCTGCACAGTGCCATGCATCACCTGCTAGACTCCACCTTTTTCTGCATTGTTCTGGGTTGGAAAGATGGACATGCTAATCTCTGCTCTAGGATAAGTTTTTCTCAGCAGGAGCCTCCAGTGGCTCAGGAACCACTTCTGGGGGAGATTGTACAGGGGATGTTGTGGGCTCTCTCTGCCTCATGGGCTGTCCACACTTCCTTATGCTTTTCTGCATTGAATGAGTTTATAATCTGAAGCAGACCTATGGTGTAATTTTCAGAGGTCGGGGTGGAAAAGCCACTAATCAGAAAGAGCTGCAGTTTTCCAAGGGAGCTTCAAAGCTCTCTGCAAGCAGGAGAGCCTGTGAAGGGTACACATGTTGCTGGCTAGGCAACCCCTGACGGTTAAAGTTTTACTTAAGCCCATGTGTTTTTCCACTGGGTATTTTTATCCTCTGAAGCCTACTGTACTTGGCTATGTACTGTAAACACACCCCTGTTGTTCTCTCACACGTGTTTACTTTGCAGCTGGGGGAGCACAGCTCACCATGCTGCCTGTTGGTAGGTGGCTGAAAGTGAAAACCAAGCACCAAAGCACCAAATCACCCCAGAAAGCCCCGATGTATCCTGCCTGTCTCGTCCTGTGGTGTCCCTACCTTGGAAGCCTGCTCTCTGCCTCCCTCCCTGGGCACAGGGCAGATGCACCTGAGACCCATGCTGTCTTCAGCATTCCTTTTGCAGTCTGGCTCCCATTCTCCTCTGCTGCCTCAGCAGCAATGGATTCTCACCTGCCAAGAAAGAGAAGTTGTCCAAATAAGCCTCTCATAGAATGAGTGAGAAGTGGATTTATTATCTTGTATCTGAATGCTGAGTAGAGGCAGGAAGAGAAATGTCTCTGTGCTGAGACCATGCAAAGAGCCTGAGATGGAGTCAGGAGCTGAAGGCTCTGCATTGGTGCAGGACCTCACATGGCCTTTCAGCAGCTTTCAGTGTTTTGAGGTGGATGCTAGCTGCCAACAGGGGGATTCCACAGGACCCTGCATCCTGAAGAAAGATAATGAAAGTGATGACACCAAGGTCAAGTAATTATGTAGGCAGTAAAATTTATTAGTCTCTTTACCACAGCTCTGTCCTTTGAGGGTTCTTTGATATTTACCAATATGTCCAAGTTCCTCCCAGAACCTTTACCCTGAGAAAGATGAGCGATTTTTTTTTATTCCTTCCTTAACTGGATGCCAATTTTTACAAAGCAGATAGAAATGCAAGGTCTCTTGAAGTTCCCTTTTCTTTGCTGATGGGCTCAGAAACTGGGAGGGTGTGGAGCTGCTAGGCACCAATAATTTCATGAACACTGTTCTGTCAAGATACCAAGCTAAAAAGTATTTTCATGGAGCTCTGAAAATAAGCAAGCAAATAGGAAGCAAGGGAAGAAACTGGTTGGGAGAGGTCAAGTTCAGCACAAAGTGCTGCTGTTATAGCCACACTTCACCCTGTGAAGAGGCTTTGTGCTTTGGGTGAAGCTTTGGTCTGCCTAAATAACTGTGTGTCTCCTCCCCAATATTGTGGAGAGTTTTTGAATGAAAAAATAGTATGTTACACCTATGGGTGCTTCTCTCCTGCTGTAATATGAGTTATAATAATTTTTTTAATTATCTGAAAAAAATTCTTTATTCCATCAGCCTTCCATTATTTATTGACTGCCTTACTTTGGAAGACAGCTAGAATAGAAAAGCTTAATATAAAGGCATGAAGAAATAGGTATGTAATTTTGAATACAGATTGTGAATACATATTTAACTGTATTATATTATACATATTAGGTTGAATACATAAAAGGTTATATAAAGCCCCAGCAGACAGGGCCCAGATCCCAGATCGAAATCTTTTTAAATAGTTGCCACATATTTATTACTCATAAGGATAATGTCTTTTTCTAAATAGTTTAAAAAAAGAGCCATGGTCAAATTGAAGAGAATTGCTCCTTCAAATAAACAACTAAGCCCACACATTTAGGAGATGTGGTTCTTGTCATGTCTGGGACAATAGTAGAGAAGCAAAACAAAATTTGCCCAGACATTTGATGCTTGAAACCTTCTCCCTGCACCCGAGGTAAAAGAAAATCAGGCTTCACCCATAAAAGTGGGAAAGTCCTTTAGGTTTCTGCTGCCTCTCTTTGGATGGGTTGACCAAGGGATTGCTTGGCTCTCGTGGGTGTGCTAATAGGCAGCATTACCTATGTGAAGGAAGCCCCTGCTGCTGAGAAGGTGATGGGGTCTTCCCCCACTCCCAGTGCCTTGATACCACCCAGAGCAGATCCTGGAGCTCCTGAGGTCAGGGCACAAACCACAGTCTCCCCAGGAGAGGTGACTCACTGTAAGACATTTCATGCTGAGAGGCAAAGCTAACAAATGCCACTCTGGGAAAGGCAGTGGGTGGCAGACAGCAAGCAGCTCACCTCCCTCGGGGGGCAAGAGATGGAGACTGAGGTGGTTCAGGGTTTCCAGCACTGCAAGGACATTCGGATCACGCTGAGGGCAAAGACGCCCACTCACCGCCATAACCAGGGGCTCTGCAGAGATGGGTAAAATGTCTCCCTGGGATCAGGACTTGCTTTCACCAAATGCTAAAACCCAGACAGGAAAATTCCATTATTCTTCTATAAGCTAACTTCATGGCTGCTGCTGCAGCTGAGAAGGTTCCTGAGCAGTGGGTGCATTGTGGCAAAGCTCTCGTTCTGGGTCTGGGCTTCAGTGTGCTTCCAGCCTCTGTGCAATGGGTCAAAAATAGTGGACTATTCTGAAGTCATGTCTGTTTGGTGTGTTCCCTTGCTCCTAGATCCTGCCTAGTGTGGTGCTGGTAGACTGCCCCCAGGATAGCTGGACTGAGTTCATTGTTGGTGTCAGGGAGGTCTGTCCGGCCCAATTAAGCACCAGCCCCCAACCGATGCTGTAGAAACAGGGGAGCTCAAGACTGTAGAGAAGAACTGAGTAACGTGAAAGGCAAAAAGTAGAAGTTTCTGTAGATCCTTCTGCCTGCTTTTTCTGCTTTTCTGTCGTAAAAACTTAGGAAGAGGATGTTTAAAATGTCAGCCATGCACTTATTCATTCAGTTTGTGATCGCTGGTATTTCAGAACAATGGCATTCAGCTCTGTTGCAGTGTGTGTACACAGCTCAGGGGAAGGGCAGTTGCACCTCTGGTCATGAAAGATCCTGTCACGGCACTTGGATGAGCTGACAGGGTCCCACGAAGATGAGTGACTCTTCCACTTCAACCCTTGCTCTGTACAAGAAATGGACATTGTACATCTTGTACAAAACTACAAGAAATTATTTACTTGCTGAGAAATCAGGAACTGAAGATCAAGGCAACCAGCTGATTACACCTGGTACTGCAAAACTGGAAATAGGAAACCGCTGCTGCTGCATTTTAGGGACAATCTTCTGGCCTTTTCAGCATGGGACCACCCATTTTTAGGTGAGGGTGAGATACTGAGGACCAAGTTGTAAAATGTGTGCTTGCCTTTCCCTGGGTGCATGTATAGGGGAGGTTAGCTATGAGCACTATGAGATCTGGTTGTGCAGCTGCTGATACATGTAGACAAAAAAGAAGATGCAAATTTCTGCAGCAGAAATGGTGGGATCAACACACAGTTGAAAAACTGAGACAGGCAGCATGCCCGTGACATCCATGGATTGAAAGTTATAAGCATAATAAGGCACTGCATGAAATCTGCCATTCACCTCATGAGCTGCCAAGAGTGGTATTAAAAAAAAGCATAGGCTTGAACATGTTATGGGGCTTGGGATCAGATTTTCTAGGTTCCCATGGAAAATCAGACCAGCATTAGTTTGATTTTCCAGCCCATCTAGGGTTTGGTTAAAGAAGCATTTTCCACGGCTCTATTCTCTGGCCAGGAGCAGAGCAGCAGATGTGCAAAGCTGCAAAGCTGCAAAGCAGTTTCCAAGGTATCTCCCGAACACAGCATCCTGCTGGCAGCCCTTAACACAGATATCGCTTCATTTCCCTCATGTTGCTGAACTCTAGAAGGAGTCGCACTTCCCTTGAGGCATCTTTCTAGGACTGCTGTAAAAAGCTTGAGTAAAGAAATAGGCAGTGCATAACCTCCTGTATTTTACTTTTTGGTGGTACATCAGGACAAATCTCAGCTGTTCAGAAATGAATGCTGGTCCCCTGTAGTGGAAAGGGCAGGGTAGGGAGAGGAGTGCTGAGAGAAAGGGCTGATCTAGGGGAATAGAAAAGATTTTTAAGCCCTTCTTCCCTCATCTTGCTTAGACGCCCTTATTTTTCTTGTAATGGGCCACATCTCTTGCCTGGTTTCAAGTGCTCCAAAGTCTGGCACATCATTTCCATGCTGATCTCATTTCACTGGGCACTTTACAGTTTCAGTTTTACTTTACTTGTAGGGTGAGTCAACCCCTTTCACCAAGATCTTTTATTTATGATCACCCTGTCAAAGAAAGAGAAAATAGAAAACTGTTTCAATGACTGTAGAGAACTTTACTTCCTGAGAGCTCTGAGCCTGGAAACATACTGGAGGCCACACTGACAAAAGTTGTTTTCTCCAGGCCTGAGCCCTGGGGTCACCTGCTGTTTCTTGTGGCTTTGGGGACAGGAAACATCACCTCATGCTTCTGCTCCCATAGCTTGGTATCCTTGAAACTGTTTTGGTTTTCAATTTTTAACAGTGGTAAAAGCTATTGATCTCTTAGGATGTATTGGTAGGATTGGTTCATTTATGCATCCAATGTCTCAGCAGAGACATTAGTCTGAGACTTGGGAAAATGAAGAATGGAAGTCTTTTCCTGTCTGTGTCAGCCAGAAGGAGCTCAGAGACGATGGGAAGAGCCCATGGCAGCGCACTGGTGATTTCTTGCATGGTGGGTGTCATATGTATGGACCAGGAATCCCTGGTACTTGCAGAGGGAAGTATGAGGGGGGTTCCACAATCTCCTTTAACCTGAAGTGTGAGGGGAAACTGGAAACTTGAAAATATGTTCTTCCTTTGAAGTCACACCAGGGCCTACTGTGGTAGTAATGGCTCTGTATGCTATTCGTGTGCTGGTCTCTGTTGGTATCCAAGACAGAGTCCTGTAAGGGGAACAAACCTTGCTCTTAAACCCTTGAGGGTGTACTATGTAGCCAGACTCTTCCTGGACCATGGACTTGGACCTGGTCTTAACACAGCCTCAGAACGCACCTCCGTCAGTGCCAGAGGATGTCACTTCTGGCTCAGGCCTACCGGAGTATTTCCGAAGCCAGTGTTGCTCTGCCAGATTTCTTTTTTCTTTGTTATTTTAATCAATGACAAGAAGGTTTTGAGGAAAGGTTTAATCTTTTCCACTCCTTGGGAGTTTTGTAACTAGTCACAATGCCAAGTCAGCCACCTTGTTTGCATAGCCTAACCAGAATCACCGAGAAGCCAAACACATTCAAAAAGAGGACCGGGAGAATGTTCTGTTCATTCTGAGGATCCTTTCTGCAAGAAATGTAGGAGTGAGCTTCCTAGCCAGACCTGCAGTTCTGCTGGGTCATCATCCCCAGTACAGACCAATACAGATGTTTTACAGGAAGGAATTATTTTCTTCAGCAAACCCATTAAGAAGACTTTGGCTTGAGCTCTGAAGGTTTTATATCCTTTCTGAGCCTCTTAGATGCCTATGTTCTTTGCCTAACAGATATACTGGTGAATCCTGGGGAGAGGTAAACAGAAGAGATAAAGACTCTGAAGCTCAGAGCTTGTTTGCCTGGTGTCTGTTTAAATGACATACAACAAAGCTTTATTAGCACAAAGCAGCAAGGTCTGCATGTGGCCAGAAATCTCTCCTGCCTGTTGTCTCTTGCATAGCCCAAGCACTCACTCCTTATCCCTGGTTTATACATCTGGTCTGAGGACCACCCCAGGTAACAAAGAAAACATCAGCTCTTGAAGGATCTGCTGGGAATAGGAAGATGTCGTATTATTTACCCGTCTGGATTTATGCATGTGTGTGTGTGTTTAACAAGGAGCCTGGTGCCTGCTGGACTCCTGAGGCTGGAATTTATACAGGCCAGCATTTGGCTGCTGCAGTTTATCTTGAATGCAAGAATAATAAACTCAGCTGACAGGATGATGTATGCAAAGCATCTTCTCCTCCCACGGCGTGTGGTAGAGGTGTCTGGTTTGCAGAGAGTCCTATTATTAAGTGATTAGCCTTGCGACATTATCAATATCAGATTGCTTAGGGGCTTTGTGGGATCAGCAATACAGTAGGTCTTGGTGTCCATCTGTCATGGTGGCAGTCAGACACAGATGGTGGTGTGACAGCATTACCTGTGTAGGTGAAATAGATGTGTGCGTTTGTCACATGAAGGCTCCCAGAGATATTTGCAAAAGAAAACAAAATTGCGCCTTCCTTATCGTAGTTCCGTTATGAGATAACTTCTGCTACATTGTTTTAATGGCCCTCTTTGTCTTGTCCTTCCTTGTCCTGCTTCTGGCTCTCATTCAGCAAGAGCAAAAACAAAAACATCCCAAGCACCACTGAATATAGTATTTTCTTGACTTTTCAAGCAAGGCTGATTTATTCACCCCTAATTAAGTTTCAGCATCCGGGCAGCTTCAATCTCCTCTTTGTGCTTCTGCCAGTTCAGATGGTAATTTTGAGATCCTAGGAAGCCTGGATCCTTGGATATTTTTTCATTGCCAAAAGAAGATCCTGAAAAGACCATAAAAAACCAACAGCTTGCTGTACTGAGTGTATTTCACCCCGAATAATCATTAAGGTCCACATGGCCTAAGGCAGATTGAGTACTTCAGGGGATTTAATTGTGACTGTTTAAACTGTGTTCTGCTCACATCATAAATAATGCTCACCCATTGTATAATGCAAAAAGTCCTTCACAGCCACACCACACTGTGCGTGTTTCCTCTTGTGGATACTTTTATCTTACCCTAGATGTGACACCAAAATCCTGTAGGTAAGGGCCTGCTGTTGCAGTTCATTACATAAATTTACAGTTCTTTATACTTGAGTGATTACAGCAGATTGTATATCTGTGGGAATTATTAGTCCCTGGAGTGCAACTGCTCCCATGATACAGCATGACTCTCAGAAGAGGGAACATTAGGCCAAGTACAATCAGGGCAGACTGGTGCTTGTAAGAAAATTTGGGTCTAATCCATCATGTCCACATGGAGCGGGCTGGAGCCTAGATTCTAAAGCCTTTCTAATTCCCTTACCTCCCAGTAAGTCTTTGGTGTCCTGTGGGACAGACTAAGATTTGATCATGTGTTCCTGGGAGGTAGAGCTTTTAATCCTATGATTTGGACATGTAAGCAGACACTTCCCTGATCCCACCCTTGTCAAAAGTGAGGAAAGAAATGGTTGCAAAGAATCCAGCCCACTCCTGACTAAAATGTTCTTGTGCTGTCTGTCTGTACTGAAGGCCAAGTCTCTCTAAGCATTGTTTTCAAGCTTGGAGCAGCCTGCAGGAATTCATAAAGCAGTTGTGGAGAGATGCAGTAAGACCACAGACCTACTCCAGAAGAGAAAGGCTTGAAAACTTGAACACTGACTCCCACTTCACAAAGGTAGTTTCACCCTAACAGTGACACTGGCTTGCTTCTTACTGGTGTCTGACACCTCTCTAGGTGGGCACACTGGCTTGCTCCTTTATGTGGAACCATTGTTGAATCTCTGAAGTCAGGGCAGTGGTTTGGCTTGTCCAGGACTTCACAATCCATAGATAGTGTTTGGGTATGGAAACTTCTCTGCAGTGACAAGACACTGCTCTCTAACATGGAATATTACATTGCCTAGAAAACTGGAAGGTCAGTTCAGGTACCTGAAATACCTTGTTTTCTGTGTTGCTTTGCACCTCTCAAACATGTGGGAGCTCCTACAGTACCACCTTTCCTCTGCCTAGGAGGACATATTTTTTGGGAAACAGGACCTGGTCCACCGAGGTCAGTGGGAAGTCATCCATCAGTTCTAATCAGCTCTGAAGTGGGTCCTGGAGGGGCATCATGCAACTCAGTGATGTTACCCAGATCCTTCATTTGCATTTTGTCTTGTCCTCTGTTTCCTGTTATCTGTTTTCCCTCGTGGAGACAGATTTATCCTAGCAATTCAGAAAACATCTTCTGTTTCTTTTTATTTTGTTGTTTTGGATTTTTTTTTGTGAAATCCCTTGTACTATTTCTTCATCCCCTGACTTCCTCTGCTCAAAAACCACCTTTGCTTTTCCTTCAGCATGTTTGCCCCTAAGCCACCCAAGTTTCAAACCATCATTTTCAAATAACCAGCTTCCTAAGCAAGTCACAGTGTTGTTTTTTCCACAGTAAACTCCAAAGAGCAGAAGTTAGCTGGTGGGGCAGGATCAGCACCACTTCTCTGTTGGTTTGGGTTTATGCCATCATGTATCATACTTGGCCCTGAGTGTGGCATCACACTCCCCACATCGCCCACCCCACACCTCACAGAGATGGAAAACGAAGCAAAAGTTTTATCTGAGCTTTCAAATATTTTGCATTGTGGGCGGCTTAGAGCAGATCGCATCCTAATGGACTGTTAGGCCAATTTGGGCTTGCTAACTGCCTTCGTGAGGATAAGAAATGAGCTGGGACAGAGAGGAGCAAAATGCTTTGGAATATATGTTTCATTCTCTGCTAGCACTTCTGTGGAAGAGCCAAAATGGATATCGCTGTCACTCAAATTTCCCTCCTGTTGTTTACTTTATCATCCCTGCCCCAAAAGGCCACACTCACAGTGAGTGTGCAAGCGTCCCACTCTGCTGACCTCATGGAGAAATGGTAGCAGGCACACAGCAAGGCTGTGGGCCTCCACTTTCCATGGGGCACACATCCCAGGGAGCAGATGGGGATTTGGGCTGACACTGTTTGCTCTATCCAGTGAAGTGGAGACCATGCATGGCCTCTGTGGGCAGCAGGAATGAAGCTTTGCTCCTTGTACCTCTAGGGAATAATCTATGTCAATAGGGCACAAGGAAGGGTGGCTGGGATATAAATCCAGACATTTTGCTCTATAATGCCCAGGTTATGCCCACCAAGTGGAAATTTCACTGTAGCCAGCTGAAGGGACCCCATACTGTTAGGAGCCCAAATCCCACAGTACATGGTCAGAGAAGGGAGCAGGCAGCAGCAGCAACAAAACATGGGCAAAAATGTCATGTGTGTTTGTGTGTAGCAGAAAGACAGGATGAGAAGCCTGTAGGAGGAGATCTGTGAAGCTGGGATGATGGCCATATTATGCAGGGTCTAGGTGGGGCTGCTTCAGGGAGAAGGAGCAGAAAGGGAATATAGCCTTACTCCCTAGCATTGCAGTCACAAAACATGATTTTGCTTTGCAAAGGGCCATGAAGTGCCTGTTGACAACTTTGCAGCCTTCTGAACTTTTCTCCCCTTTTTCCACCATGGCTTTTTCAGCATCTTGATCACCACATAGTCTGGGGAAATGGTGCCATGCACATCCAGAAGTGTATTACCTCCTGAAAGCAGGACAACTGTCTCCTCTCCTCAGTCAAAGGGAGCAGGTGGGTGTAAAATAGTGCTCATGGTTTCAGCCTGGCCAGCCATGAGATGTGTGACTGCAGCACAATCACATCCTCATTTGACAGCATTCCCCATTCCAATTGTTCTGAGGTCTAAGAAGAAAAGAATTCATGTAGCTTCCTGTTTCTCCTACATTTGGAAATATTTTCCCTTCTTGGAGCTGATTTAGCATGCTGGACTGCTCCTGCACAGGCCAGCATGGTGTGGAGAGAAGCAGGCAAACACAAAGAAATGGAAAGAAGTTTTCTCCTCTCCTAGTTGGATTCTAATTCTTCCCTGCCCTAGGTAGCACTAAGGTTTTGGAGATCTCCACTGGAAACCCATTAGAAGAGATACAGGAATGCTTTACCCAGGCTGATCCGTGTCCAAATAATTTACTGAGTATTAAAAACATTTTGGAAAACGCCATTCTGTGCCTCTTAATGCATACAATAGCCCCAAAATATATTTGCAGTGTTCTGGGGTCATGGAAACAACATTCTTTCCTTAAGTTTCTGGGTATGCTGGATATTGTGGATCCGTGCGGTGCAGAGAGCAAGCACAGGTGGTGCTGGATACACCACTGATCTTCATGGAGCGCCAGTCACCACCAGCTGCACAGTCAGGGAGGTGAATAACAAGCAGCTGATGGAGTCCAAAAATTTCTGCTGCCTTACAGGTGTCTAGCAGAAGCTCAGGTCAGAATCCACCTCTTGGTGCCTGCCCATCTTGTTCTTCCAAGGAAACCTCTTTTAAATAGGTGTTTCCCTTCTTTATCATTGGAGAGACATCTGAAGAGTAGCACTTACCTTGCTGGAAGACTTGAAAATCAGTAACTTGCACTCGTGACTGCTCTTGCCATGTTTCAGATAGGGGATTGTCTGGGGACAACCTGGTGCTGAAGATCCTGAGCTGTGCTTTGGATTCTGTTTTGTTCTGTTCTTGCCACCTCTGCCTTCTTCATAACAATTGTTTAATGCACAGCATATTCCCAGTGGTGAATCAAAAGATGGGGACCAGGGCCTTCCTCCCTCCTGTCTACCAGGCAGACTATCCTAAAGCTTGGCAGCTAGGATTCCCTCCAGATGCTGGAAGGCATGGGGTTAAACCTTCCCATGGAAGGCAGACAATATGCAGCTCTCTCCCTTGCACACTCATCACTGTTATAAACCTCAATTACAGCATGGGCAGCCTCCCCTCCCAGTTGTTCTTTTGAATGAACGGTTTGGGACATTTATCCTTTGAGCAGAAGTGAATGGCAAGTTCTGGGTCCACCTCCTAGGCTGGGCCATTTCATCCTCAGGAGATGGGAAAATGCATAATCAAGGCAAAAGCTTGCTGACCCACTGTCCTTCTGTCCTTCTCTCTGAAACCGGGCACACAGGACAGTGCCAATTCTGCCCTTCACTGCTACTTGCTCTGAGTCAATCAGAGCACTGGGTGCCTCCTCAGTGACCTTTCGAAGATGGTGACATTGCCACTGTCTCTGTAAGCACCAGAAGTCCATCTCTCCTCAAAGCAGGGAAAATGAGTCAGCTGAGGATCCCAAGGAGAAGCTACCCATCTCCTGTCTAAAATCAACACCTCTCCCTATTTTCTACATCTTTTGTGCATGACTCTACACTCTTGCTGGGCATAAAAGCCTTCCTGTAGGCACTGGCTGGGGTGAGCTCATTGCCCACTTCCCTTCCTTGGGTGGCCTTTTGCTTCTAGCTGCTTGCAGTACTGTAGCTGACAGAAGGCCTCCAGCACACTCTCTTCTTGCAAGCCTGCAGCTCCCTTGCTTGGAGGCAAGCAAGGGAAATCACACAGTCATAGTGTGAACATTTGAAAAACATTTATAGAAAAGAGAGGGAAAGGCAAGTCAATATTAATAAATTACAGAAAGATAGAACATCTGCACTAAATTATTGCGAACTCAAGTGAGAGTGGAAAGCTAAATAAATAAAGAGAAAATCATGTTAAGTTGGAAGATGAGTAATAGAAAAATTCTGCTTCAAAGTGCCACCAGTTAGCCTTTTTGTACAGCACTATATACAAACAAAACTAATGGAGATATAACAGGGGTCAGAAAGCTTGATGCAGCTGTCTAACAGCTGTCTGCCCTGTTTGTTTTGCTCCCATCTGACTCTACATTATTTTATGGCTTGGATAAGTGCAGTGCAAAGAGAGAGACCCTGAAGTTTGAGTTGTCTTGCCCTATCAAGGTGGCCAGAGGAAGGCAGAGGTCCTGTGCAGGCAAGGATAATGAAGTAGGTACCTGCACACAGCAAGGGATTAGGAATGGTCTTGGAGAAACCATGTGACAGTCAAGACATTTGAATGCCAAGGAGCTCAGCAGCTCCTGGCCTATGAAAAGAATACCATTTTCTTTTGTTCTTCTAATTCTGTTGCCATATTTACTCCCAGCTGGATGTGATGGGCCACAGAGGTGGCAGTAGATGAGTTTTAAGTGTCCTTTCCAGGCATGGGACTTGATCCCTCATATATTGCCTTTGTTCAGAGATGTGACTGAAAAAGAAGCTCAAGTTAGCATACACACCAGTGGGAGAGAGGCTCAAAATGTGATAGACTGTTTTTCTCTGTCCTAAAGCAAGATCAACCCTACCATTACTAATAAAGGTATGTGCTTATTGGTCCTAAAGACATTCGGAGATGGCTACGTCCTATCTTCCTTAAGCAACCTATACTTGCTACTGGAAGATTTTTTTGAATGCATAAATTGCTTTTCTTGTAGTAGCATAGACCCACGGATTTCCTGTGTCTGTACAATTAAAACAGTAGATCCCTTTTATTTTCAACAGCCATCTGCTTGTTGAAAGTAAGTTATCATTTCTGCTTCAGTTTTCCTTAAACAACCCTGATTCTTTTAGTCTTCTTTCATAGACAGAATTTCCTGGATTTCAAGCAGTCCTTGCTCTTCATTTTTGCGGAAGTGCCTCCTTAAGTTTAAGGAATAAAATTTCAGTGAAGACCTTCCCACTACTAAGTAGAGTGCAGTATCATTTTTCATTATGTGAAGGCTTGAATTTCCGTCTGCACACTCCCATGTGATAATTTGCCTTTTACACACCAGCCTGTCATTGCTGTTTCAGGTTCAGCTAACCCAGAAATCCTTTTTTCCAAGAGACTCCTTTCTAATCAAAATATCCTTCTTCATTTTTAGCATCATAAAATTTACTACGTGTGCAATCTCCAGAGTCTACCTGAACTTAATCCATCTGTCATTCCACACGCCTTTTTCAGACTATTTCTTCAACATGTTAAAATCATCTGGAGTCAGATGTTTTGTTGAGATGCATGGTAACGCAACAGCTTTTCCTCTACGTGTAAAGTCTTGCTTTCCTAAATACTCCCAAGACTGTGCTTTTCCTACTTAGCCTTAAATCTTACCTATTTTTCCTTGGATTGGCTGTGCTAATTGCATCCTCACATTTGGCCATTTTAGATGCAATTTAAAAAGATGTGAAACACTTTGATCTTCTCATTGTAATCTCCCCATTATCTTCCCTCTTCATGGAGTAATGAGCTAATATTTTCCTCCATCTTCTTTTTAGTCAATGATTGAATTCTGTTACCTTTGTTGTCTCTTGCTGATTTAATTTCAACTTTCCAGACCTTGTTTTACATGGTGATGTTCATACTCATCCTTGGACATCTGGTTTTGTTTCTACTTGTTGTGGTTCCTTATTGTCTTTGAGATCAATGAAGAGAAGTCAGTGTTTTTCATTTCTAGACTTTTTTCTGCATCTGAACTTCTGCCTTTAGCATTGTTTCTTTGGGGAACTACTAACTCTCTCTAAGCCCTCTGTTTCTTGTCAGCTTCCCAAACTTATTGAAGTCTGTCTGTCTGAAACCCATTGGGCTGGGTTTTCTTCCCTTCTGACTTGCTTCTCCAAGGACCATGAAATCTACCTTTCACGGTAATGCCCATCCACACTGGCTTCCACCTTCCCTTTCCTACACTGCTCCTCCCTTGTGCTAAGACTCAAACCCAGAGGACCTTTTCCTTTAATTCCTTTCTGGGTCTTCTGAATACAAAAAAAAAAGTTTTGGTAAGTCTGTGCCATAAAGGTGATGAAGATTTTTTAAGCTGATGAATTCTATTTGTTCAACAAATGTCTCTAAATATAGCTAAAACCTTCCACTTGCCACAAGACCTGTGCTTCAGACATCTCTGTGAGTTACTGTCAAAGAGCCTCATACACCTAAGCTTCATGAATGGATGCCCTTTAATAGACTCCAATAAACTCTGACAATGGTATCCTATTTCCACCTTTGCATATTTTTAGCAAGGCTAACTCCATGTGTCTTCTGGATTTCAGAACAAGCTTATACCTACAAGGCTCACAAAGAGACTCTTATGTCTCTGCTGGCCATTCTTCTTGAACAAGCGGCATCCTTTCCTGTCAGCATTCCAGCCATATGAGTGATCCGACCATGTCTCTATGATTTCAGCGAAGCTGTAATCTTGATCCTATATTAAAACTCCCAGTTAGAATAAAGAGAATGTTTATTAAACGCTGATTTCACCATGCTGCTTTCATTACTATGCCAGCATCTAAGACTGATGCATTATTCTCTTGTTTCTTCTGTGGCATTGTGACAAAAAGCATTTTCCTTCTTAGTTTTAAGGTCTTCCTCTAGTTTGCTATGCTGTCTGTGTGAGCACACACTGATCATGTGGTTTTGACTCCCTGTACATTGTTCTTTTCCTGGAACATCATGTAGGTAAAAAAGAGAGGTTTTTTGAGGCTCAAACATTATTTTACTCTTTTTGTGGGTACTGGTCATTAGAACACTACTCTGAAGTCTTTCAACCCAACATTTGCTCTCAGGAATCATGAGTAGTGACTCTTTCTCTAAATTAAAAGCAGTTGCCTTAAAATTGCATTTGTCTCAGTCCAAGAATGAGATTTCAATAATAGGAATGAGTTGAGGACATAAATACGTCACTAGGAATAAGTGAAAATGAGGGGGGAAGTGCCTATCTTACTAAGCAGAATTTGATCTGTTTCCTATAGGCTAGAAAGACACACAGCTCTTTCCATTCCTCAAGTTGGATGGGGATGTAGCATGCCATGCCAGCAGGAATGCTCACTTCATCTACATGCAAGAGTTTTTCCTCACCTTGGTGACCACGCAGCCCAAACTCAAAGTTCTCAGCAATAACACAAATGGAGGGAATTGTCAGTCATGGGAATACTTCAACACATTCTGTGTTGCCCAGAAATGTAAGAGACCATCTGGAATTAGTGTTGAATATTTTTGCTAATGACCTCATGATGGAATATTGAGAATGTTTATTAAATTTGCAGATGACACCAGGCAGGGATTAGTTGTCAGTCTGGTAAAGGACAGGATTAGAATTCAAAATGATCTTGCTGAACTGGAGGAATGGTCTAAAAAAAATTAAATAGAATGCAATTCAATAAGAACCCACGCAATACATAGACTTAGACAGGAATAATCATCAGCAGCATAAGCCCATAATGACAATTTTTAGAAAGTTTGTGCAAATAAGACTGAGAAGAATTCTGGCAGATCACAGAAGTTGTCAAATGAGCCAACTGTATCATACTTCTGTGAAAATGTCAAATATTATCCTGAGATATATAAATGGGAATAGATTGTAGATTATACATTCTACTCAGCACTGGCAGGGCCTCAGGAGCAATATATGCTCCTGTTTCGGACACTGCACTTACGAAAAAATACGGGGTGTTTGGAGTAAGGCAGAACTGGACCAACATAGTAGTGCAGAAGTCTGGAAAAATGGGAATTGCAGAAGAAGTTTGCATGGAGGCTGTTTAACAGTGGAAGAGGCATGAAATAAATTTTAGATAAACCAAGCTTCCACAGAGCAGAAGGAAAATGCCTGTTCTCCCAGCCTGAGAACTGAAAGACATAAAAGCATCAGGAAAAACGCTGATCAGGCATTACTGAAAAGCTTACCTGCTGCTCAGAAAAGTGGAAGGAATTTTCCTGAAAAGAGATCTCTACCCTGGAAAGTCTATAGACATGACTCTTCAACTAAGGACAATTGTTGGTACAGAAAGATTTGAACAGCCTCCCCAAAAGGTCTGGCTAGCTGAATGTACAACTGTGGCCTACAAACCAGAGATAAAGCAATATTTTAAACAAGGAAGCTTAGGGGAGTTATCCACTTCTATTCTGTCTTGAATCTAAGCAACTTTGGGGCATGCCTCCTCTTTAAAAAAAATCAGACATAGTTCCTACATGCTCACAACAGGTATTCCCACTGCATCAGGAGCCTGTTGTTCTCTGTCACTTGGGGATGTTTGACAATGTCTTACTCGACAGCTCCTGAATGCCTCAGGTGTGCCTGGGTGGAAGGCACCCGCTGGGCTGCAGTTCACTGGGGCAGACTGCAGCTTTCCCCTCTCCCTCTGAAATGCTGATGTGACCAGGGATCAGGGCAGGAGTGAGACACAGGGCAGCATATCAGCACCTGTAAGCACACAGGCCCCTCATTTCACCCTTCTCCCACCTTCCTGTCTCCAGGTGACTGAACAAGCAGGGGCTCAGCAAAGTATGCAGAGGAGCAAGTCCCCCAGTGCTGAGGGACCATCCTTCCTTACACCTTACCCACTGTGGAAGGCAACAAGGAGGGGTAACACTACTCTGCCAGCAAGGCATACCACAAAAAAGGTCATGATCTTGGGAATCAAGAGAGCAAGCAGTAGCCTGATCACCTTTAATTGAGTAAGACCTGCATTTAGGGCACTGTTGATTCAGAGATGGTGTCATTCCAAATGGAGTTTAGGTTTGCCTTTCCTTTATTTAAAGCTATCACCTCTGCATTTGTTCTGTTTGGCTTTCAATGATGTTCCAAGTAAGTAATTTTAAATTCCTATGATTCATATTATCCCTGACTAATGGCGCCCACAATGGAAAATTCTAGGAGTTTCGTGATGAAAACCATATTTAGTGTTAGTAGTATCCATATATAGTAGGAGTAATAAAGTGAACGAAAAGAAATATGCTGGTAAAGATCGGAAGTGGAACCTCTAGAATGAGACTGTTTCATGTGACATTTAAAGGGCATGATAGAAATATTTTGGTGGGAGATCAAATACTGCCATTCTCCACATTTTGGTTTGATGTCTAATCATTCTTCTTGGTCAGGTCCTAGCAAGGAAAACCACAAACACATACAAAACATCTTCTGTTCATCTTCTGGTTTTGTACTTGAGGCTACTCCTCCCACTTCAGTGCCAACCCCTCCCAGCTTCCACATCACCATGGGGTTATTAATCAATTGTGATATCCACATGACCTCCAGTTTCAGCTCTCTTTGGTCCCTCTACTCCACTAGCTGAACTATTTCTAATTGGCTAATCAGCTTATCCGGTTTGGCCCTTGATGCAAACCAGGTCTAGACATGATCCATTCCTGGGAGGCCCCTGGGTTCAAGGGGCCAATCTCACACCCTGTCCATCACTATTTTCAGCACGGTACCCTATCTCAAAGACATGCCAATGAACATTAGCGAGAGATTAAAATGACAGCCTTGGTTTTCTTACATGCCTTTTAATCATGTAACATGCAGTCTAATGTTTCACTCTGTCTTCCTTTCCCTGCAAGAGCATGTTCTCAAGGAAGAAACCAGGAGGGACAAGAGCGGGTCAAAGACCACAGCAGAGTGAAAGCAGTGGAAAGGAATTAAAATGGAGGGTAGGGGAGGAGGAGGAAAGAGACAAAACCCAAGTCAGAATCTGGCAGCCAGACGCAGAGCAACAAGGCTGGAATATAAATTCCTTCATATGGCTCCCGTAGGCTGACATCTTACAGGTACCACTCACATCACACCAGTATGCCACCAACATGTGCCAATGCTGGTGTCTTCTGCAGGCTGCCTGACACCCATAGCCACACACCTGAAAGGTGGTTTTCACAAGGGCTGCACATCTAAACTAGCTCTGAGAAGAGCTGGGAGACTTGGCTGCTCTGGAAACCAAGCTGCCTTTTTGAAGTGCCTGCATATGGATTTAGGAGCTGGCTTTTAGACCTTTGGGTTTTTGAAAAAGTCTTAGCCTGGTCATTTAGCTGTGACTTTATGCAATTATTGACCATTTACGCAAAAAACAATCAGAGGGCTGCACGCAATAGGATCATGTCTGAATTCCTTCTTGGTCTCTCCGGCAGTGAATAGTTGGCGGCTCTTAAACAAAGCCCCATTCTCTCTGCAAAGAAGTGTCAGTGTAAAAGGCGGATGCTCCTGGATGAATATCTGCTACACAGGCAGGCATAAAGAAGGTCTCCCTGTGCCCCAGCTGAAGAGCTGTGTGGCTGTGTTAACAGCATGCACGACCAAAGTTAATGACCTCACTTGTCCAAGACTTCCTTGTGCTCGGCCAGCTCTGAATGCAGACAGAGCAAGTTCACACCTGCCTGCAAAATGCCATATGGACATCATCTGTAACAAACTTGCTCAGATGGTTCATTTCTGAAGGGGCATTCAAACTTTTCCTGGATGTGTGTGTTTTTTCCTCTCTTAGTCATGCTTTTACTGAAAATTTTAGCTAGTGTAATACCGACTCCTTAGCTTTTCAGCTCCTTGGTCCAAAACTATTTGGCTGGTGGGATGTGTGAATTCCTTTAGCCAACCAGTGGAGCATGTAATTAGCTCTATATGCACGAATGAATTACGCATATGTTTTGCTATGTGGCTTCAGCTGGTAACTAAGCATGAGAAGTTTCCAGCTAGAAAAGGAAACCAGTGAGAAAGTTAGGAAAGGCTGTGAAGTGGGCAGCGTACAGGACATCTCTGGTTTTCCTTGCTCCCTTTCTGCTACATACCTGATTCTGCCTGCATCCTCATTTTTTAGGCTGTGCTTTCCACGAAATACATGTTCTTCAGAGGAACGTACTGGGATGCTGGGAGCGTACTGCAGGATGCGCTCTGTTTTCCGTGCATCATATTCTGCTTTAACATTGAGTCTGGATGCCTTTTGCTGATGCAGTCAGGATTAAGCTCTGCCAACTGCAGAGGTTAGCATGAGTCCTGCTCACCCATCCCAGACTGCCTGAGCAGGAGATGGAAGCAGACCCTTGCAATCACACCTGTCCAGCCTATGAAGTTCCTGTCTCTTGGCTGAGATGAGGTGTCTGGCTCTGTGTGGGTGTTGCTGAGGTTGTGGCAATACTCAGTTAAACAAGTTTGCTTGAACTGCTTCACAGTCCAGCCACATTGCCTACTTGCAGAAAGACCCTTCTGCAAGGGCAGCTGTCTTACTGAGATGTTGTGCTGCTTTGCTCCTTTTTGTCGCCTGTTTAGCAATTCTTTAAGGATGGAAGCCTTAAAGCAGGTCAGAGTTGGGAGAAGTTTCGTAGTTGTAAGTCTTTTCTCATTCCTTTAGTGCAGTACTCGGCTCATGTTGAGTTGGCCTTCCCTGAACAAGGGGAATGTAACCCTGCTGGTAGCACCATTATATTATTTATATAGCAAGTTACAGTGCAGGGTTTAGACTTCTTTTTTACATTTCTGGGTGGAAAAAATGATTAGAATGTTTTGCATAAGCAAAATTTATCCTGTCCATTTCAATACTCAATTTTAGTAAAGGGCCCTGGCCTGTTAGAGCTATTATTTCTTGATATAAATAATAACCTAGTACACAGACTCCCCTCCTGTTGAAATCCATCCTAGTTTTTAAAGCAATAACATGCCCAGATGGAGTAGGATGGATAGAACTGCATATTTTCAAAGAGAGGATCTTTTAGCAGACTATCGGATGTCATTTAATTTTGTGGTGAGAGAAAGACAGAAGTGGATTCAATGTAAACGCTGATGTGTTTCACTAGTGTTTCATACTGAGCTGTGGCATCCAAGGACCAAACCAGGGCTTCCTGAAGCCAGCAGAAGTCTTTGCACCATTTCTCTGGTTCTCAGGCATCCAAATGAAAGCTATCCAGCTAGGCAGCACACTCGGCGCCTTTTCCGCCTCTTACAGATGTGGTTAAGTTATCTTAATGTATTTAAACAAAGTGCAATGTCAAAGTAGCATAAATACCATATTTCAGCAAAATGGCTGCTTCTCCAGTGTTCTGCTTGCCGATGCCAAATGAAATACTTCTCACTGTTTATTCACAAAATTCTTTCTTGTCCACTGAATTTTCATATTGCTGGGCTGGGCCAAATAATCAGTTTCCTTTTAAAATAGAAAAACCATTAGCGCATTCCAATAGGCTTTTCATGCTATGCTAGAAACCCTCGGGAATGCAGTGTGATTAGCTCTTTTTGGTCTTAATTATTGCTGATGGGAGCCTACCTGTGGGGAAACTCTGAAAGGCACACAACAGCTGGCCATGCACACGGAGCAGCTAAAGGAGGAAGCCTGAAATGTGTGGCAGCCCTTTGGTGTATTAGTGGCAATTTCAGCCTTCTTAAACAGGATACCCTTTGTGTTAAGAAACACACCTGCACCACTTCAGAGACTAATGGGCAATTTCTTGGCAGTGCTTGTGGACATTTCAGTAGTCCATTAGGATGATATAAAACCAGAGGAGAAATTTTTTGATCAGCTTTAATTGAACGGTAATCTCTTCTCCTTAAAGTAACTTGTATTTCTTGGGAAATTCATAAGCCTCCTTGACTGCCTGGACAAAGAGGAAAGAAATGACAGAGGCCCCCTAAAGTATAAATCCTCCTCCATCCTCCTCCATTAGTCATGTCTCTTCTGTGAATGAGTTAACTTTAAAAAAAAATCATATTACTAAGTATTTTATCAAAGCAGACATTTAATCAAAGTGAAAGGAAGAGATACTAGTCCCCTTCTGGAATGGGATGGAGACTGCCAAGATGTGTTTTAATTTCTTAAGAAAACAAACTATGTCAAACACTGGGTTTTAAGCAAGCAGATGCTCATTTATCATTCGTTTTGTCTGTGCACACACTTGGGATCCTGCTGAACACAAGTTTTCTGAGATGGAAATGACCATATGGCCAATACCTTAAAAATTAATTCAACATGCCCTGCCTCTTGTGCACATCACATCCTTTAATGGTGCTTTTCTTCTTTTTTTTTCAGTGTTGGACAATGGAAACAGAACAACCGCCTTTGTGAGAGTCTGGTTCATTGCAGAGACAATCTATGACTGATGCCGTGTGCTACCAGCAGAGTTTGGATACTTTGCAAAGGCTATGATTTCATGGCCCCACTTCTTTCAGAGGTTATCTCACAAAAAAGACCGAACAAAAAACCAGCTTTGCTACTGTTTTAGGTGTTGTGAGAGAGCCCACAAGGAGTGGCCTGCAGCTGCCCCAGAGCTGTGCTGATGTGCTCTAAGCAGAGCACTGGGTGTGTGGTGTGCCAGAGATGTCCGGGGATGACAGCAATTCCTGCACTCACCAGTTGTTGTGTTGCACTCCTCATACATCACAAAACAGCTAAAGTTTGCTGACTAAGGATAATGCGAGCAAACAAAATAGGGTAGCTTTATAAACTCAAACTCCTAATTTGCAGGTACAGTTACCAGAGTCACTGAAGATTCACATGGCAAAGGCCGCTTTGATTTCAGACAGGTCATTTGTGAGCAAAGGTAACGCAAGCGCAATTATGGCCATGGGTCCTGATGCAGTAAAAAGACATCCAGTTGAGCACAACTGATGACCGTGTATGTCATTGGAGACTGTAGTTTTCACCTTCCTCATAAAGACTCAAGTGGCAGCCAGGAACCTGAAACACAGCTTGGTGACATCATTTATAGACATCCACTCAATCTTAGCCAGGGCAGGGTGTTCCCCTGGTCAGAAGAGTATAAGTTTGTCTGTCTGTTGGTGTCACCCCTGTCCTGCCCCCTCTGCTGCTTTGCTCTTCTGCCTCCCCTCTGCCATGATCACTATTCACCCACTCGTTTGCAAAGAACTGCCCTAAAGCTCTACAAGCAAGAAGCGGCACTGGCAGGCATTAGGGATGAATATTATCAGCACGGTGTACTGTGACTGGTCACACTGGTGACATCTTTGACACCTCGTAAACCCAAACTTGAAACCATCACATCCCAGCAAAATCATTTGCTGACCCGTGTTGACACAAACAGCAGCAGCAGAAGTACCTCGAGTCTGCATACCCAGCTCACAGGTTTGATGCTCTGTGTTATTAGACGCCACAATACCAGTTAACTACAAATACCATGAACCCTGCATGTGACACAGCTGCTCACCTGGGCCTGAGCCCTGAGTTAAGGGAGCAAGGATGACAGGAATGAGAAAGGAAGAGTAACTGTGTTTCAGCTCTCCTCTTGCCTGCTTCCAGAGGATGTGAGCCTCAGTTTCTTCACATCCAAATAACTGAAGAAATACCTGCTGTCTGGAATGTTCCCAGGGACCTTCCTACCAGGAAAGTAACCAGACATTTGTCTTCCAAACAGCACTGAAAGCCCTGACTGTGGCTCCAATAAGGACATGAGTCATAATACTAGGGAATAAGGGAGTAGACGGTTTCAGTTGGAAGGGACCTGCAATGATCATCTAGTTCAACTGCCTGATTAACTCAGGGCTAAACAAGTTAAACCATGTTAAGGGCATTGCTCAAATGCTTCTTAAATGGCATTGACCACCTCTCTAGAAAGCTTGTTCAGTATTTGGCAATTGTCACAGTAAAGAAATCTTCCTAATATCCAGTCTAAACCTTCCCTGATGTAGTTTTGAACCACTTCCATGCATCCTATCACTGGATCCCAAGGAGAAGAGCTCAGTGTCTCTCTTCCCAATTTCCCTTCTCGGGGAGCTGTAGAGATCACCCCTCAAGCTTCTTTTCTCCAAACTAGACAAGTCCTCATAGGGCATTCCTTACAGTCCTTTTGCCATCTTTGTTGCCCTTATCTGGATCCAAGGACCTTCACATGCTTCTTAACCTGTGGGGCCCAGAACTGCACACAGTGCTCAAGGTGAGAACGGCAAATCACCTCTCTTGATCTGTTGGTTGTGCTGTGTTTGATACACCCCAGGATGTGGTGCCCTCTTGGCTGCCAGGGCTCACTGCTGCCTCACACTGAGCCTGCTGCCGACCAGATTGCTCTCTCAAGCCACTCGTCTCCTGACTTATACTTGCGTTCAGCATTACTCTGGCATTTCAACTTGTTAAGTTTCATCCCGTTAATCATAGCCCAATGCAAGGCCTTTTGTCCCTCAAGAGAGTCAACAGCATCTCCCAGTTTGGCATCATCAACAAACTTCCTAATGGTGCACTCAACTCACACCTATCAGACCTTACAGTGTCCTCTGCAAATAAAGGCATACTGATACTCATTATATTACTCTCTTTCTTTCTCTTTTTTTTTTTTCCTGTTATTTTTGGTGTGAATTTTATATTTGATTAGCCATTGCAATTTTAGAAAACAATTCATTGAGGTGTGGCCACATGTCACATCTCAGTGAAAGCCTTTTGAACTGCAGCCTTCTCTAAGGAAATTGGTTTTGTGCTTTGAATTCACAAAAATCACGTTCATATATCTGATTTTTTTTTTTTTTCTGGTAATGTCATCTTATTGTCTGCAGTCAGGAAGGTTAACTAACTGATAGGGATGGAAAATGCAGCCCATCATTAGAAACAAAGACTCTGTGTGGTGATGATCAGAAAGAAATCTTTCTTAACGCCTTCAGCTCTGTTTTTGCCTGCTTTCTGCAATAGTTACTCTGTTTGTCAACTGTCTACTCTTCTCTTCAGAGAGGCTTTGATTTTTCAGCCAATGGGAATAGACTTTGGAAAAAGAGGCTGGAGTTGTCAAAACCGACAGCCAAACCTCACCAATCCTCATAAGAGGAAACCTAGATATATCCAAGGAAGAGTTCATTCACAGAAGAACCAAGACGGGTTTGTGGAGAAGTATTTTAGTAAGATTCACAACTAGTGATCATTTCAAAAGTCAGTAGCAAGTTCCTGGATAGATGGTAAGTATTTATTTTAAATAATAATATTTTAAATATAGAGCTGGTCCATAGACAAGCGTCCTATCCAACAGGTCCATGAGTCAGAGATAGATCTGAGAAGAGGATCCAGGTCTCCTACTGGCTCCTATCACCCTCTGTGCATGTCAGACCATGCACTCCCCCTTGGCAGGCTGCCATTTCTCTCCCGAGGAAGAGGTGTCTCTTATCTACACTGCTTTATATAAACAAGTCACCTGATTTCACTGCTAAGGGGACATCTGTAGGATCAAGATCATGCTCCATCTCCAAACCTCTGATTGCCTTCATTGGTCATAGTCTGGCTCACACGTAGGCTGATCCCACTGATCTGCAGGCCAGGGACGCACACGCACAAGGAGTGTGCTGACCAGGACATGGATCCTGTCCCCATGGGCCATGTGGGTCCCAGCAGGCTGGGCCATGCCCTGCACTGAATTCTCTAGCCCAGCAGTGGGTTCCAGTAGCCCTGTAATAAGCCAAAGGCTGAGTTTCAACATTGACTATACAGAGAAGATCCAGGAGAGAACCTGGCTCACACATTCTTTTATGAGAGTTTGGCCATCTTCTACATGTCTCAGAGTATTTCTCCAGGAAATTTTATTTTTTCCTTATCTCACGATTTGGTGTTTGTTTGTTTAAAGTTCCTGAAACACAGTCCAAGCAGGTTGAACCTTGTGACTTGTGGCTGACTGAATACTGTTTTGCAAACAAATGTGCCATGACCACAAACTGAAAACAGTGGGCTTCAGTCCCAGGAAGATTTCCTTTTGCTCTCCCTGCAAGCCTAGTAGCTTCCATAGTGGAGTCCATGTCTGCACACATCCAGAGGTCTCTCCTGGAGAGGCAGGCTGCTCTTTGATCTGGCACCCCAGCTGCCTGCTAATCTCCAGTCTTCCACAGCCACATCGTCAGCCCTGCAGCATGAACAGTCCCATGCCCTGTGCCTCAGTGAAAAGGCAAACATGGACCATGGGGAAGAAATTACTACTCTGTTTTGGTTGTCCTTTCTGGCAGCTGGTGGCATTCCCACCACATCCCCTTGAAAGTCCTGATCATTCCCGTCAGACTGCCTCCGTGCTGATAATTCAGCACAACAGCAGCACCTGTTACCCCAGTCTCCTCCTTCAGGGCTGGCTGCCTTGGGCTTGTACAGCAGGAACTTTCTGCAGCACATCCTGCCTCTCAGGAAAGGCATGGCTGGAAGTGTCTGCTGGTCAATGAGCACATTCAGCACATCAGCTCATGCTCTGTTCCCTGCAACTTTCCTGTGGCTGCATTTCAGCTATTTGATCTCTGGTTAGAGCCCATGATGTGGCGAAGCCTGGAATCTCCCTCTGCCGAGGGTCTGTCTCCAGCCATGGTAAGACAGGCAGATTGCCTAGGCCAGCTGGTGCCCTCCTGAGACCTTCTGTGCAGCGCTGCTCTTCTGTGCTGCCCTCTGCTATCAGTGCCCCTGCTCAGGAAGGCCCACAGACCCTCCTGGCTGCACCACAGTGACACACATCTCCCTTGGCATTGCCCTCACTACTGCAGCCCAAGATTTTTAGCTTCCTGGAGATACGGGAGAGGAAGAACATAAGACAGGAAGATAAGCAGACAGCGGTTTTAACCTGTCCCCTTCCCTGAATTTATATGTTTTTTTCAGAGAATATTTCTATCTCAGAAGTGATGTTTATCTTATTTCCCCCTCTTAAATAACTCACCAGCAATTCCCGGTGTCTCAACAAGTGATAGGGGCGAATGTAAATGTATTTGTGTGCATGACCTCGATGCTCTCCATGGGGTCTCTGTGCACCCCAAGCTTGCTGTTATCTTGACACAGCTACAGCTGTGGGTGACTGAGTTCGAGCCAACTACTTCAAAGGTACATTTTACCCCTAGAGGATTTTAACACCTTGACAAATCAACAGTGGTGTAGGCGTTCCATGTGCATTTTGGCTTCCCAAGATACAGTCATGTCACTGTTCTTGGAACAGATGTTGAGACACATTATATTTATTTATTTATTTATAATGAATTATATAAATGCATATATGCTCAATATAAGTGAATCATTATTAGTAGTATTAGTATTAGTATTCCTTTCCTAACACCTCAATAAGCCTATTTTTCAGAAGTCCTCTGGCATTTGAAAAGTTGGCTTCTCAGCCCCATCTGTCCCATTTATGTTCCCTAAAGTGAGGGAATGCAAATCATCAGCCCCATGAGGGCTGTGAATTAAATTATTTAGGCAACACAGAAGTCGTTTGCTCTACTATCCACCCTGACAGTAAGTATCGATAGTCCTGTGAGTGGGCTGTGCAGGGTTACCTTGCTCCCAGCTGATTCATTTTCTCACCTGGAGAACGGAGGCCTGGGAGCAAATACCTGGGGGTTTCTAGTTCCTGGGCTGAAAGGGAACTTGATGGTGTCTTGCATCCTGCAGATTGTTTGTTTGCGAAGTTTGTCTTTGCACAGACTACAGACCCTGATTAATGTGGTGTTGTTGGTATGGTCATTGCTCTATCCTGCAATGTTTTCTGTTTCTGTCTTTGCTGACAAGGCCTTTAGCACCAGTCTAAGGGCAACGAGTAATAACAGGGAGGAACAGAGTCATAATGACCGTCCTCTGAGCAAACAATTGATATGCTAATGACGTTGGTGGGAACGAAGCTCCTATCTACAAAGAGAAGGACTGGAGAATGAGAATAGGACAGAGCAAAGAACAGAGGGGATTAAAAAAACGAAGAAGACTCTTGTGGGATTTTTCCAAGGACCTAGAATAATCTTTGTGGAGGAAAGGGAAGGATCCGGTGTGATTTTGTACCAGGACGAAGTCTGGTTTATCAGCAGAGCTAGCCGAGGGACTGATTCAAATTTAATATTACCCAGCCACAGAGAGGATATTGAAGTACAGAAATCTGTGCAGAGCTTTTTATTTTAATTTTATCTTCTGGGCACTTCTGGTACTGAGTAAAGAGCTCAGTTGTTCCTGAATCCCATCTCAACCCACGTTTTCAAAATATCAGTGACATGCTCTGAACACTAACAAAGAAGAACCATCTTTCCCGTATTACCTGTGGTCCTGAAAAATGGAGTGCTTTGAAAGTGGCTGCTGGAACACAAAGCAGTTGTGTTTGAGGTTTCATCTCTTCACGGGACAGCAAGCAAAGCCAGTGGCCTAGATGTGTTCTGAGACAGGTCATGGAGAAAAGGGAGCTGCGGTCAGCCGCAGTGTGTGACGGCCCTGGGAACAGTTCTGTGCATGCCAAAGGAGGGGATCTGCTCCGGCCAAGTCATGGGCAGTTGCATTTCACACTATCATTCTTTTCTTATTTGTCCCCACAAATAATCTGTTGAACCAGACATATTTTTTAGAAAAAAATCCACTCTTGGCCAAAGACTTCAAACAATGAAAAATCTGGAAGTCTCATGAGAATCTACTCCAGTGCTAACACCCTCACTATTAGAGGCTTATTTCTCCTCTTGTTTTTTTGCACTTCAGTTTCCACATTTCAGAGTAAAGGACCTCTCTATCTAGACACTTTCTTGTGCAGACACTTTTTAACCCCAATCAAGTTGTCTTTTAGCTGTCTGTTTGATCAGCTAAATAGATAGAATTTCTTTAAATCTCTCTTTGTAGAGTGCAATTTTCTTACCATGAACCACTTTCATGCAGTCTAGGATTGAGCTGAACAACACTGAGGGAAAAACTTCAGCCAGACTGTGTTTTGAGAAAATACTTAGGAGATAGACTTTGTTATCTGATTACATTTGGTGTTAATAAAAACTTGATTATACAGCAATAAATTCTGCAGTTTGTATTGTTTTGAAATGACAAAAACTTGAGTCATCCATTGCACTTCTCTGTGAACTTCTTCCCTTTGAAATTATTAAAACCAGTATGATTATATTGCATCAATATAAATCAACAGTGATGCCCTGTCCTGGTTACAATATATTTAGCTTTATTCACAACATCATGAGCTTTCTTTTTAGGCATTTTCAAAAGTATAAATCTCCCTTTCAGGGTGCTCAGTAGCAAAATTAGCATTTGCTTTTTGTCCCTGTGCTCCCAATTTTTTCATGGTTGTCAGTCCAAGTATTTGGCCTTCAGAGCTGTCTGAGGGGAAGCATAAATCAGGCATATAAAAATCCAGCATATAAAAATCCAGTATATGAAAATGTAGTTTCTCTTACATGCAAGACAAAAGTTCCTTTTTGTAGGTGTAAAAGTGGAAGTAAATCTCTGTTTAAAAGTGTGGTCACTGCTTTTTCACTGCAGAAAGCTTTGCAGCATTATGTCACTACAGTGAGAAAATGGTTATTGGTCAGCTAAAGACCAGCAAATTGTAACGTGCTACTGCGTCTCCCATAGAAAAAATCATGATCTCATGATGGAAATGTTCACTGGGCTATATTATTACTGCAACTTGTCCTCTAAGAACAAGGGCAGAAGCTCGTAATGGATATGGTGCCGGCACAGTTACAAATGAGAGTACTCTGCTATCCACATGCCTCTGCACTGCTTCTCCTCCCACAGAAAGGTCAATGACATAGAGGTGAGAGGATTTATGTACTTGGTGCCCTAGTAAGAAATGCTTCTAGGTAGGTTGGGCCTGGGCTGTAAACAGCCACACTTATTTCAGCTAAACATTATTAAGGTCATAAAATGTCTCAAGATTCATGTGAACTTCATGCCAGCTTGGCTGCGGCCCAGGTGCATCTGCTGTGAAAGCCCCCTGAGAATGGTTGGGGAGCTTGGGGCTATGCTAAGTCAGAGCCTGAAAGGCATTGCTTTGGGAGGTTTTGTGTCCGGTTTTGGCAGTCCAGCTTTCCATGGGATGAAAACACTGCAAAGAGAAAATGCAACAAGGAAGCGTTATGGCCTCCTGAGGCCCTCTGTGGCTGTGACTGGCAGCTCCAAGTCAATGGATGGGGCATCTTGGTTTTTGGGTTCGTCTGGAAGTGCAGGTGTGTTGCTTTGGAAAACAATGGAGATTGTGGCATTGCAAGGTGAGGTGAGGTTTTGCAGTGCTTCTGGCTTCCATGCTCCAGTGTATGAGGTTTGCCCAGTAACCCTCAGTAATTATTTATTGTGCAGGCTTTCTTTTGAAGACAGGGGACTTTCCTTCTCACGAAGGTAACAGCTTGTTCCCCTCCCTTTGCAAAATCACTGACTGCCACATTTAGCTAGCGGTGGGGCTCGGTGCTTGCTCTCCTTTTCCTCATCCAGTGGCAGGGCACAGGTATGAGGGGAGGCCCAACAGTGCAGCCCAAAGACTGCATGTGCAGCATGGGGATGGGGATGTCCCACCTGGACATCCATACTGCGATGGCAGCTGGGATGAAGCTGGAGGAGTGAGGGATGCTGGAGCCAGGAGTGAGCTCCCACGCACCCATGGGGTTGTCAGCTCTGACATTAGCACCTGCAGGGCACCCTGTAGCACAAGAAAGGACGGGAGGCCCTCCCAGGCCCAGGGAAGGGCTGTGCTCCGGTGACAGGAGAGTAATCAGGCTGTGGCTGATTGGTCTACAGTGACATGATGATATGCTTCCAGTTCCAGGGGACATCTTCCCGAAAGAGATTTTGTATGCTAATCCCTTCTGCCCTCATCAGCCAGGCCTCAGGCTGCTGGCTGCCGAGCTGCCAAGTTCCCAGCAGGAGCAACCTCTGGTGCACTGATAAGAGGGGATAAAAGCCAACCTCCCAGGCTCCCCTGGCTGTGGTGGGCTCTCCCCAGAGCCCCGTGCAGCCAGCCTCTCACTGGATGCTGCTTCCTTCTCTGGGAGGGTGATGCAGTCACCCAGTGAGGATGGGGCCTGGATCGGGCTGAGCATGGACCAGTTTCCACAGATGGGGTCACCCCAGACCCTGGGGAGCAGGGAGAGGGTCCTCCAGCCCACCACCCCTTCTTGGTGAATCTGTCCTCTTTTCTGTTCAGGTCAGATTGTGAAGCAAAACTGGGCACGCCGATGATGGACAAGGCTCTTATCCAAGGGATTACCACAGCCTGAAATACAGGCAGCTCTTTGCTCCAAAGCTCAGTGAGCAGAAGAGGGTCTGCTCTCCCCCATGGTGATCTCTGAAGTTACCTTTGCACTGCCCATGACCCCTGGGGCTGTCACAAATATATCCCACTGCTCAGAGCACCTTCAGGGTTACTCACAATGTCAGCAAAAGCCTCCTTTTGGCAGCTGGGAATGGCTGGAGTAGACTATAGATTGTGTCATGGACATTTGTCCAACCTCTCTGCAAAGAGGATTATAAGAGCAAGTAGTACACACCTCTCTTGTTGATATTCCTGCCCCATGGGGAATTCAACAGTGAAAAAACTCAGGCGTATGAACTCCTCCACTTTGCTGCAAAAGTTCTGAAATACAGTCAAGTTTTGGGCTCCTGGTATTTTGATTGGTTTTGCTTGAGAGATAACTCTTAAATTACATGGCACCAGCCAAGCATCATCCTGCTAAACAGGAAAAAACTCCTTGTTGCAGCAAAATGTTCTATGAATAACTGCATTAACAGGTTTGTCTCTCCTTCAGAAAGCTGTTTTAAGAAAATTAGGTTGGTTATGCAGACAAATCATGTCTCTTTAGTAGATCTATACTCTAATCTGGTGAGGTAAATACCCAGAGACTACTTATGGGGGCTGTATAAATACCTCCATAGATAGAGGCATCAAGAGATGAAATGCAAAGATATTTATTATTTTATGGGGCTCATTCCTTTCTCTAGGATCTAAAGAGACATGCTTCATTGAATGTCAGTAAAGAGTCTTTGATGTAGAGAAAACTCTACTAGTTTTGATAGATTTGATCTTCTAAAAAAATAACTGTACATTAAAGTATTTTCTATGGAGCTGGTGACCTTTAATGTCACATTACTGAGTCCTGAGTGGCCATACATGGCTTTGACAGAGCAAAGGCTCTATGTGACTCAGGGAGTCCCATAACACAGGAGCTCTCCAAAAGTATTAAGTGTTCGGCACAAAGTCAAGACACTGTAAACTCTACACAGCTTGTTTCATATCCAAAAGCTTTCTGCCATTTAGCTTTTTGGTGATTGATTGATTGATTGATACCACTGCAGGTACCAGGAATATTTTCTGACCGTATTTACTCTGAAGGATGCTGCTGCCTGTTTCAGTAGTTGTACATAAATTGGCATTCCACCCCTTTGGGCTGCTGAGACAGACAATGCTAATACATGGAGCCAATGAGAATTACATTTGCCAGGGCTGGCCCTGGGAATGGGCAGCCAGCCAAGGTTTCACGGCCTCGGTGATGTCCTCAGAGATGAAGGTGAGGGGGTAGCCCCAGTAGCTTATTTTAGGTGACACACAGACAGCTGCTTTCAGAGAAAGGCAGATAGACACAGCTGTGGATCAGAAATCTGTCCTGCTTGCACAGCAGTTTATGAAAGAGAGAAAAAAGTACTGTGCTGAAAACACCTGTGAGAGTGTTTTCACAGATATTTTCACAGTCCAGATTGGCCCAGGAGCTGGCTGGAGGAGACCTGAAGTTCAGATGGGCAGAAAAGCTCCCTCTGACAGTCCTTTCCGCAAGAAGTGAGAAGGAGGTGGCAAAACATCCAAGCCCCTCAACACTGCTTGCTGGTGAAATCATGCAGAGAGAGTTTGTTCCTTCTTCTCAGGCTTTTTATCAAGGTTTTATTCTCAGAGGGAATAGTAAGGTTTTTTTCTGTATGGGAATGTTCTACTTCAATTATAATGTCTTGCTCTGGACCCTTTGGCCAGTTCAGGGTCCTCAGATACTATTCAGTGCTAGGGATCTCTTTAGGAACAGAAATAGTTGATGTACCTTGAAGTTCTTACCTCTTAGCGGAGGACTAAGGCCTCTTAGTCAGAAGGCCAGCAACTGGAAATGAGACAGCGTGTTTGTTAAAGGTTTATTTTAGTCATGATCTTCACCCTCCTTCCTATCCTCGGGTTAAAGAAAGTGCTGGTTTCTGTTCATTGTATTTGTTTCAGTTGCTGATTGCTCTTAATGACTGCAAAGCCCCACCCTTTCTATTAACGGGTCAGTGCCCAAAACATGCCCACTGTTATTGAGATCTGCCTAGTTTAAACAGGTGCTTTTTCTAACCCACAGTAAATATGAGCTGACTTTTTAAAGTCAAGTTGTCCTTCTCACAGCCTAGAAGCAGACCTCGATTTCGAGATTACCCTCAATGGCTGTGAATTTAAGTTACACCTATCCTGAAAAACTAATATCTTGGGACATGGTCCCTGGCTGATGCTGAAACTTCTGCTTCTGATGAATGGTCTAGTAAACTCTCACGTGACAAAGCCACCTGAATCTAAAGCTGTTGGCAAGCAGACAAATGACTGTCTGCCATTGCACAATGCCATGTGAATGGGTTTTTTTCCATTTCAAACCCTTATCCTAAGGCTGTATTCATAGCAGGGGAGGGGACAGCAGCACTCCTCCCATGTATTCTGCCTGGTGTGGAATGTGCTTTCTGGTACTGTGGCAGGTGAGTGGCCACCCCACATTACTGCTGCTGAAGGCTGTGCAATGAAATGTGTTCAGCAAACTCCAGCACTACGATAAGGAGTTGATCTTCACATCTGCCCACCACCAAGAGAAGGAGGGAGGTGCAGTACTCAAGGAATTGGAGAAGGACTCAGGAGATTAATTTTCACTCTGCTGTCCTTGCTTGGAAACAGCCAAATCCCTTTCCCTCAAGGATGCTGCTTAGGACAATGGGAAGAGTCCTGGGGGAATGACTTTGGGAGCTAAGTGCACACAGCATGCTAATATGTGTCATCAGGTGGCACGCACTTCATCCCCAGCCAGAGCCAAAATCCAGCACTACTCCCCAAGATAAGACACATTTGCATTTGCTCTTTTTAGTAATGCTGATGGCACAGAGGCCACAGCCACTGGTCCCAAAATACGACCTCAAGAACCTCTTTGTGATGGTATTGCTACCTAGATTCTGCCAAGGTGGGGTTGGAAGGACTGTGTGCCCTGGTGTGACCAGAAGTCCTTTAGATTACATTTGCTTTCCTGCCAAAAGTAGCACAAAACTACTACTAGCCCCAAAGAAGGAAGACCAGCACTCTGTCCCTTCACAGCTGTCCCCAAATCAAGACGGAGACCTGTCTGTCCCCCAGTACTTGGGCAGCTCATTGAGAGGGATCAGTAATTTTGTGGAAGATCAGGTGTCAGCCCATGCAGACCCAAGCTGAGTTACAGGGTGCTTGTCAGCCCAGGATAGCACAAGCTCCCCCCAGGACAAGGAGGGACAGAGGCCTGTGCTCCTTTGCAGCATAGTTTCCCCTTCACATGCTACAAGTGCCAGGGTATGGGGCTGTAGGCAAGGCGGGGTGAGGACAGGCTGGAGAAGTCAGCAGTGGCTGAGGGTGAGGACCAGCCTGCATGGAAAACTGCTGCCCTGTGCTCCCAGGCATGTCTGCTGAAACATGGCATGGACAGACCAGTCCAGCTGAGGAGCAAAATGGCACTGCAGGCGCACAGACGTGTAACACCCTTCACTAATATTTGGCAGCTCACATCTGCCTGCAGGGCAGAGGGGCAGGGGGAGCCAGGGCACCTTCTGAGCAGGAGGCGGGCAGCAGCATGACAGAGTGTCACAGAGCAGCGGGCATGCAAGGGCTGTGCGTGGGGATTAGCGAGGGAGTGGGGCATTTTCCCGAATTCATATTCAGTGTGTTTAGCTTAATCCACTGTTTTGCTCCGTTCCCTTTCAAGCACTATATCCCACCAGATATGACGACTTTTCAAAGCCCTTTTTGGGGTGAGTTCTCTGTTTGTTTTGTGGGTTTTTTTCCAAAATACTGCAGAGGCAATGTAACACAGCCCAGCCCTGTGTACGTGCTGCACCATTCTGGAAGACGGAAAACAAAAGCTAAAAGAGGATGGTTAACCTTTTCTAATTGTCACAGCACAGGACTAGTTGCCAGGAGGAACTTGAGTGCTAATCCTACTTTACTCACCATGTGACCTTTGGGTAAGTTACCTAATTAACTTGTCCTTCGGTGTGCGGAGCCTGCAAAGAGCAGGTGTTTCAGTGAAACCCGGCATTGCTGAGCCAACATGTGGCCTTAGGAAATAACCAGGGAATAAAACCTGCTGCACTTTTTTAAAGGTGGTATTAACACGGAGAATTAAAATGTCCTGCTGTAAATTTAAGCTTGCTCTTTATTCTTTTGGTGGGGTACAGGATCGAGCCCAGACTATTTGGCTGAACGGAAGGTCATTCTGGATGGCATTTGGTATTTGTGGAGGAGTGATATAGAGGGATCTGATCAAATTATAACTGAGTCAGTTCTGTTGTCTGGAATTCATTTCCTTCCACTGGAGGTACATGGATCCTGATTTTCCCTGACCACCCTGTGCTGTACTGTTGCTGTTAGGAGTGCTCTCCAAATATCACTGTGGCTGCCCTCCAGGAGGATGTGGGATTATCCCTCTTTTCCCTTGCATTTAAAAGGAGTTTTCAGGCTGAATTAAAAATGGTCGGTGCAAAAAGGTATAGTTATCCCTTGAGTCCAAGCTTTTTCCCATTCAGTTTCTCTCCCTTCCTGTATATGTCTTTTTTAGTAACTCACTTTAGCTGTAGTTGAATCTCTTTTATTCCTGAAATTATTCGGTATTAGGTGCATAAACACAGTTGGATTCTTCATGCTAATGCGGAATGAAAAGATACTAACAACCATCCCCAGAGATCATCCTCTCTCTGGTGAAAGATCTTTCACCCTGCATTGGAAAAAGCACTTTACAGAAGTATTCACTCCATCTTTAGCATTTGATGTCAAAGAAAATGCCATTGCATCTCTGCTATGGATTACAAACACATCATTTATTATTATCTGGCACTCAGGAGGCAAGCCTGCCTCCTGGGGTAGGTATGGCTTGTTTTCCAAGTTTGATCTCTGATTTAAAGAGGGAGCTTTTCAGGGAGATTTTTTTTTTTTTTTTTTTTTTTTTTTGCAAAGAGCCAGTCTACACTCTTCTCTTTCAAGAAGTTTGGTCTTCACTGTCTTTTGCTGCAATGGTCCAATAGAGTGTTTATTTAAAACTTCGCTTTTTATAACATGCTGTGAACTGGACAGCTGAAATGCAGCCTTGGTTTGGATGAATGGATTCTACAGCCAGGTTTCCAGAATCAGGTTTTGATCCCTTCTTATTCAAAAGTGCCTGTAACCATGAATGGTCTAATTGAAACCGGAGGCGCTTGCTGCAGAATAAGGAACAATTCAATGGGATTAAGGCGATGTCGCATCTGGGCTGTTGTGATTAAATTTTGCAAATATTAACTGAAAAAATCTTGGCTCAAATCCTAGCCAATATGTATTTGAGCAGTTCCTCAGAAAAGAGTGGAGCTGAGCCTTGCCTGAGGTGTAGCAGTGTTGCTGTTTTAACACGTCCTTCCATTGTCTTCACTTGACAGAATCTAAGGATTTTGGCTCAAAACGGGCAAGCTCTTTGAGGGATGTTAAGGTTAGAGTTTGGAAAGAGCAATTTCCAGGGGAAAAAAGTTTGCAACATGACAATGAAACCAGACAGAAACCCTGCTGCCCTGAAAAATAACTCTGGGAGTGAGAATCTTTCCCACAAACCCAACAAGCTCCTTGGGGCACGTCCACAACAAGCAATAAAATATGCTTCAAAGATCCCAGTGCTGGCCACTGAGCTCATGGCAGGACCAGGAGCAGAACAACTGTGTCAGTGTCTTGTCTGCTCAGAGGGCAGCAATGCCGTGATTTCAGGAGAGAGCTCACCTTCCTTCAGCTTCTGTGCTGTACTCAGTTTACAGACTAGTCTGGGGTTTGCTCTGGAATTTTGGCAAAGGCAGTATAGGCACACTAGCATATTCCCTCACCCAGAGAGTAAGACTTGGGACATGAAAAGGACGAATTTCCTTTTCTGGGACAACAGGACAATGTCACTTGTCCCTGAATACATTGCTAACAGACTGTTTTGTTCTTCACATGCTCTTCAGAGGAACTCATCGTAAATCTATCCAGAAACTGAAGCAGAAATAAATTTAATTGTGTATTTATCATGAAGAATATCATGCTGTGAGTCCACTATGGCAGTTCTAGTGGTGGGATTTTTTTGTGTTGGGTTTTTTTTTTCCTTTCTACAGCTGCCCATTAGGTTCCAGCATGAATCTGAGGTGCTGATATCCATCTATGAATCTGCTGCTTCTCTGTGAGACTGCCAGTCTGACTCAGAGCCAAGTTTTGCAGAGCTGCCACAACTAGAGTGACTAGGTCTTTCACACTCAGGATCTCCCAGCTTTGAAACTACTCCCCTCTCTCCTTTAGCCTGAAGTAACCTGTTGAATCAATCTACATCCACTTGTGAGCACCAAGCTTCAAGAATAATGTTGACCAACTGGAGAGAGTCCAGCAGGCAGGAATTAGAGTGATCAGAGGGCTAGAAAACATAAGCTATGAGGAAAGACTGAGAGTTGGGTTTGTTTAGTCTGGGGAATTGAAGACGGGTAGATGTGCTAACACCCTTCAAGTATGTGAAAGGCTACTGCAAGGAGGAAGGATAAGCTGTTCTTCATGTCTGCTGGGGACAGGAAAGGAATTGACAGGCTTAAAGTGAAACAAAGGGAATTCAGGTGAGACATTAAAAGTAATTTTCCAGTTGTGAGACTTGTGCACCACTGGGATTGTTTGCTATCTGCAAGTGTTCTTTTGGGAAGGCTTTAGCAGCAGTTGAGATAACTATCTCATCACCTTCAGCACAGATGATCCTATCTGGAGGCTGGTGGAAGGGCAAGATAACCTTTAAAAGTTTCTTCCAGCTCCGTTTTGTGTGATTTCTGCTATGGCCGCAAAAAGTCACAAAGCTGATTCTTAACTCTCAGGTAGGTGTTTTGTGACCAGGCCACCATCTGGTTTTACAGACTGTTGTCAGATGGGAGAAGAGATTAGTTGTCCATCCTAAAACTGTCCAGAAGGATATCCCCCCAAAACACCACAGGGGCTCCTCTTCAAGGGAGTTACAGATGCAAACAACCATGAAGGGCAGGTCTCAGCTGATGTAAAAATAAGTCTCCCTGCTGGACCAGCTGCCCTTGGCAATGTCCTGAACCATTTCTCCAGTGGTGACCAGTGTGGTGGCCTTGCAGTGAGGTACACCTTGGTGCCCAAGCAAACTGAATCAGACAGATACCCAAGCAGCCAGGAGCTGCTGAGTTTCTTTATGTAACTCAATAAAAGGTATAGAAACAAAACAAAAGCAAAACCTGACGCACACAACAAGCAGCACACAACAATCCCTCCTTCTCCGGTTTCACAGGGAAGCAAGTTCCAACACTGTAAACTCAAAGATTAAATAAAAAGAAAAAGCCAAAGGCACCCTGCCATGCATATATTAGACCTGGGTAAAGCAGCAGTGCACACACCTTCACAGATTTAAACACCATGAGGTAAGCAAGGGCTTAGGACCCGACAAAGAAGCTGCCTTTTCAGCAGGTTCATCGTGCCTGTATTTTTAGCACTTCCTTTTCTGTAACCCTGTCCATTTTTAATGAGGGACCATTATGCAACCAGCATTTGCCCGGAGGAGTGCTCAGTCATGGGCCAGCACAGGAGGAGGGGAGGCTTGGATGGCCGTGGTGGCTTGGGGCTCCCCAGGCTGTGGCTGCCCACGATGCTGCTCTCTAAAGAGGCTGGAGCTCATCTTTGCTGCCATGAGCCAGGGACTGCTGGGCAGAATTCTTCCATGCAGCTAAGCCAGCACAGTTATCATTGGCTAGTTTAGAAGTAAAAGGCATCTCAGACATACCCATGGAGAGCAACTCTCCCCTGTTTGTGAGTTCAGCTCCTTTCTGTTGCACTTCTGCATCCTTTTGTCCTCTCTTGTGACTCTTCTGGAATTTAGATTTGAGACACACACACGAGCCAAGGGCCAGCGAGCTCCTTCGACCTTCCACTTCATCTGCAACAGACCCATTTCTAAGTAGGAATAATGATAGATGCTGATGAGGTGCAAGATTTGACATTCATCTGGGAGTGCAGAGGCATGCAATTTCTAATTTCACCAAAAACTAGAAATGGGTGGATATTTTTCTCTTTCGTCTGCACTGTTTTAAAAGTCAGCAATTCAGTTGAATTTCCGTAGGTTTCAAAAGTGCTTATTTTTCCATGGATTTGATAGTAGCTCAGATTTTTTAATTAATCTTTTTCTTCTTGAAAAAATATGAATACTAAATTCTTAACTTCAAATTTAAAATTTTCTTTCAAGGAAAAGTTTCTTTTTTATTGTTGCCTTTGAGAAACTGATCATGCTGATCAAGGGAAATGGCAGTTGAAAAGTCTAGAATAAATGCCGGATACAAAGACAATGGAAAAAAATGGAAATACTTTCAAAAATACTTGCAAAGGAACAGGCACGTCTTTCTCTAACTCTTTTAAAATTGTTAGCAAGCTTAATATAAATGATGCACAACCTTGGTTCTATCATTGCACCTAAAAGGTAACTTTCCTCTAAGGGGAAAGTTTCCATTGCAGATGGAGGGGTTTTTTGGTTTATATAGTGAGCTTCTTGAAAATTAGGAAATCATTTTCAAATTATGCGCATCAGTTCTTTTATCCCCACCTTTGCACATCTGAAAACATACAGGTCTGGTAGAATAATGCTCCCGAGATCGCAACTCTTTGAGAATTTTTTGTGCTTCCACCCCTCTCCTCAGGCAGCTGGAAGGCTTTCTGTGCTTGGAGGACCTGTGCCTGGGGCTCTCTGTAGCCAGGTACTTGGGATGTGCATGTGGCTTCTGAACATAGCTGCTGGCAAGCACCAAGCGAGGAGGAAGTTGTACTTCTGACTAGCCTAGTGCTGGTACCAAGTCAGGGCTGGGATAAAAATGCCATCAGATGCTTTAGAAATACTTAGCAGGACAGAGAAGTGTGTGTCCTGGACAGCAGGATTGTGACCTTCATGTGCTGTCCAATGAAATAAGTCAAATAATTTTGCTGATCACATTCAGTATTTAGGTTTTTTGCTGTTTTGTGTCTTGAGGGGTCTTTGACAGGCTGCCAAAGCATTCAGTTATTTCTATATTTGGGAGTATTTCTCCCCATGGGACCCAGACAGCTACTTCCTGTGTGTTCACTCACGAACACAACGGATGTGATTACAAATCACACTGTATGTGCCCAAGTTGTCTCTGGGAGCACGGATAGCCTGGATCCCAGATGGCCAGGAGCCACACACGTGGGGCAGGGCCAGGGCTGGAGCAGGGTGCATCTGGTGCAGCTGGGGTGCAGGCGCTCTATGAACGCCTGGTTGTTCTTCCCACTGTTGCTTGGGGCAAAGGTTACCGAGCTCAGCTTTGCCCTCTGCTCCATGCATGCAGGATGTACTAATGCTTTAAAATGCTGCTGAATGGAAGGTGTTTTATGTAGAAAGGGTATTAAGCCTTTGTACAGCACTGTGTATTTGCTTTGGGTCCTGAACACCCAGCCCAAGTTACTGGAGCAAGTAATCTCCGTGTGCATGTTGTCGCACGCACCACAAACTGCTGGGACCCAGGCAGCTGCCTCGTGATTCCGGCTCGGGGTTTCAGCCTCGTGGCACTGCTTCAGATGCCAGTCAGAGGGACCTCCTCTTCTCTTATGTAATGGTGTTTGGGTAAGGTTCTTTGTCTGGAAAAAATCCTGCAGGGGAATCCCAAGCTAGATCTTTCCTCGACTGCCGCTCCTGCCAGCTGCACACCTCGTACTGCAGATCATGCTGAGACTAAACAACAACTTTTAAGGTTGTTGAGGAATTCTGCCTGAATGAATGTAGCTAAATCTGCACACCTCAGCAGGAAGAACTCTTCACCCAGTACAATTGTGGTGGATTGTAGCACTTAATGCACTACGGAGTAAGCTGTGGGCCTGGTACAAGAACAAAGCATTCTGGCTGCTCTCACATCCCACTGGGACCAGTCAAACTGGAATACCCCTCTATGAAGCCCTTGACTGTAGGTAAATGGCCGGGCTGCAGTCCTCCAGGAGACCGAATTTTCTTGTGCCTCTGGCAGAGGTCAAGAGAAAATGAGGCCAGCCCAGGCAGTAATATCTAAGGCACCCAAAATGGAAGGAAACATGATTAAACTGATTAAATGTGTCACGCCTACATAATCCTGTGCTGCAGAGGTAGGCAGAAAATCCCACCCCTACCACTCTGAGCTGCAGATAGCAGCGTCTGTTAAAACGCTTCTTATTGTAGGTACCAAGATGCTGGTATCTGTATTATTTCCTGGCAAAAGGGTGTCATTTTTGCTTCACTGAAGCATGACAAAGCAGGAACGGTTAGTGTTTGGCCTGCGCTTAAGTGTCAGGGTGTCTTATAACTGCAGCGCACAGTGTCTGTATTTTTGTGAAACTCCTGAAGTGGGGGAAGTATGAGGAAATCAGAAGGATTAGGCCAGTGGGCATACCCTTTATTTGTGCATATTTCCACAGGCAAGACTTAAGTCATTAGAGTAGCTGCAGCTCCTTTTGGAACAGCCACAGAAGGACAGGATAAGTGCACTGTTAAAAAAGATAAACTGCCTTTAAGTGGGTTTGACAGTGCTGCCATAGGATCTGTGGACAAGTTTATGAGGCTGCAAGAACTTGATGTGTCATGACATCCTCAGTCTATTCAGGTAGAAGTGGAAACTGACCTCATCTAAAATCAAGTATTTCAAGGGCCACCAAAGTAGATTCGGTGGTTTCACAAACAGGACATCAGCTGGGATTGTTTGGTGTCTGGTTTAGAAGTCTGTGTGCGTGACATGGGACAAGTCCCATCACTCTTGTGTACTCTCTTTTCCCTATTCATCCTTTCTCTTCCTTGCTTACACTCACCAAATATTCAGGCCATGCACAGGCCATTACTAAGTGTTCTTACAAGGGTTCGTGTGCCCTCTGATGCCTCTAAGTATGAAGTTACCAGTTTAGTTTCCAAATACTGTTGAATGTTTCTAATACACAGCTCTGTTTCTTTCCACTGTCTCTTATTAAGCAGTAAAAGTACTGGAAAGCCTTTCTGTTCTCCCATGGAGACAAATGGGCCACCAATTCCCACACAATCACCTTTTCATCTGACAGAGGGACAGGCACACCCCCCTGCCCAGGGCTGGTCCAGGGACTTCATTTCCCTAAAACTGTGATGATGAATGTGAAGGCTGTGCTCATCACCAGCTTTTATGTCACTTTTCCAAATGTGACATAATCAGAGAAGGCTGCCTCTTTGGGAGCAAGAGAGGTTTAAAGAGGAGACCACTAGCTCAGCTAACAGACCATTTACTAATACTTGCTGGCTATTTCAAGGCAGATGGGCAAGGAAAGCTGGGCTGACATCTTGAATGGGTTTCCTCAGGCCAGGCCTTTGCTTCAGAGAGGAAACTGCAGACCCGGGAGATCCATCTCTCTCTCTCTCTCTAGCCAGTGCATGCATGTGCCATGAGCAAAACAAGCCTAGGTGAGGTCCCTCAAGTGTAAATAGCCATCCCAGAACATCTCTGAGGATTCCAACCAGCTACCTCAGGTATGTCTACCCATGCTGTGCTTGCTTTCCCCAGCTGCAGCCTGCATAGCTGGAGAGCTAACACAGATGGAGAATCCAGCTCCCTCGCTCCCAAGTGTCCAAGGAATGACCCAGCCATCTGCAGGAATCATTACCATCCTCCATGAGAGGGGACAAGGTCAAACCAATTGAATGTTGTCTAAAGAGGATCTTGGGGAGGGAATGTTTTCATTACAACAGTTCATCTTTCTTTTCACAGTTCATCAAAAGCAGGCCTTCTGCATACACACGCAAGACAAATAGGACCGAGGGGTGATGACGGAAACTGTAGGCCCGCGGTGATTGGGATGACCCTCTACTCACACAGTTGATCAAAGGCAAGTAAAACAATCAGCCAGCCATCAGCAAAGATGTAATATTAAACTCCCCAAACACCTCATTTGATTAAGTCTTTATGATCAAAATCTCCATACCAGATCTTTTAAGTTAAACACTCTTAAACCTTGCCCTAAGATAGCAGAAAAGGACTTCCAGAGGGAAAACGCCTGTAAAAAAATTATTCCTGAAATAATGTCTCTTCCCTCTACCCTCCCAAATAATTTGCCCTCTGGGAAGATACACTTCCGTCTGATTTTCCCTGGCAGCACTCAGAAAGCTGGGGTGCCTCATGCCCAGCACTTGTCCCTGCCTATTCTGCTGCAGACAAAAAGCAGGAAACAACAAAGCTGCCATTTATGATGTCATATTTCTGTTGTGGTGATGACTAGGGTGTGATAAACCCTACCTCTGTGAACCAGCTGCTGGCCTTACAAGTCTGAGCCAGACCTGACTGAAAAATGTCAAGCCTGGGCAGGCGCAGTGCCAGTGCAGGAGGGGAGGAGAGATGGAGGGGAACAGGCATACACCAGGAACACCTCAGTGTGGAGGATGCCTGCACTGTTCAGCCTGGTCCCCAGACAGCAAACATTTCTGAGCCAAACTCTAGGCAAGAACAAGATGGGATGTGAAATGCAGATGTCCTGGAGGTGGAGCTGGAATTTATAGTAAAGAGTACCTAAGCTGTTAGAGCAGGTCCAGGGGAGGGGCACAAACATGATCAATGTGTTCGAGCAACTGTCCTAGAAAGAAAGGCTGAGAGAGTTGGGGTTATTCAGCCTGCAGAAGAGAAGGAAGGCTCCAGGAAGACCTTAATGTTGTCTTTCAATATTTAAAGAAAGCCTGTAAGACTTTTCAGCACTACCTGTAGTGACAGGAAAAAGGGTGACAGTTTTAAAGTGAAAGCTGGTAGATTCACAGAATCACAGAATCAGCAAAGTTATGAGACCTTCAAGATCATGTAGTCCAACCCACAATGCAGCACCAACATTATTTCCTCTAAACCATATCCCCAAGTGCCACATCCAGACGCCTCTTGAACAATTCCACTACACCACCTCCCTGAGCAACTTATTCCAATGCCTAACTGCTCTTTCAGTGAAAAAATGTTTTCTAATACCTAATCTGAACCACCCCAGCACAACTTAAGGCCATTTCTTCTTGCCTTTCACCTGAGACATGGCAGATGACACCAACCCCCTACCCCACTGCAACCTCTCAGGTAGTCGTAGAGTGTGCAAATGTCCCCCTAAGCCTCCTCTTTTCTTTATGATGAGGATGATGGGACACAGAAACCAATTGCCCAGAGATGATGTCAATGCCACATCACTGGAAGTGCTCATGGTCAAGCTGAACAGTGCTTTGAGCAATCTGATCTAGTGCAAAGTGTCCTCGTCCATGGCAAAGGTGTTGGATTAGATGATCCCTGAAGTCCACTCCAATCCAAACCATTCTATGGGTCTTTGATCTCCAGGTGTCTCAGATCCCTCAAACACCCATCTATGTATGAAATACATCCTGCTTTGCAAGCTTCTCTCTCCACTGATCAGAGGAAACTGCAAAACTAGCTTAAACTAGCTGGATACGTGACCAGAGATGGGCCCCATCCTTTAGTATTGCAATGACTATTGTAAAGACATCAGACATTGAAAGGATGACAAATGGGTATTCTTTTAATTCCTACATGAAAAAGGTTTCTGGGTTTTTTCCTTCTGTTTTCATCATTGCTTAAGCAATTGGACTACACCTGAAAGGAATGACTCAACCCTGCATCATGTGTTGCCACCTCACCACCTGTGTTCCTGGTTATCGTGTCATTTAGTAGTCAGACAGTTTGGGGATTTGGATGAGGGAACCCTTCCCTTTTTTTCCTGTTTTCTGCTGGGTGGAGCATTAACCTGGCTCAGCCTGATGTGCCCCATTTCCCGGATGCATGAGCCCTACAGCTGGCACAAAGGAAAGGATGGGAAATTACAGATGGGGCAAAACAATTCTACACATTTTGGCAAAATCCAGACTAGGATGGGCTCAGGGTGGTCGTGAAACCACATCTAACTCACACATGGTCTGGGAAGAGAAGAGGAGAGGAGAGGAGA